>CM064879.1:66954693-67043017 GCA_003313485.2 Penstemon barbatus | reverse complement strand
AGATTTTAGTTTCATTCTCTGCTTGGGCCTTATGGAGTGGAATGTTTGGTTTAAAAATTGGTGATATGATTTATATGTATATGTATATATAAAAGTGAAGGAAACGTGGTTATTTTACTTCCAAAAGATGAAATAATGGCCAATTTAGTTCATTTTCATCCAATTATTTAACGGTGGTATGAACATTACATTCAATTTTTATACTGTGGTAATAATTATGTATTTACATATCTAGATATACCAATATTAAAAAAGACTTTACTCTATGATACCAAATATGCTATTTTCCCCATTGGTAAATATAACAACATATTATCATTGTGTTAATGATATACAGAAGATAAATAATAATAAATACTATATCATAAGGTTATTTGTCATCTAGGATAAATTTATGGGAGTATTTAACTGCTCCTCATGCGAATTAGATTTTGAAACAGGCAGAGACCTTAAAGAACACATGAAGCTAAAGCACAAGAAAGATGTCGATGATAAAATAAAGTTCAAATATTTGTGATATGAAGTTTCTCAATGAAGATGCCATGAAATGGCACATGAAGACCAATCATTAATAATGGAGAACTTCCTATTATTTATATTTTTTGTTTCCATACTTAAGTTTGATACTTGATTAGTTGCAAAAAGAGATTTTAGTTTTATTCTCTGTTTGAGACATATGGAGTGGAATGTTTGGTTTAAAAATTGGTGATATGATATATATATATATATATATATATATATATATATATATATATATATATATACATTATAAACGTGATTATTTTCCTTCCAAAAGATGAGATAATGGCCATATCAGGTGTACGTGACCTATTTAATTCATTTTCGTCCAATTATTTGTGATATGATTATATATATATATACAATCAAAATGGTTTTATTCCTAGCACAAAATGCAACCGGATTTTTAAAACAGAGGTGTTTTTAATTTCATAAACGGTTTTATTCTTATCATAAAATGCTGGTTTAATTTAACAACGATTACTTTTTTAATAATTACAAACAATAACTATTCTCATTCCCAAAAAAGCTGCAAACATCTCATCGATTCATCTTCCCAAAAAATCTTTTCAAATTCCCGAAAAAGCTCTTCTAATTAATTTGTGTATTTGAATAAATATTCAACTTACACTGCTCATTACATTTTCATATCAATCAGTTATTCCATTTTCTTGTAAGCAAAACTAATAAGAAAAATGGGAAGTTCTAGCAAACACTTTGAAAATATTAGGTTACTCTTAGAAGAGAGGAAGATAAAGCTTGAGTCTCTTACCCGTACTGAGGATTATGAAAGGGTATTGTTGAAATTTTTACATAAGTACTGTTCGAAATTTGTAAATATGTGTTTGTTATGTAAATATATAATGCATGCAGAAATCCAAGGCACTAGAAGCTGCAATCCAGGCATACAAAGATTATGAGAAAAGATTATTGAAGTTGGAAGAAGAAGCAGAGACCTTCAATAACACATGAAGCAGAAGCACAAGAAAGATGGCGATGATAAAATAAAGTTCAAATGCACGTTTTGTGATATGAAGTTTCTCATTGAAGATGCCATGAAATGACACATGAAGACCAATCATTAATAATGGAGAACTGCCTATTGTCTATATTTTTTGTTTGCCATACTTAAGTTTGATACTTGATTAGTTGCAAACAGAGATTTTAGTTTCATTCGGGCCTTATGGAGTGGAATGTTTGGTTTAAAAATTGGTGATATATATGTATACATGTATATATATATATATATATATATATATATATATATATATTATACATTATAAACATGATTATTTTCCTTCCAAAAGATGAGATAATGGCCATATCAGGTATACGTGACATATTTAGTTCATTTTCGTCCAATTATTGGTGATATAATTATATGTATATATATACACACAATCAAAATGGTTTTATTCCTTGCACAAAAACGCAGTAACTAGTTTTTTAATACAGAGGTGTTTTTAATTTCATAAACGGTTTTATTCTTATCATAAAATGCTGGTTTAATTTAACAACTATTACTTTTTTAATAATTACAAACAATAACTATTCTCCTTCCCAAAAAAGTTGCGAACGTCTCATCTATTCATCTTCCCAAAAAATCTTTTCAAATTCCGGAAAAAGCTCTTCTAATTAATTTGTGTATTTGAATTAATATTAAACTTACACTGCTCATTACATTTTCATATCAATCAGTTATTCCATTTTCTTGTAAGCAAAACTAATAAGAAAAATGGGAAGTTCTAAAAAACACTTTGAAGATATTAGGTCACTATTAGAAGAGAGGAAGATAGAGCTTGAGTTCGTTACTCGTACTGAGAATTATGAAAGGGTATTGTTGAAATTTTTACATAAGTACTGTTCGAAATTTATAAATATGTGTTTGTTATATAAATATATAATGCATGCAGAAATCCAAGGCACTAGAAGCTGCAATCCAGGCATACAAAGATTCTGAGAAAAGATTATTGAAGTTGGAAGAAGAAGCAGAGACCTTAAAGAACACATGAAGCATAAGCACAAGAAAGATGGCGATGATAAAATAAAGTTCAAATGCAAGTTTTGTGATATGAAGTTTCTCATTGAAGATGCCATGAAATGGCACATGAAGACCAATCATTAATAATGGAGAACTGCCGATTGTTTATGTTTTTTGTTTGTCGTACTTAAGTTTGATACTTGATTAGTTGCATACAGAGATTTTAGTTTCATTCTCTGCTTGGGCCTTATGGAGTGGAATGTTTGGTTTAAAAATTGATGATATGATATATATATATATATATATATATATATATATATATATAGATATATGTATATAATGTATATGTATATACACACACACACACACACACACACACACATATATATATATATATATATATATATATATGAATGTGAAGGAAACGTAATTATTTTACTTCCAAAAGATGAGATAATGGCCATTTGAGGTGTACGTGACCTATTTAGTTCATTTTCGTCCAATTATTTGATGGTGGTATAAACATTACATTCAATTTTTATATTGTGGTAATAAATATGTATTTACATATCTAGATATACCAATATTGAAAAATACCTTATTCTATGATACCAAATATACAATTTTCTCCATTGGTAAATACAACAACATATTATCATTGTGTTATCGAAATACAGAAGATTAATAATAATTAATACTATATAATAGGTTATTTGTTACCTAGGATAAATTTATGGGAATATTTAACTGCCCTTCATGCGAATTAGAGTTTGAAACAGGCAGATACCTTAAACAACACATGAAGCAGAATCACAATAAAAATGGCGATGATAAAATAAAGTTCAAATGCAAATTTTGTGATATGAAGTTTCTCATTGAAGATGCCGTGAAATGGCACATGAAGACCAATCTTTAAACCATTATTAATCTAGTACATAGACCTAAATCAAAATTAGCACCAAATATCCAAACTTAAAACTATGATAACATAATATTAAAACAATAATTCAAAATATGATAACACTGTATCAAAACAATATTACTAATTGCCTTTTAGAAAGAGAAAATATTGGATAAATTGTCACCTAAATCCTTTTATGAAAGAAACATGCAAATATTCGAAATTTTGTAATAATGAATGAGTAAAAATTTCATAACTTTTTATTTAACTTTTTGTTGTAAGTGAACAAGTGGTTCCACCGGTTCAACGGTTCATTGATTTTATCGGTTTGTGATTGATTTTTTTTTTTGGTTTGAACTGGTTAGGAACAAGACCATTTTTGGACCGGAATGACAGTTGATTACTGGTTAAATCGACCGAATTGGCCGGTCCGATCCAGTTTTTAAGACACTGGCTCCCGCATCTTTAGGGAAATCAATTTTATCACACAAACTTTAGCTAAATTAGCTATTAGTATCTCCCCTCCTACTATTGTTCTTCCTAGCGTTTTTTTTGTTTCCCGAGGGTTTTAATCCCTTTCGTTGCGCGTCGGACACATAAAGTAGGAACCTCTCCCAACAGGGATTCGAACATGAGTCCGGTACTTTGTAGTGAGTCTAGTGACTAGTTCATTCCACTAGACCCATTACCTAACTTTATTCTTGAGCTTGTTGCCAACATTGATCATTAATTAATTTCACCCCTTGGGCCCTAAAAAAAATGTATGTATACACCGCACATAGTACTAGTTCCCTAAATGACTTAAACATCGGAATGGCTTCGTCGGAGTTACATTGTTCATTGTGTAGGATAACTACATGTTATCATTACTCAGACTTGAAATCGATCGGATCCTACCAAAACCCGGATTCAAATATTTTATCCCGGGTTAATTATTGCTTCTAGTTATGTTCTACAACTTAACAAACGAAGTGAAGACAGAAAAAGAGGAAAGATAATCGAAAGGATATCACAAGAGTGATTTTCTCTCGATGCGGAAAGCATTGCTGATTACAAAGAGCTTGTCTTGTAGGCAGTGGCGGAGCTAGCCGTGATTTATTGGGGGGGGGGGGGCGAAATTTTTTTCTAACAAGGCATAAAATCAAGAAAATAATAAGGAAGCAATATTTTAAATAAAATAAAAATCAGACTCATTTTACAATTACAAATACATATTTTTTTTGAAGCAGTGTAAATAAATAAAGAAATATATGAAGAGTGTAATAAATAAATATAATTATACTGAGAAGGCATTATAAAGAAATAAAAAAAAATCACACTTTCTTTACAATTAGTAAGGATTTTTTTTAGGAACAATGCATTAAATAAAGAAAATAACTATATTATAAGAACAATAAAATACTATATTTCTTATATAATCATTAAGAAAGAAAGAAAAATTAAAAGAAGGCATAAATATTGAGATTAAGAGAGAAAGAAAAATTAAAAGAAAGACATATATATTAAATAAGGAGAAAGAAAAATAAAAAGAATGCAATATTAAGAATAAGAGAGAGAGAGAAAGACTAAAAGGAATTATGTCAAGGAATATTCGAACCCTCTAACATAGCTCCGCCACTGCTTGTAGGAGATAAATTTACCATTTGGGGTGGATGTTATGCTCATGACCGACCTACAATATTAGGTATTTTTCTTACTTTTTAGATACAACAGGTTAAATATTAATATTCTACTTTTGCTAACACATCTTTCATTGATAAAACCGAAAAATTTATTTATTTAATCTTTATATCAGATAGTATATACAATATAGTGCATTAAAGATTATTATGCACATTATTATAGTGCGGTTATTTACTAGTTAAGACTTCAATAGCTATAATTTAAGGTTAAATTTTTTTTATTATTCTTTTTTTATTTTTTAATAACATTGTTAGAAAAGAGGTTTATGAATCATCCAAGACGGGTAAAGAACTTTGTTTCAAAGTTGATAATCAAATCAAGATATTCAACTTGAGTACGATCATAATTTATTTTAGTTAAAAATAAATCTACTCAAGATCAGCTCGTGTTAGGTCCCATTTAAGGTCGTTAGATATAGGCTTATTCACTAGGAACTCCCAATCGAGCGATTTCTATCTGGATTCGATCTAAAAACCCGATCCATTTTATTAGATTTTTTATTCAACTAGAGATATCACGATGCATCTGATTTGATTAAATAGACACGTTAATCGAAATACGTGGAGTAGAATTGATTGGAAACCCCATGGAGAACCATGGGTCTTTTTGAATGGGTTTTGACTCGGTTTCGCAGGTCTCGATCTAAAAAAGTGGTTTGGGTGGTTTCGATAAAACCTTTGAGACTTCATTTGGATGGGTTTTGGCTCTTGAATTTTGTGGTTTGAATAAGTTGAAACCTCACTTAGATTGAATTTGGATGTTGGAATTTAGGGGAAAAAGTAGGTGAAAAGTGTCAAATCAATGTATTTTTTAGTGAAATTTGGAGGGAAAAGTAAGTGGTAGGTGTCAAATCAATGTTTTATAAGTTTGAAGAGTTTGATTGTAAGTTTCTAAATAGGATTTTGATGATTTTATGAATTTGACGAAAACTCATTTGGATGGGTTTTGGCTGTTTCACGAGACCGGCCGGCCAAAATCCGTCCAAATAGAGCCCATAATCTTTCATGGAAACAGCTTCTACTACGTTAGTATGCGAGCCTTTTAGAACGTTTTGCTCATACTCATACGTCCTCACGACACTTCTCCACCATTTAAATGAGATGTAGGTCAGTCTGACATGTTAAAGATTTGGATCAGATAATAAATTAAAAAACAATTATTTGTATGATTAACATTAAAAATATTTTATATAAAGAGAATTTCACTTTTGATATCACAATTATATCTACTTTAGGAATTTGATACCACAATTATTTATATCGACACAATTGATAACATAACTCAAATCAACTTTTCACATTTAATACTTCCGTCAAATTAATGACGAAATTGTCGATGTGGCCGTTAAATCTGAATTTGGGGGGAGACTCAATCCAGGTGGTATCGTTTTTTGAGGAGAAAATTGCAATTTTGGTACAGAGGTTTATGTGTCCAACAAATATGGTACAAAGCTTTAACAAATTGTAACACATTTGGTACAACCGTTAAAAATTGCCGTTGCAATTAATTCTAATTGAAAGTTGATGCCATTACTTATGTTGACTGATAATTTTACACCATAACATTTCAGGTTACCAAAAAAGCCCCACATCTCCAAATTTAGTGACGATTTTAGTCCACATTATTGCCAAATTTTCAAATCGACTCGAATAAGACCACGTGCTGACCAATTTAGAAAATTTTATTTATTTTATTTGAATAACTAATTTAATTTATAAACAATATTAATAAATTAAATAATACATTAACATAAATATCACCAAATTTAAGAAAACATATTCTTTTTAAATATAAAATTTATATAATAGAATTAATCTATTTATTATTTATTAAAGTAATAAATTATACAAGTAAAAACTATTTAATATTTACTAAAATTTTAAATAATAAATAATTATAATTTAAAAAAAAAATTTCCCACCCCACCCACCCATCCAACCCAACCTTCACACCCCCTTCCCCCCACCCTCCGATTCCCAGGTCGCCGAGAATATGTTTTCTTAAATTTGGTGATATTTATGTTAATATATTATTTAATTTATTAATATTTGTTTATAAATTAAATTGGTTATTTAAATAAAATAGGTAAAATTTTCTAAATTGGTCAGCACGTGGTCTTATTCGAGTCAATTTGGAAATTTGGCAACAATGTGGACTAAAATCGTCACTAAATTTGGAGATGTGGGGCTTTTTTGGTAACCTGAAATGTTATGAGATAAAATTATAAGTCAACATAAGTAATAACATCAACTTTCAATTAGACTTAACTGCAACGGCAATTTTTAACGGTTGTACCAAATGTGTCACAATTTGTTAAAGCTTTGTACCATATGTATTGGACACATAAACCTCAGTACCAAAATTGCAATTTTCTCCTCAAAAAACGATGCCACCTGGATTGAGTCTCCCCCCAAATTCAGATTTAACGGCCACGTCGACAATTCCGTCATTAATTTGACGAAAATATTAAATGTGAAAAGTTGATATAAGTTATGGTATCAAATATGTTAACATAAATAGTTGTGGTATCAAATCTCTAAAGTAGGTATAATTGTGGTATCAAAAGTGAAATTCTCTCATTTTATATATGAATAAGAAATTAGTTGATATTTAATTCATGATCTTGTTTATGCATAATTTTACCTAATAACATAAATTAGTTTTGGTATATTAATATAACTCTTATCATGGACATAGCGAGACCATTTCATTGGGAGGCGGGGCGAGGGTTTTTCTAGTATTGCACCGGATTTTAATTTATTTTTATTTTTATCAATGAGCTTAAGTTACGTAACCATATTTATCAAAAATAAAAAAAAATAAGTCACGTAACCATTTAGCAAATTTTCCCTATGATTTTTTGAGTAATTAATCAAGGGAGATTGCAACAATGATCATGTAACTAATGCTCACTAGTAGAAATGTCTTTTTCAAGATTCGTGTTAGCAATAAAGATATGTAACTAAATTAAATTAATTTGACAATTTTAGTCCTATTTTTTGCCTGAAATTCTTAGAATGTAACAAAAAATTGTAATGTAACTAAGCTTGCTGACAAAAAGTCCTCTTGTGACTAAATTAATTAAAGCGATTCCAAATTTCCAACTCTTTCTAAACAGGAACTCTTGGGCTGTGTTTGGATGGATTTTGGCCCGGAGCCAAAACCCTTTCAAATGAGTTTTTTCCATACTCATTAAAACATAAAAAAATCTATTCAGAAACTCATACTCAAATTCATTAAACCTATAAAACATTAATTTGACACCTACCATCGACTTTTTCCCCCAATTTTCACTAAAAAAGACATTGATTTGACACTTATCACCTACTTTTTCTCCTAAATCCCAACATCCAAACCCAATCTAAGTGGGGTTTCGACTTATTCAAACCATAAAACTCAAGAGCCAAAACCCATCCAAATGAAGTCTTAAATGTTTCATCGAAACCACACAAATCAATTTTTTTAAACCAAGATCCGCGAAACCGAGCCAAAACCCATCCAAATAGACCCTAAGGGTTAATATGGAAGTAGTTTGAATGGGTTTGGTCTCGGTTTGGTTTGAAAAAGTGGTTTTGGAGGTTTCGACGAAACATTTGAAACTCGATTTGGATAATGGTTTCAATGAAATATTGAGATTGTAAAATATTATTAAATAATAGTTAGTGGGTTTTGAAAATTTGAGATTTGATTTGGATGGTGGTTTGGTTGTTGGGGTTTGAAGAAGAAAAGTAGGTACTAGGTGTCAAATCAATAACTTTATAAGATTTGAAATATAATATTTTATTGTGTAATAATTAAAATAATGAGTTATTATATTGTAATGATTGAGAATTGATTGTAATTATTTAGATATGATTGTGAATTTTTTATATTAATTTAGATGATGATAAACAATTATTTATTTAAATAAAGTAATTAATAATTTTGTTATTTTGTTAATTATAAGATATACACAATATCATACGCTACCTAAATTATACGATATATAATTTTGTTATTTAAATAAAATAAAACTTTTTTACCAAACCCAATTTTTCTCCAAAATTAATGATAATTTACCCCCTATGAAATATATAATGTTTAATATACCCACTTGTGATTTAAAAAATAACATTTTATCTCATTTACTTTTATAAAAGTTTCACACAGCCTCCTTGACATATTTTATAGATGGCACTTTATCCCCTTTTAAATAGAATGTATATTCATGAAATAATTAATCATATTTTATGTTGAAATATATACAATAATAAAATAAACTTTATGTTTGCCAACTAGAATAACTGAATATATTATTTAAAATTATAGTTAAATATTTTAATAACAATTGATAAATATAAAAATTAATAATGCAAAAAACAAATATTATGATACTAATTGATATAATTGAATATAACTGTGACATGTGTAGTATTAAATAAATTATAGTATGCATAGAAAGAAAAAAAAAAAGCAAAATGGAAAAGAAAAAGAAAAACGGAAAAGCAAAAAAAAAAATAAAAAAATAAAAAAACATATAGACTTGTCAGCGCCTATCTGGCAGGTTTCAGCTCTGGGCCAAAACCAAGGTCTGGGCCGAAACCCTCCCAGGCCCATTGCCAAAAAGGGTTTGGCCCAGTTTGGCTGAGACCAAACTGGACCAAACTAGATTCATATATAGCCTTAATTTCTTGGAATTGAGTCTCGTGCGGGCCATGTGATTAAATTAATGGTGATTTTGGCCATGAAGAATGGAGGGTACAGATTATAGGTTGAGGATTAAGATTTGGGTTCCCTCCATTTTCTTTTCTCCTATTTTTTCCGTCAATTTTGTCCTACTTTGCATCCATATTAGTAGGCGAAATTGTTGCAAGGAAAATAAAGGATGATTGGGCGTCACGTTGCAAAGATCCTCAATTAATTGTTTCAAATGGTTCAAATGTGACTCAGTCTGAGAAAATTTAAAATTTCAGGTTAAAATAAGACTAAATTTGTCAAATTGATTCAGTTAAATGATTTAATTACTAGTCCAAATCTTAAAAGTATAATTTTGCTAGTGAGCCTTAGTTACATGATCTTTTTTTTTTTTTTTATAACTTTAAGAATTTCGGGCCGAAATATGACTATCATTCAAATTAATTTAGTTACAATACTTTATTATCATCCCGAATCTAAATGAATTTTTTTTGTTCTAGTACGTAAATAAACCTGGCCATTTTTGCAATTTTTCAAAATAATTTTGGGGTATGGTTGTTTCCTTGTACTTGTAATGCTTATAGATAAAAAGATGAAGTTTAATATATATGACGTCTATACTTTGTCACCTGACATTGCGTTTCATGTTCAACAATTAATTAATTAATTATCATGAAGTACGGATGCAGAGGAGGTATACAATTATTGTTCCAAAAGGTGAAATCGCTCACCCCGGGCGCCCCTCACCCCCTGTCCGACGGGATTGTGAGATGAGGTAAATCATGGTGACTCAACCGGCAACAGAGGCTGGGACCAGTACTCACTGCGCACAAGGAGCCCCCCTCATTTTTTGAGAGGTTGCTCCCACACTGCCGCTGGTGAGGTTCGATCCTTGGTCTCTTGTTCCAACTTCCACCTCTGAGACCAGTTGAGCTGCCCATGCGGACAATTATTCTTTATTAATGTCCCCTGAAAAATATGATAATTAATTGTCGAGGATATAAGTTAGCCACTTTCATCTGTTGATTTTATTCAACAATATTTTAGTAAATGCCTATTTTTTTTATCAAATATGTTAAAAAAAATTACTATTTATGTATTCAACATGATTCAGACATTTATTCACACAATAAACCACGGGAGAAATAACGGGAGGTAGGGGTTTATTAATGTCCCCTGAAAAATATGATAATTAATTGTCGAGGATATAAGTTAGCCACTTTCATCTGTTGATTTTATTCAACAATATTTTAGTAAATGCCTATTTTTTTTATCAAATATGTTAAAAAAAATTACTATTTATGTATTCAACATGATTTAGACATTTATTCACACAATAAACCACGGGAGAAATAACGGGAGGTAGGGGTGAACGCGGTCGGGTTTTAGCGGGTGACAACGAAAAAATCAACCCGACCTGACACATGCGGGTTGCCAAAATTTCAAACCGCACCCATATTTTTAAGTTCATAAACCGCGCGGTTCGGGTGAGGCGGGTGTGGGCGGGTGACGGGCGGGTTGGCGGGTTGAACCATTGAATATAGTATATTCAACTAACTTATACTACATAAATTCAATCTTACTAGGAAGAATAAAAATAAAATAAGATTGCGCAAACTCATGGTTAACGGCCCATTTTGCAACTATAATTCCTAGCTACACAATTCTCCAATCCGGTTTGTTCAACAAAATTAATCATTGGTACGAAGGTACGAGCTTGAAGTGTCCATAAGCTTGAAGCATATAGAGGGGTGATTTTTATGGGTAGGATCAATTCCTACAATTGTTTTATAAGAAGAAACTACATACATACATTGCAAAAATTAATAAGTTAATTGATGCATAAGTTACAGTACTCTTCTTTTTTTTTTTTTTTTTTTTTATAGAAATAAAAATAAAATTTAAATATATTTTAAACTCAAATATTCTCCAAACTCATTTTGTGTACTGCAAAAAAAAGGGGATCTACAGTTAACAAGAGCACGTAAAATAAGGTAGGTGTGACAAGATATTTAAACTAAACATCCAGCAAACGGAATTGGGTACTTGGTTAATAACTATGAATAACTTAAACTTAGAAAACTTTGATGTTCATCTTTCCTCTTTCCTCTTGCTCGCTCAAATTTCATACCCTTGGCTCGCACATATGGCTTGGTGTGACTTATGAGTGATGAAAATTGAGAACAAATTTTGAATCTTAATTTTTGAGGAGAGGCGCATTGGAGAATAAAACTGGAGAGTGGAGCAGGCATGAAGCTTAGAGATGGAAAATCCTAATTATTTCTCAATATTTTGTTGGGTAAGTGGTGTTGGGTAGAGAAAACATATAATATTTGGATGGGTCGGGTTAGAGGCGGTTTTTAACCATTAAAACCGCAACCCGACCCATAACTTTCGGGTGGTCACAATTTCAACCCGTTACTAGTTTTATAAAAATAAAAACCGTCGGGTTCGGGTTGGGTCGGGTCGGGTTGAGCGGGTCGGGCGGGTAGGCGGGTTAATGAACACCCCTACGGGGAGGGATTACAAAATATTTTATTATTTACTATAAACCTACTTAAAAGATAGACAAGTTTTGCAAATTTAGAAGAGTGATGATTGAGGATTAAGATGCTGGGTACGATGTATTATTTTACGATAAAATTATACTCATATTATGTACTCCAAGTGATTTATCAAGTTAATTTTTTATATTTTTTTACATTTTTTGCAATTTAAAGTTTCAATTAATAATATATATGGTGCTATGTAATATTATTAAATTATTATTAAAGTAAACTAATTAGAATATTTATTATAATTTTTAAAATTTAATGAAGTTGACTGATCAATTGTACCAGTATATAAAAAATTATGAGATGGAGGTAGTAAAAAATTGGACACCACTAGAATAACAGCCCATGGTCACAGTCCTCTTGTACAGCCTGGTGGATATAAAAAGTCATTGAAATTGCAAAAAAAGTCCATAATTAATCATCAAGTAAAAATAAGCCCTAATTATATATTATTAACATAAATTATAAAATAAAATTGCAAAATAAACTCATAACTAATCATCAAATAAAAATAAATCATATTTATAAAATAAACCCTAAACCCTAAATCCTAAACCCTAGACCCTAAAACCCTAAACCCTAACTAATCATCAAATAAAAATAAATCCTATTTATAAAATAAATCCTAAACCCTAAACCCCTAAACCCTAGACCCTAAAACTCTAAACCCTAACTAATCATCAAATAAAAATAAATTCTATTTATAAAATAAACCATAAACCCTAAACCCTAAAACCTTAGACCCCTAAACCCTAGACCCTAAAATCCTAAATCAAACCCTAAATTAAATATTATGTCATAAACCCTATATTATAGGCATTGCAAATACTTTTAAATTATGATTGTATATTTTTATTGTAATTTTCAAGATAGTTTATATTCATATATTGAAAAATGATAAATTAACATTTGAAAAGTAATGAATTATTTTTTATATGAGTAATATCGTTTAATTTAGGTGTTATTTTGTAACTTTTTAGAGTTGAGATATAGGTTGTAAATTTTTTTAATGTATTTTAAGATTTTTAAATTATAGAATGTCACATCATGACAAAATCTAAATTTAGTGGTAAAAGTTGCAAAAGATTTCCACTATACAAATTTTTTGAAAATTGAATGGGTTATTAGTAGATTAAAAAAATTATTTGAAGAAGGAACTGTTAAACAGGTAATAGGTAACACAATTAAGTATGAAAGCATTAAATAGGGGCTGTACAAGGGCTGTGAAGGTATGGACTGTTACATAATCATTTTCCTAAAAAATTTGCTTCAAATGTTGAATGCACAATACTACATGACAAATAATTAATTAAGGATCCACATTAAGAAATTGCAGATTGCGATAATAAATGCCCATATTCATAACATGAATTTTTAATTACTAATAAACCTTATAAGCCAAATTAAATACAAGGAAAAACACGAATTATTGCTATATATATAGGTTCATATCTTATATATTAGAATCCATACATGTTGCATTCTCGAATCAGAAAGTAAATAAATATTGGAGATTTGCTTTATGCTCTACTTTATAATCAGCATGATGTTTTAAATCCTAATTTCTTTGCCACCTTTGGTAGATTATCAACAATTAGGTAACTTCTATAAAGTGATTTTAATTATTTGTTTTTTACTTCCATCTAATCTTAATGATTTTATTCCGAAATTTGGCCCCTAAATCCCAAAGCAATTATTTTCTAGTTTAAATAAGTGAATATTTAATGTGACAGATTGTGTCCCTACTTGAATTTGTGAAATTTCTAAATAGTTGAAAATCATACACCCCATGCATTTGTATCTTGTTATATATATTTCAGATAGAGTATATCCTTAACTCATAATATATACTCTCGTATTTTTCAAATAGGTATGTATGAACAATATAATTACTATACCATTTATCCATTTTGTCAAGTCACGCATAATTAACTTTAATATATTTATTTGTTTTTTCTACAATATTACTCATATTGCCAAATTTTATTGTAGTTTAAAAATACCAACTCAATTACTATATATATCACAACTATATAGTTTATGATATTGTAAACCCTTGTGAAATTTTATAGTTAATTAGGAACTAAAAGAATTATTATTGTTTTTTAGTCGCGAAGATGGATTTAACGCATGGAGGAAGCGGATCCGGAGATGAAGGCACCTCGAACTCTCGAAAGGGCAAGAAGCAATACCATCGTCACTCTGCACAACAGATTCAACACCTTGAAACGTACACAATTGAACTTTGCGACTCGTACATTTCTATGAAAATAATATCTATTTTTTGTTTATTTTATTCGAAATTTTCATGAAGTTGGCACAAATTTCTCTATCTTTTTTTTCTCTAGCTTACTTCTTTTTCCTCCATTCAATGATCTATTGGAAAAAGAAATTCTTGAATTAGTCTTGGAAAATATTGAGATATATTTTAATTTTGCATTCCATGTTCTTTCGGTAATTCAACATATTTAGCAATTTTTTAATTTTATATTTGAGTTTCCTTATGTACTGTATTTTTAAATTTTTCTTCTTTTTTAAATCATTTTCTTGATGAAATGTTCTTTTGGGTGTATGTATTCATGTAGGTTTTTTAGTGAATGTCCACATCCAGACGAGAACCAACGAAGACAATTGAGCAAGGAACTCGGCCTTGACCCTAAGCAGATCAAATTTTGGTTTCAAAATAAGAGAACTCAGCTGAAGGTTATATACTAAGAGGAAAAATATTTTTTTGTGCTTTGTTTAACTATATCTTTTTTTGGGGAAAAAAAAAACTGTTTTATTTTTATTAGTAAAATTCTTCATTTGTTCTTTTTTTATTAACGAAAAATCCTCTCCCAAGCTCAAATGACACCAAAGGCTCTATTAACACCCCTCTTTAATCTTAAAAATTTATTTTTGGACGTAATTCAACACGTCCCCATTAAGTTGTACAATGGGAGGAAAAAAAACACGGTTTTTTAAGATCTATCACTGTTAACTTAACGGGCACGTGCTGAATTTCGTTCGAAAATTGACGGCAAAACTAAATGTGTCAAGAGGGTGTGAATCATGGCATGTAATATAATTTTTGAAAAGATTGATATTGTGTTTTTTTGGACTGTTTGATATCAAAAGTGTTGCTCTCTCTAGCGAAAAACCCTCTCCCAAGCTCCAATGACAATAATACCCCATCAATGGCTCTAAAAACACCCCTCTTAATCTTAAAAATTATGTTAACTTTGAATATTGGGAATAGGCCCCTGTTCACTTAAAAAATTTACAAAAACCTCCCTATGATTTATGAAAGAATTTCAAATGAGTTTTTTTTTTTTTTTTTTTCTAATACAAAAAGAACACAGGGGAATTTTTCCTAATAAAAATAATAGAGGGGAGATTTAATAGTTGGACATAGTATTTAGCTCCGTAGAAATATGCACTATGTGTTTCTTGTGTCACACTCATATATAAATGGTGATCTAATAATTTATTTGCATTAATATATTTTTAGACTCATAATGAGAGAGCAGACAACAATACCCTTCGTGCTGAAAATGAGAGAATTCAATGTGAGAATTTTGCAATGCGAGAGGCCCTTAGAAACACCATTTGTTCAGCTTGTAGTGGTTCAACTCATATTGGCGAAGAAGAGAAACATCACAATTTACAGAAATTGAGGACGGAAAACATGCGATTGAAAGAAGAGGTGATATATTGTTGCCAATTAATTTTTTCCCCCTACATAAAGAACTTAATAAAATTAATAATGATAATTTCTTATTGAGTTTTATTATTTAATAAACATATTTACAAGAATCATATGTACAAAATCATTAGAAGAATAAAGGGATACTGACAAGTTTATTTCATGTAATATGCATATGTTCGATTTACCTCTTGTGATTTAAAAAATTATATTTTATTCCCTTGTAAAAATTTTAAAGAAGCAATTTAATTCCTTCCAACAGATAATATAAAACACTCGTCGATATTCTGAGTGAGTATGAAAGTTTTGCAGAAAAAGACAGAAGTACCCATAGGGAGTCAAAAGTGCCACTTTTATCATAACATCGGGGAGGGAGTGTCATATTTATCATAATACATGGGGTAAAGTGTCATGTTTATCATAACACTTGGGGTAAATGCCACATTTATAATAACATAGGGGGAGTAAAGTGCTACATTTATAAGTTATAAATTGAGTCAAATTATAGTATATAAGAGGGGTAGTTTGGTGAGATCGTGTCCTTTTAAGTTTGCAAATTTCGGGAGTGTGAAACTCATATAAGATTATAGAGGGGAGTAAAGTGCTATTTTTTAAATTACAGGAAAATAAATCGAAGATTATACATATCACAGGGGTAGATTTTTATGTATGCATCTTTAGTATTAATTTTTGAGATGTTAATGTTTGGAATATTTTTTAATGAATTTTTTGCTACACTTTTTCAGTATGAAAGAACGATCACCTTTTTCTCCAATTATGCAACTATGCATCCACAAGGAGTTGAACCATTTCCAAATATGAATGAGAAAAACTTTCAACGTGAAGGGTCTGGAATTAACTCTCCAATTGATCTTGAACAAATGCCTCGGAATCCCGAGATCGATTCGCCATCACCATATCGATCGGATGGAATACGAGACATGGATAAGTCTTTAATCATCGAGACGGCCATTGCCGCGATGGACGAACTTGTGGAGCTTTTACGTGTGAACGAGCCCGTGTGGATCAAGTCACAAACTGATGGGAGATATATGTTACATCGTGATAGTTATGATAAGCTTTTTCCCAAGCCAAATCATTTCAAAACTGCAAGTGCTCGGATTGAATCGTCTAGAGATTCTGGCGAAGTGGCAATGACCGCGTTGCATTTAATTGAAATGCTTCTAGATTCGGTATTAAATTTAATTATTCTAATTTTTCATGTTTAAATCATTTAATTTGATAGGCAATTTTATCCTACAATTTACAAATTGGGTGATTTACACTTGAACCCTCTCCCTCCTTGAGGTTTACATAATTACAGAAGCTTCCATGTGGTTTCAGAAAATTACAAGGACACCTCCTACTACACTACATGGGGTTTATTATTTTTCAAGAATTTTTGAAGTCGCCAAGAATTTCTTGTAAGACGAATAAATCTCAGGGGGTCCAATCATAAATCATTCTTACAAATTTGAAGCAATTTCAGTCCCAGTTGGGGCCAATTGCAAAAAATTGGTCCGTATGTGCTCAATAATTTGGGATTTTTTACATGTGGGGTCAATTTTGACTAGATGTTAAAGTTATTGATTGTATATTAGCCATTAAACTTTAATAGATTTTAATTTAGGTATAAATTCCAAATGAAAATATATTTTACTTATGTTGCAGAATAAATGGAAGGACATGTTTCCTAATATTGTTACAAAAGCCAGGACCATTGAAGTACTTGACACTGGAAGCTTAGGCGGTTCTCTTCATTTGGTAAAGAACTCAATTTCATTGTTACATGTGTTAATTTAATTTTGAATTTATCCTTTGATATTCATAGCGTTCAATTTACCTTCTTCTAATTTGAGAAATAGCACTTTACCTCTTATAATTTTATACAAGTTTCACATTGTCACCCTGATATTTTTATATGTGGCAGTGTACCCCCCTTAGTTATGATAATGTGACAGTTTACCCCACCCCTTTGTTATGATAAATGTGACAATTTATCCCCCTATATTACAAAAACACTTTTCATGACCACTCTCAATTTTGTCAAGCGAGTTGCACTCTCCAGCTGAAGGAAGTACGTAAATTACTTCTTTAAAATTTTCACAAGGAGGTAAAATGCTATTTTTCAAATCAAAGAAGGTAAATTGACATTAACTCATTTAATTCCCTATGGATAAAGTTTGATTGCATAATTGTATTGATGTAGATGTATGCAAAAATGCATATTTTGTCACCTCTTGTGGCTCCTCGAGAATTCTTTTTCATTCGCTATTGCCGACAAGTTAATTCAAGAACTTGGGTAATGGTCGATATATCCTATGATTTTATTAAAGAACTCCAAGATGCTGCTCCTACTCGTTCTTGGAAGCTTCCCTCAGGGTGTATGATTGAGGACATGTCTAATGGAAAATCAACGGTGAGTCTATATAACACTATGTATATATATTAAGTTGTGTATCCATCATTGATAGCATGCATCATGAAAAAAGTATATATGTTTATAGTAAGAATTTGTATAATTCAATCCTTTCTTGGACATGGAATGAACAACTTTTCGTCTTTCTTATATATAGGTCGCCTTTTGTACATTTTTTCCTCCTAAATTTTTCTTAGCAGATACATCCATCTTAGGTATGTAGGGTATCATCTTAGGTATGTAGGGTATGTGCAACATACGTTCATTACTTGGAGGGTATTTTCGTCCCTTCACCTAATATTAGACCTTCAAGTAATGCACGTGCGGTCGTCTCTGCCGTGAAATAGTCAAAAAATGAATCGGTGATACATGACTTCACTGATAAGAGGGATGCATCAGCTACAAAAAATTTAGGAGAGACGAATGTGCAAAACTCGACTTATAATTAAGGAGGACGAAAATTGCGATTTCCCCTCACAAAAATAGCATATATAGGAGATTTTTATATAAATAGCATACATCACAAAAATGGCTATTCACTTCATACGATCACCATCACTTTTTTTGTAAGACTCTTTAGTCTTCCATTAATGTCTAATAGAATTAGTTTGTGATGTTTTCTACTTCTAACTTAAAAATTGATGGGTTGTGCACTTGTGCTACCACCATAACATTTACGTGATGCATGCATGCAACATTTATAATGTGGCATATAGGAATGATCATATACCGAAGAAACATAACATTCGCCTTTATGTTATTACAACTTATATAGTTCCTAAAAATTGTTAATTCCTTATTTAAGTTCTTATTTTTCTTGATAGATTTCATGGATTGAACATGTTCAAGTTGACGATAAAACATTGACTCATCGTCTATATAGAGACCTAGTTTGCGGTTGTCAAGCATATGGAGCCAAAAGGTGGATTACTACTCTTCAAAGGATGTGCGAGAGATTCGCATTCTCAATGGGACTAACTTCTTCACCAAGACATGAACTAGAAGGAGGTATTATTCGGTTATTATAAAACGAGTTTGCAATTTACACCCTATAATTTTTATAATGTTCAATTTAATTCCCTGTGATTTAAAATAGAACACTTTATCCCCCACAATTTTATCAAAGTTTCACACTATTTTCCTGACATTTTTATAGATGACACTTTACCTCCTTGTTTTATGATAATGTGGCAGTTTACCCCACCTGTATTATGATAAATGTGGTAATTTACCACATTTTTATTATAAATGTGGTATTTTACCCCCTATCTCACACTATCTCCCCGACATTTTTATAGATAATACTTTACCTCCCTATTTTATGATAATGTGGCAGTTTACCCCACTTGTATTATGATAAATGTGGCGATTTACCCCCTTGTGTTATTATAAATGTGGCAATTTATCCTCTTATGTGACAAAACACGTTTCATGTCCACTCTCAATTTCGCGCACGTGAGTTATACTCTCCGGCTGAAGGAGGTAAATTGCTCTTTTTCAAATCGGAGAGGAATATATTGCCATTAACCCATTACAAAACTATTAATTAATTGTTTTAATACATGGTAACACAAATTGAATTTTTTTTTTTTTTTCTCTCTTAGTCATTGACTCTGCGGAAGGTCGGAGAAATCTAATGAAGCTTTCTCATAGAATGGTGATGAATTTTTGTGAAGTATTGGGCATGTCAGATAAACTCGATTTTCCCAATTTATCGGAATTGAATAATAGCGGCGTTCGAGTCGCGTTACGAAAAAGTGATGGACTAGGCCAACCGGATGGCTTGATAGTTATTGCAACTACATCTCTTTGGCTTCCCATTTCGTACGAGAATCTCTTCAATTTCTTCAAAGATGAGAAAAAGAGATCACAGGTGTGTAAATATTTTAACCTTTTGTCTTTATACAACAAATTACATTTCATTTTGTTTAATATATAGGGCTGATGGCAATTTGCCCCCTTTGATTCAGTTTACCTAAAAAAAATCAATTTACACCTCTTGGGATTTTTGAAAGGAGCGATTTACTTCTCTGAGTTGGAGAGTGTATCTCACTAACTTAAATATGAAATTGGGCTGTGAACTATATTGTGTAAAAAGACAAAATTACCCTTTGGAGGTAATATGGTCCACATAAGTGGGGTAAAATGTCACATTTATAATAACCAGGGAGATAAATTGCCATATTTTTATCTGAAGGTTTAAAAGGGGTTGAGAGGGGTATTATTGTCAGTTCAATTTTTTCTGAAGGCTTAATAGCAGTGTATAATTGTTAATTCACTTTTTTCTGAACGCTTAAAATTTCTAGGAAGGCAGTATGAGTATTTTTAAAATAACAGGAGGATAAATTGCACATTATGATAATCACATTGGATAAATTGACGTTAACCCTTAATACATATATGCAATAAGCTATAATGTTATCCAAATGTATTTTTTTTCATGCAGTGGGATGTCTTATCTAGTGGAAATCCTGTAAATGCAATTGCACACATTTCAACTGGGACACAATCTGGAAATTGTATCTCCATCATTCAGGTAAATGTAAATTTTTGACCTATTGCATTTATATGTTATGTTGATTAATAGAACAATCAATACTATAAGCAATTGAACACATTGTTTACAAATACTTTGGTTAAATATATTTTTTTTCTTCTATTACACTCAACTTTTATTAAGCATATATATTAAATTGCATTCAAATGTGGAACCCCTACATTCTTTCGTGGTTGTGATTATCTACATATTGAGGTTCAAATATCATTTTTTTACCCCCAATTGATTTCAATAGATTTAATGAACGAATGATGGTGATCCAAATAAGTATTATAAATATTTCCCGAGAATGTGAATTGGTTATACGTGTGCAAAATACATGAATTTTAAGCTATACGCGAATTTAAATATCTAATAATGCAAGAATAGTATAGACAATTTGCTAAAACTTCAATTCGAGTTTTTTGATGAATAGAAGTTGACCTACATTATGTTTAAACATAATACTCTTTATTTATTTATTTTAAGGAAAAGGTTAAATAATATACTTATAAACTGCAAATACTCTTATAGTTGCATATTTTTTTTTTAAAGTTTATGATATTTATATATATATATTTTTTTAATCCAAATCACTAATTTTATTTACGATTCCTAACGTGGTCCTGAATCAGCCATTTGTACCAAAAGAAAACAACATGTTAATGCTTCAAGAAAGTAGCATCGATCAACTAGGAGCAATAATGATATATGCCCCAATGGATTTATCATCTATCACTGCAGTTGTTAATGGCGAGGACACGAGGAAAGTACCAATCCTTCCTTCGGGATATGTAATCTCTAGTGATGGTCGCTCCGGGAAAGGAATCCGAGCTTCAAGTAGTTCGACTACAAGTAACTCGAGCGGCTCGCTCCTAACAGTGGCTTTTCAAATATTAATTTGTTGTAGTACATTGTCAAAGCAACTAAACATGGAATATGTGGCCACTGTTCATACTCTTATTAGCTCCACAATTCAAAAGATTAAAGTGGCTCTCGATTGTTCTGAGTTGGATTGATCATAATCTCACTTATTGTACTACGTTATGAAAATATATTTTATTGACTTTTAGATTTTTTTTTATTTTTTGCTATAATTCTTCTTGTTACTACTTTAATTTTACAATGATTTTCTATCTATTTTCTTGCACATTACCGACCTTTTTGGTTAAATAATGTGATAAGAACAAATACAAGATCATTATATTGCGCATGAAAATTATTGCGATATCTATTATGTATTTTTATGTGATAAATTTTTTTTTCTTGTTGTTTTAAAATGTAAAATATGGTAAAAGGTCTAGTGATCATCGCCACAAGTGAAAATCATCTTGAAATTGTACACGTTGGAAAGTTTTCATGTGCAATCTACAATTAAATTAAAGAATAACCTTCTTTAAGGATAACAAAGAAAAAAAATTGTTGTCACATAACAATTTTCTTATCAGATGAAAATATATTAAAATGACAACATGCACATGATATGCACATTAATTGTATCATTATTATTGTTTAGTCGCGATAGTTAGCTTTGTTGGAATTAACAAAATATGTCATTCTTTCATTTTTGTATATTCATACAACAACAAAGACCGAGTACATAATACTACAAAACAAAATTATTTTTGTCTATAAATTGTCTAAGGCTATAATTATGGATTAGAATCAATTTCCACTAACTAATCCTCCAAATCTCTGTGTTAAATTTGTATGTACATCTCACACCAACGTTTCCCCTCAAACTGGTGCATATATATCTCTAATGGCCAACTTGTCAAGTGAGTCATATGGTGTTAGTTTGTACCCAAGAAGGGTTCCATGTGAAAAATGATGAAGGGCATAATAAGCTACGTGAAGCTAAAGCATTGATTCTGTCTAGCTGCAAAGCCACTTTTCAAGTTACATGAGACTGAATTTCTGGTAAATACATGGTTTCTAGATTTGTGAATAAACACAATCATGAACAAGTCATTTATGGATATTATTAGGAGGGCCATGCCGGTCCAGTCTAGTCTCACTTTCGCTAGTCAATCCTATTTCCGATAGGGGCAGTTGACAATTGAATTTGATTTTGACCATTATTTTCATATCCGTAATAGAGCGAAAAGAAGACTCTGCTCTAAGTTGTTGGTTGGTTAATTGGTCACATTTTATTCATGAAATGGCTTGGATTGGTTAGCTGAATGCAAAAAATTGGTACATTACTACTTTTCCTTAACTAATTTACATAATTTCTTTGATAAATGGTAGGTAATTGATTGATTGTTGTTTGACATGTCCTTTTAAAAATTTCATTGTTGCGTTCAGACTAGGATGTGCTTAGTCTGATAACAAAGATTGAAATTAAGTCATCCCATGTAATGTACTACTTGAAGCAACTAGCTGGAGGTGTTGGAAGGCTCAGCTTTAGAAATAAGACTGCATACAATTGGTTGAACATGGTAAGAGCCGTAAGGATCCGTGAAGGTGATATTAACACAATTGTAAATAATATGAAAGATCTAGTTGAAGCAAAATGATGATAGATTTTTTCAGTTTGGACGTAGAAGGAACTCTGACAAGACTTTTTTGGTGTGATGGTGCATCTAGGGTTGAATACGAGTATTTTGACGATGTTTTGGTATTTGATAGCAAGTACAAGATGAATAAGTATTTATTTCCTCTTGTCATATTCTCAAGGGTTAATAACCATAGCCGCACTTGTACATTTCGTGCATGCTTTTTACAAAATGAGACTAGTGAACGTTATCATGGGTTTTGCAAATATTTTTAAAGGCAATGGGAGGTAAAACTCATGAAGTCGTGTTAATGGATCAAGATGCATTCACGCGTTCCGCTGTTTTGTCTAAATTTATTGGTCCGCGACACCGGATTTGCAGTTGGAATATATGTTGCAATGTTCATAAAAATATTAAGAACTCTTCATTTTGCAATGAATTTTATTCATTGATTGATCGGAAGTGCTCAATAGTATTGGAGGTGACATGGTCAAATATTGTGGAGAATCACAATTTGTCTAAAAATAAATGGATACTTGACACCTACTAAATTAGGGAATGATGGGCATAAGTATACTTTCGAGAGTAGTTATGTGCATGATTACCACACCATGCAAAGAGCTGAATCAGTCAATACTTTAATTACAAAGAATCAGGAGTGATTTCATGGAGATGCAGAAGGAGTCGGAGAAAGATGATCATGAAGTTATAGAAGGTCCATAGATATTGAGGAGCTTGAAGGAGCATGAGCTTAGCATATATACTTTAAAGATCTTCTACATGAACCGCAAGGATATACGGGATAATTAAGGTATTGTGAGAGAAAATATGACCAAAGATAGTGACGAAAATGAGGTATTCCTATATTGAGAGGAGAAGGAAACCGAGGTTTTGTTCAACATTGTTATAGTCAATGATAGTACGTATTTCAAATTTTCGATGTGATTTCTTGAAACTAGAGTCGGAGGGTATTACATGTTGTCACATCATGCCAATTTTGAAGTACTATGCTTCAAGAAGTTTCCTGCTTCCTTGATAAAATGTAGATGGTTAAAAGAGCCAGGTACTAAAATAAGCAAAAAATTGCCTGATCCTATCCCGATTTCCGATAATCAAGAACAAAGATTTAGCAAAATTTAATGTATAATTTCTTGTATTGAGATATGTTTCCTTACAAACTGAACTTGGATATTCCAATTCCCTGAAGCATAATAGGGACATAAGTGAAATGGCAAAAGCTGAATTATCAAAGCAATCTCCGTATGGTAGTGTTTCTTCCGAAAATAATGTGAAGCATGACACTGATTCATGTGATGATGGCATACAAGACCCACATATTGAGAAGAGGACTACATGTTCTGATCATATTCGTAACAAGATGAGAGGAGCAAAAAAAGCAAAGAAACAAAGATGTGAGAAATGTGGGTATGTATGCCAATATACGTTAATATTCTTTGAAGTGTTTTTGAACTTTAATGCTAATCATGTGTTCCTCTGCATAAATTAACTAACTGCGAGTTACCAACATGTGATTGCTCTAGTGGAAGGGACTAGTCACTACAAAGTAGCGGACTTAGGTTCGAATCTGTGTTGGGAGAGGTACCCACATTAATGTGCCCGACCCACCTCAAAAGGAATTAAATCCTTGGAAAACCAAAAAAAAAAAGAAAACTACCTGCGAGTTGAAGAATCATCCCACTGGTAAGGGGTCGAAGAAGTATAATGAGCAGAATATGAAAAGTTCATAAGTCCCTAAGAAGAACACCAGTGATGTGGGTAATTCAACCCAAAATGCAAGATCCCTTTGGAAGAAAGTCTTCCACATGCGAGTCATGTCAACAATTACAACATATATCATATGGTTTATTAACACAGTTCCCAGTTACCCTTAATATGCAAGAAAATAGGCTACTAGTCTTGAGCATGCAACCAAGCAATAGTTTGCTACCATTGTACTCTAAACATTCATATCCGATGGTACCGAGAGCAGTTGGGATGGCATATTTAGGTCCTGAAACTACTATGGGACCACACAAAACACTTTTTTGGCAACAACAAACAGTAACCATCCCCTAATTATTGTATTTTGTATTTAATATGATGAATTGTAAAAAAATTGACTCATAACAATTTATATTATATAGGGTGTTGCATCAAAAAGTGTGGCATGCTCGTTTTCGAATGTTCCAAAGCCTTCAAGTTAGAACAATTAGAAGTTTGACATTTGCGACATGTTTTTGTTATATATATCTATAGTTTAATGTATTTGTATGGTAGACTTGGATTATGAAATGCAAACTTTAATATTTATGTTTTGTACTATTTGTATGAATTTTTGAAAAAAAAATTCTAGTGTTTGATAATTATGCATCACAAATTGCTTGATGTTATGATATTGTATTTGTATATGTTGTTTAAATCAATTTGATTTTACGACAAAATTAATATTAATACTTTAGAAGCCAACCAATATTTGTAATTAAAAAAATAATATTAATATTTATAGCCAACAAATATAAAACGTTATGTAATCACAACTTATTAATTTTAGGATAATTTGTATATATTTACTTTAGTTGAAAATTTGACATGATGACAAATGATTATTTTATACATTTATCAATTTCATGAATTATGACCATAATTGCTACAATTTTATACAAAACATTAACAAAAAAATGATGTGTGCAGTATGTATATTGGAAAGATAAGAAAGAGAGGTGCATTTATTAGTTGTTTTACGTGCGAGGGCAGAATGTTGTAATTTTCAGTTTCAGGTGTGTGTAGTCGTTATTTTCTTATTATTGTAAGCAAAGTGCCAAATATTCCAAAATAAAGCTCTTATGTATAGTTGAATAATTCACTTTGGATCTCCAAATTATACCTAATACACAATGCACCACATAAAAAGTTGAGTAGTGTTTAGATGTTAATTTTTTTTTTTTAGCAAAATAAATATCCAATATAAAAGAGTGGAGGCAAATAAATGTAAATCCAAACATGAACTTAAGCTCATAAAACAAACAATATCTCAAAAACTAATTCCATCAGCAAAAAAAGTCTTCATCTTTTATCATTTCATCAACTAATTGATCAACTGTTATGGTTGCGCTGGTGGCAGAAGAGGTGTTCATGACCTGACCAGTACGTACGTAGAATGAATATTAATTCTCAATATGAGCCCCAACTAGTCCCACTAGACCCAGCGCCATCATCCCTCCTCCATTCTCTCCTCCTCGCTACCGGAGCAGGTTGCAGAGAATCTTTACGTTTTTGTGTGGCCGGTTCGATCAACTCATTCTCTGTTTGTAAGAGCAATAAATGCGATATTATCGCATATCTTCCATCTTTATAGATAGCGGAGCTCTTCACCAGAGATTGGAGATAGGTTCCCAAAATTACTTGGCAACTGATGCACTGGACATTAGCCACAATACCAAGTCTGCCATCCTCAGGTGGAGTTTTCTGAATGTTATCCATTGACGAGAACAGAGAAAACTCCCCCTTTTCTGTTTTCTTCATCTCAATATGATCCTTTATTAAATTTTCTTGTAAAGCCAGGTGCGTCCCGCAATTTTTACAAATGTAAAACCCCCTCGCAGTTTCAATATCATATTTCATTAGATCCATTCCTCTACATGCAAAAGCAATACATACATACATACATATATACATGTAATTAAGTTCGGCATACATATATATTTATATATATATTGATCATCTTTTGGCTTTATTTTTTTTAAAGAAATTAAATACGTACCTTAATTGATGGGATTCTTGGACCTAACCACAGATAGAGGTTAGTAGTAGTGAAAGTGTTATGTCTTATGGGGCATATTATTAAGTATTCTCCTCTCGTCCTCTTTATTTTTTTTTTCTTTTTCTTTTTGTGTACAGAATGAGCTACTGGCGATAAATATGAGTTTTTGGCATAATATGAGTACTGACTATGGACAGATGATCGATCACCTCTAGATGTTAATTTCTCAGTCATGTAGTATAACAAAACCTACATTTCTATTGTATGAATAAGTAAAAACTAGCACCAAATCTAACAAGTAATACATGCATTATTAACATTTCACATAAAAGCCAACACTTTTCAAAATTTCTTGGGTGTTTTTTACATATCTGAGATGCGCAGTTCATCAAAATGAGTAACATCAAAATACTAGGCCAAATCCATGACCAACATAAGAAAAATTCCAAAAGTAACTAGAGTCAATATTATGTTACATACCAACCCCAGCTACCATCATCACCAACATCACAATCGTTTAAAAGCTATAAACAACTTAATTAAACAACATGGACATGTATATTTTGTTACTATTACTGGGCTCCTATAAATGAGGACTTAGAAGATTGATTTTTTTTTTTCACATATCCTCAAGTAGTTTTTTATTGCAAATTTACTCCACACCTGAGTCAGTTATATCATAGAGTTATTCGTCATCTAGGATAAATTTATGGGAGTATTTAACTGCCCATCATGCGAATTAGAGTTTGAAACAGGCAGAGACCTTAAACAACACATGAAGCAGAAGCATAAGAAATATGGCGATGATAAAATAAAGTTCAAATGCAAGTTTTGTGATATGAAGTTTCTCACTGAAGATGCCATGAAATGGCACATGAAGACCAATCATTAATAATGGAAAACTGCCAGAGATTTTAGTTTCATTCTCTGCTTGGGCCTTATGGAGTAGAATGTTTGGTTTAAAAATTGTTGATATGATATATATATATATATATATATATATATATATATATATATATATATATATATAATAAAAGTGAAGGAAACGTGATTATTTCAGGTGTACGTGACCTATTTAGTTCATTTTCGTCCAATTATTTGACGGTGGTATGAACATTACATTCAATTTTTATATTGTGGTATTAAATATGCATTTACATATCTAGATATACCAATATTGCATAATACTTTACTCTATGATACCAAATATACAATTTTCCCCATTGGTAAATACGACAACATATTATCATTTTGTTAAAAGAAAAATACAGAAGATAAATAATAATTAATACTATATCATAGGGTTATGTGTCATCTAGGATAAATTTATGGGAGTATTTAACTGCTCATCATACGAATTAGAGTTTGAAACAGGCAGAGATCTTAAACAACACATGAAGCAGAAGCACAAGAAAAATGGCGATGATATCAGATGCAAGTTTTCTGATATGAAGTTTCTCACTGAAGATGCCAAGAAATGACACATGAAGACCAATCATTAATAATGGAGACCTGCCTATTGTTTATGTTTTTTGTTTGCCGTACTTAAGTTTGATGCTTGATTAGTTGCAAACAGAGATTTTAGTTTTATTCTCTGCATGAGCCTTATGGGGTGGAATGTTTGGTATCAAAATTGGTGATATATATATATATATATATATATATATATATATATATATATATATATATATATATATATATATATATAATGAAAGTGAAGGAAACGTGACTATTTTCCTTCCAAAAGATAAGATAATGGCCATTTCAGGAGTACGTGATCTATTTAGTTCATTTTCGTCCAATTATTTGACGGTGGTATTAACATTACATTCAATTTTTATATGTATATATGTATATATATATTATATCACGAACCGTATTATTAATAAACCTATTGTCTCCAAAAACTACAACTTTTTCCTTCCGTGGACGTTTCTATGAAGCCATAATAATATTCAACCAAAAGATTTTGTAATTAAACAAATCCCGGTACGAAAAACCTATAGTGTGTGTTCCATATATGGCAACCCACAATCATCAATTTGATTTATTGTCCTACAATTCATTTCTTGAGAGAATAAGTTTATTTGGATATCTGTACTCCACAACAAAATGACCTCACAAGTGCATTATAATTTATTAATACAAATGCCAAAACCAAAATGTAATGACTGATAATGGCTATGGTATACAACACTGATACATGGATGACCAAAGAGAATCAAAATTTAGATTAGAAGAAAACTACTCCAAACATAGATCAAAACAAGCTCATGAAGTAATAACAGACTAAATTAGTGTTGTGTATTTTGTCTTCCCATTGCCAATGCCTCGTCCGGTTTTTGCTCATTGCGTTTACCTTACTCAACCAGTGACGCCATGTTCTTTTCTAGCTAAGATATACGCTCATCTGTAGGTAGTGTTGATTGGATGGAGAAATACAATATAATAATTCTTCACAAATAATGTAGAAAACCTATAACTGATAATCGATGTTAATATATTCGAAATTGCTAAATCACATTATGAAATTAAAGCTTAGAGAATGGTTGTCCAAAAAAGATTTCGTGATTATCATTTTTCTATCGATGAAATTCAAAGGTTTGGAAATTTTGAAACCATGTGAATTTCACATAAATATCAAATTAAGGTGAGAAAACAGCGTTTTTTCAAAGATTTCGTGGCCCAAACCGCCGGCAAGATCTCGTCGAGCTACCCCAAATAAAAAAAATCGTCCAAATCAGACCACTCTACGCAAAGTTATGGCCTTTCAAAGTTTCACCCCCTAAACAACACTTCTTTGCCTATGGGATCATTTTTGCTAACTTTTTCTTTTTGCTCCATATCGTAGATATTGTCGAGCTACCCCGAAACGAGTGGTCATAATGCGTGAATAGGTATCCCAGCTAAGAGTTATGCTCCTTTCAATCTTGGAAGTTTGCAACACATTGGTTGTACTTGGTGAGTTCATAAAAGTTTAAGTGCACGGATTGATCTCTTTATTCTTCAACATACATCGTCTACATAATACACCCACCTTCTACATTAGATGTTTCATACTGACTTTGCAAGTAATTCAACAAACAGAGATTTTGTGCCAAAGCTCGTTTTGAAAAGCACACTATCAACAGGTGCTCAGAGATATTAGTCGAGCCCCAGGTCCATATGAAGAATCTTTAGAGATAGACTTTGTGCCTAATTTGAGAGATTTTGGTTTGTAAACCTATGCTAATATCAACAAACAACCCATCAATTGAAAATGAAGAAAGAAAGGTGTTGGTTTTCAAAGTCTTCAATAAAGATTAAGTATGAAAGCTAAGAGGTTTGTTCCATTGGCTGCAGAGTTTTACCATATACACTGCATATTTTGAAGGTCTTCAGATATTTGAGAAAAAGCCAGTTCTAATTTTTTGATCTGGATCAAACTGTTCATATTTCAGCCTCCGCTGATGAAGAATTTGATACAGAGAAAGAGCTAAATCCTCAACAAGAGCAACGTCATAAGGAGTAAAGTAGTGAAAAGCCGACTGGGAATAAAGTTGAAAAGAATGGAGATATGCCAAAAGCTACTACAGAATCACTTCTTCAAGAGAAGAAAGTAAGCATCAAGATGGAAAGTTATGCTCTTCCAAATATTCGAAGTTTGCAACACATTGGTGTTACTTGGTGAGTTCATGAAAGTTTAAATGCACGGGTTGATCTCTTTATTCTTCAACATACTACAGTTTCTACATAATACACCCACCTTTTCTACATTAGATGTTTCATACTGACTTTGCAAGTAACTTTTGCAAGTAATTCAACTTACATCTACATTATCATTGAGGTTCAACTTGAGATTCACCTCATTCAAATATTGGCAGAAGTACACGATTGTCTTATGAAAAAGTTGGTGATCATGTTACATGAATTTACAATTAATTTGTATCTTTTGCAAATTTCGAATACTATCAATATGCATTCACACCATTACGGTCGTTACAAGTAATAAAGTGATAAACTAGTGTGAAACCCACGAGGAATTGTTCAATTAATTTGCAACTAATGTCTTCTTACTTCTTCTTCCAATTCAACTTCATTGACATTTGGTCTCCATCGAATTCTCATTAAGTCTGACTGGACCTTTATACTCTTTTTCGCTTCTCAAGTTAACTGACTCGAGATCTCGGGACAAATGACATATGTATGAGTTCCTCCACATGTCACGCAACTAGGTGGAATAACATGCACTTGTCGGATCATATCTAGCTTTTGACCGAGTTTATCTACTTTGTTGCTCAACACCATCATTTGGGCACTTAAAGCCGTGATTGCTTCCAACTCTAATCTTTTCGGATTCGACTTTGAGGGGATTGCCCTCTCGGATGTCCATGAGTGATTTTTATACCACTTCTCAAACTGCATTGCTGAGAGATTCTTTTCCCCCACCTTCAGGGTCACAATAGGGATGATGCACTGTATGTTCCCCCATCATCATCAATGCCTCCACATGTGGCATCACCCTAGCCCTTGGGTGGTTTTTGGTCTTTAGATCGGGTCTTCTCTTTCTTGGTGTTTAAAAAGCTGGTTATGATCAACTCTGTCACCAATAACTTTTTCATAGCGATCGAAGGAGAAATTGAGATAAATAAATTACGATTGCAGTTTAATTTATTTGACCCAAAAGCTCCGATCTTATTTGCTTTGAGAATGTGATGAAATGAGTTGAATTGCCCTTGTATTTATAGTGGAAGCAATTTATTATTTTACGAAATATCAACAGTTTCGACTCCCTAAGTAATCTAAGGAAAATTTTGAACTTCGTTTGTGCATGGAAGTAGATTCCGATCGCAGAAGCAAAAGTTTGTAATATATATATATTAAGTTCAAAGAGAAAAAGGAGTTACATTGTTTTGGGAACAAGAATTACAAAATGAAATCCTATTATAGTTGCAAAGTTCAACTATATGATTCCTCATTGTTATCTTCGTCGTCGGAATCATTTCGTTCTCATCGTTGAAACTATCCACCTCGCCTTTGGGGTTGACCTCTTGCTCCTCGAAATTGCCATCTATATTAACATACTCTTCCTTTTCGAGATTGTCTTCTTACGAGCTCGAGCCTGGTTAGATTTGTTGGAGGGCAACTCGTTCATGTCAGGATTTGGCATCGGAACCCCAAACTCTTCCATAAAGGGGGCAAAAACTCATGCTTCTCCCAGTCATCGGAGTTAAGTGTTGAGGACGAGGCTTTGTAGTCTTTCCCATGCCAATTCTTCAAGAAATTCATATGTTGAAGAATTCTACCCAATTTTTTCCGAACAAGTGGATCAAAGGCAGGGGACTCCAATAACACCCTAATTGCAGGAAACGCGCCTCTTCTTTGCCCTGCAGATATGAGCATTCGGAATCAGCCTTGGCTTGCTCAAGCTCCTCTTTTAGTGAGCTTCGTTAACTTGTACCTATGAAATATTGAAATAGTAGAAATTCAATAGGCAAAATCCAGTACCTCTTGATAAGCTTGTGAAAAGTTACCCAGTACTTCGAACTCATCCATGAAAAAATATTCGGTTAAGTCTTTTAGGAACCTGCCCGCCATAAAATCCTCGTGGATTTATCAATCGTATTTTCTCCACCAGGCCCCAAATCATTTGGAATTAACCCATCCTCAGGATATCAACCTTTGAGATGCTCGTCCATGAAATCTACTATGTCCGACTCCATTCGTCCTGTTCGGCAAGGGACACTTTTTTGAAGTCCGACCAAAAAGCCTTTTCCTCATCTTCGCCCCAGGAAAATCACTGATTCATTTTTGAGACATCCGCTCGTCAAGTATCGGCCTTCCTTGTATCTTTTTGAAGGAATACAAGCTATATCCTACGTGTGACGAAGATGATGGATCAGAGGCATGGATCGGAAATACCATGCGCAAAGGCCCTACTAGCTCAACATTAGTGGCGCCATCAGCTGCGTTATTTAATGGTGTCTCTTCCCTGATGGTATGTTGATACTACCGCGCGAAATAGATTGAGGGCTGGTCGTCCTAATATCGCATTGTATGCAAAAGGAGTTTCTATGGAGCCATAATAATATTCTCTTACCAATTCACACCCTGCGCCTGCCGGTGGTTTGACGAACTCCTTCCATTCATTACTCTGAATGGACTCCACAAATTGTTGTGAGAATGAGGTCGTCAATCCTCTTTCTAGCACAAAAGTTCCGTCCGCCACATCTTCTATGAATTTATCACGAACCGCATCATTAACAAACCTATCGTCTCCGAAAACTACAACATTTTCCTTCTGTGGACGTTTCTATGGAGCCATAATAATATTCAAACAAAAGAATGTGTAATTAAACAAATCCCAGTATGAAAAACCAATAGTGTGAGTTTCATATATAGCAACCCACAATCACCAAATTGATTTATTGTCCTACAGTTTATTTCTTGAGAGAATAAGTTTATTTGGATATCTGTACTCCATAATAAAATGACCTCAAAAGTGTATTATTATTTATTAATACAAATGCCAAAACCAAAATGTAATGACTGATAATGGCTATGGTATTCATCACTGATACATGGATGGCCAAAGAGAATCAAAATTTAGAATAGAAGAAAACTACTCTAAATGAAGATCAAAACAAGCTCATGAAGTAATAACATACCAAATTAATGTTGTGTATTTTGTCTTCCCATTGCCAATGCCTCGTCCAGATTTTGCTCATTGCATTTACTTTGCTAAACCAGTGACGCGGTGTTCTTTTCTAGCTGAGATAAACGCTCATCTGTAGGCAGTGATGATTGGATTGAGGAAGAAGATGTATTAGTGGCAGGTAGAGAAGTCTCTCTGACCATCATACCCGTGGCGAAGGAATTCGAGATGTCTTTCAAGATTTTCACTTGTTCATCAGATCGAAAAAATCGAACCCCAGCTTGTATGCAAAGAGCGTGGATGAGGGATGGGAATAGCCATCTCAGAGGTTTAGATGTAGATGTCTTTAGGATTTGATCCTCAATTAGAGCTCCTACATTGATAGGGTGCCATTTGAGGATGCAATATAGGAGGTAGCATCTCTTTAATATCAGAAGATCGAGATTCTTAGTGGGCATCAATCTTGAGATTAAGAAAGAATATCAAACCTTAGCATGTGGTTTCAACGCTCTTCTGTCGATGTTCTTGATTTACCCATTTTTCTTATAGTTCCATCTCGCTCCTTTCACCGCAATACACTTAAGAATGACATTCGTGTCCACTTTTCTTGATATTAACTTACTATAGGCCCAACCTTCAGAGAGTTTGGGAATTTTATAGATATCATTAATTGTCCCCGCGTCCCAACTCACGGACTTATCACGCAGGCTGATAGGGAGAACCTTTTATGTTTGAGATAAACTCGCATAGAATTCTCTTACCAATTCACACCCTACGCCTGCCGGTGGTTTGAAGAACTCCTTCCATTCATTACTCTGAATGGAATCTACAATTTGTGGTGAGAATGTGGTTGTCTATCCTCTTTCTAGCACAAAAGTTCCGTCAGCCACATCTTCTATGAATTTACCACGAACCGCATCATTAACAAACCTATCGTCTCCGAAAACTACAACATTTTCCTTCCGTGGACGTTTCTATGGAGCTATAATAATATTCAAACAAAAGATTGTGTAATAAACAAATCCCAGTATGAAAAACTTATAGTGTGAGTTTCATATATGGCAACCCACAATCACCAATTTGATTTACTGTCCTACAATTTATTTCTTGAGATAATAAGTTCCTTTGAATATTTGTACTCCATAACAAAATGACCTCATAAGTGCATTATTATTTATTAATACAAATGCCAAAACAAAAATGTAATGACTGATAATGGCTATGGTATTCATCACTGATACATGGATGGCCAAAGAGAATCTAAATATAGAATAGAAGAAAACTACTCCAAATGAAGATCAAAACAAGCTCATGAAGTAATAACAGACCAAATTAGTGTTGTGTATTTTGTCTTCCCATTGCCAATGCCTCGTCCGATTTTGCTCATTGCATTTACTTTGCTCAACCAGTGACGCCGTGTTCTTTTCTAGCTGAGATAGACGTTCATCGGTAGGCTGTGTTCATTGGATGGAGGAAGAAGGTGCATTAGTGGTGGTAGAAAAGTCTCTCTGACCATCATACCCATGGCGATGGAATCCGAGATGTCTTTCTAGGTTTTCACTTGTTCTTCAGATCGAAAAAATCGGACCTAGCTTGTATGTAAAGAGCGTGGATGATGGATGGAAATAGCCATCTCGGAAGTTTGGATGCAGATCCCTTTAAGATTTGATCCTCAATTAGAACTCCTACATTGATAGGGTGCCCTTGAGGATGCAATATAGGAGGTAGCAACTCATTAATATCAGAAGATCGAGATTCTTAGTGGGCATCAATCTTGAGAGTAAGAAATAATGCCAAACCTTAGCATGTGGTTTCAAAGCTCTTCTGTCGATGTTCTTAATTTACCCATTTTTCTTATAGTTACATGTCGCTCCTTCCATAGCAATACACTTAAGAATGATATCCATGTCCATTTTTCCCGATATCAAATTACTATAGGCAAAACCTCCGGAGAGTTTGGGAATTTTATAGAAATCGTTAATTCTCCTTGCGTCCCAACTCACGGAATTACCACGCAGGCTGATAGGTTGAACCTTTTCTGTTTTAGATAAACTCGCGTAGAATTCTCTTACCAATACACATCATGCGCCTGCTGGTGGTTCGACGAACTCCTTCCATTCATTACTCTGAATGGGCTCCACAAATTGTTGTGAGAATGAGGTTGTCAATCCTCTTTCTAGCACAAAAGTTCCATCCGCCACATCTTCTATGAATTTATCACGAAGGGCATCATTAACAAACCTATCGTCTCCGAAAACTACAACATTTTCCTTCCGTGGACGTTTCTATGGAGCCATAATAATATTCTCTTACCATTTCACACCCTGCAACTGCCGGTGGTTTGACGAACTCCTTCCATTCATTACTCTGAATGGACTCCACAAATTGTTGTGAGAATGAGGTTGTCAATCCTCTTTCTAGCACAAAAGTTCCGTCCGCCACATCTTCTATGAATTTATCACGAACCGCATCATTAACAAACCTATCGTCTCCGTAAATTACAACATTTTCCTTCCGTGGACGTTTCATGGAGCCATAATAATATTCAAACAAAATATTGTGTAATTAAACAAATCCCAGTATGAAAAACTTATAGTGTGAGTTTCATATATGGCAACCCACAATCACCAATTTGATTTACTGTTCTACAATTTATTTCTTGAGATAATAAGTTTCTTTGGATATTTGTACTCCATAACAAAATGACCTCATAAGTGCATTACTATTTATTAATACATATGCCAAAACAAAAATGTTATGACTGATAATGGCTATGGTATTTATCACTGATACCTGGATGGCCAAAGAGAATCCAAATATAGAATAGAAGAAAACTAGTCCAAATGAAGATCAAAACAAGCTCATGAAGTAATAACAGACCAAATTAGTGTTGTGTATTTTGTCATCCCATTGCCAATGCCTCGTCCGATTTTTGCTCATTGCATTTACTTTGCTCAACCAGTGACGCCGTGTTCTTTTCTAGCTGAGATAGACGTTCATCGGTAGGCTGTGTTCATTGAATGGAGGAAGAAGGTGCATTAGTGGTGGTAAAAAAGTCTCTCTGACCATCATACCCATGGCCATGGAATCCGAGATGTCTTTCTAGGTTTTCATTTGTTCTTCAGATCGAAAAAATTGAACCCAGCTTGTATGTAAAGAGCGTGGATGATGGATGAAATAGCTATCTCGGAGGTTTGGATGCAGATTCCTTTAAGATTTGATCCTCAATTAGAGCTCCTACATTGATAGGGTGCCCTTTGAGGTGGCAATATAGGAGGTAGCAACTCATTAATATCAGAAGATCGAGATTCTTAGTGGGAATCAATCTTGAGAGTAAGAAAGAATGCCAAACCTTAGCATGTGGTTTCAAAGCTCTTCTGTCGATGTTCTTAATTTACCCATTTTTCTTTTAGTTACATGTCGCTCCTTCCATAGCAATACACTTAAGAATGACATCCGTGTCCACTTTTCCCGATATTAACTTACTATAGTGACAACCTCAATAGAGTTTGGAAATTTTATAGAAATCATCAATAGTCCTCGCGTCCCAACTCACGGAATTACCACCCAGGCTGATAGGTTGAACCTTTTCTGTTTTATATAAACTCGCGTAGAATTCTCTTACCAATACACACCATGTGCCTGCTGGTGGTACGACGAACTCCTTCCATTCATTACTCTGAATGAGCTCCACAAATTATTGTGAGAATGAGGTTGTCAATCCTCTTTCTAGCACAAAAGTTCCGTCCGCCACATCTTCTATGAATTTGTCACGAACCGCATCATTAACAAACCTATCTTCTCCGAAAACTACAACATTTTCCTTCCGTGGACGTTTCTATCGAGCCATAATAATATTCAAACGAAAGATTGTGTAATTAAACAAATCCCAGTATGAAAAACTTATAGTGTGAGTTTCATATATGGCAACCCACAATCACCAATTTGATTTACTGTCCTACAATTTATTTCTTAAGATAATAAGTTTCTTTGGATATCAGTACTCCATAACAAAATGACCTCACAAGTGCATTATTATTTATTAATACAAATGCCAAAACAAAAATGTAATGACTAATAATGGCTATGGTATTCATCACTGATAAGTGGATGACCAAAGAGAATCAAAATTTAGAAAAGAAGAAAACTACTCCAAATGAAGATCAAAACAGGCTCATGAAGTAATAACGGACCAAATTAGTGTTGTGTATTTTGTCTTCCTATTGCCAATGCCTCGTCCGATTTTTCCTCATTGCATTTACTTTTCTCAACCATGATGCCGTGTTCTTTTCTAGCTGAGATAGACGTTATCGGTAGCCTGTGATCATTGCATGGAGGAAGAAGGCGCATTAGTGGTTGTAGAGAAGTCTCTCTGACCATCATACCCATGGCCACGGAATTCGAGACACTAGTTCTTCAGATCAAAAAAATCGAACCCAGCTTGTATGCAAAGAGCGGGTTGAGGGATGGAAATAGCCATCTCGGAGGTTTGGATGCAGATAGCTTTAGGATTTGATACTCAATTAGACCTCCTACATTGATAGGGTGCCCTTTGAGGATGCAATATAGGATGTAGCATATCTTTAATATCAGAAAATCGAGATTCTTTGTGAACATCAATCTTGAGATTAAGAAAGAATACCAGACCTTAGCATATGGTTTCAAAGCTCTTCTGTCGATGTTCTTGATTTATCCATTTTTCTTATAGTTTCATGTCGCTCCTTCCACCGCAATACAGTTAAGAATGACATTCGTGTCCACCTTTCCCGATACTAACTTACTATAGACACAACCTCCAGAGAGTTTGGGAATTTTATATAAATCATTAATTTTCCTCGCGTCCCAACTCACAGACTTACCACATAGGCTGATAGGTTGAACCTTTTCTGTTTTAGATAAACTCGCGTAGAATTCTCTTACCAATACACACTATGCGCCTGCTGGTGGTTTAACGAACTCCTTCCATTCATTACTCTGAATGGGCTCCACAAATTGTTGTGAGAATGTGGTTGTCAATTCTTTTTCTAGCTCAAAAGTTCCGTCCGCCACATCTTCTATGAATTTATAACGAATCGCATCATGAACAAACCTATCGTCTCCGAAAACAACATTTTCCTTCCGTGGACGTTTCTATGGAGCCATAATAATATTCAAACAAAAGATTGTGTAATTAAACAAATCCCAGTATGAAAAACCTATAGTGTGAGTTTCATATATGGCAACCCACAATCACCAATTTGATTTACTTTCCTACAATTTATTTCTTGAGAGAATAAGTTTTTTGGATATCTGCACTCCATAACAAAATGACCTCACAAGTGCATTATTATTTATTAATACAAATGCCAAAACAAAATTGTAATGACTGATAATGGCTCTGGTATTCATCACTGATACATGGATGGCCAAAGAGAATCAAAATTTAGAATAGAAGAAAACTACTCCAAATGAAGATCAAAACTAGCTCATGAAGTAATAACATACCAAATTAGTGTTGTGTATTTTGTCTTCCCATTGCCAATGCCTCGTCCGATTTTTCCTCATTGCATTTACTTTGCTCAACCAGTGACGCCGTGTTCTTTTCTAGCTGAGATAGACGTTCATCGGTAGGCTGTGATGGAGGAAGAATGTGCATTAGTGGCAGGTAGAAGAGTCTCTCTGACCATCATACCCATGGCGAAGGAATCCGAGATGTCTTTCAAGATTTTCACTTGTTCATCAGATCGAAAAAATCGAACCCCAGCTTGTATGCATAAAGCGTGGATAGGGGATGAGAATAGCTATCACGGAGGTTTTGATGTAGATGCCTTTAGGATTTGATCCTCGATGAGAGCTCCTACATTGATAGGGTGCCCTTTGAGGATGCAATATGAAGGTAGCATCTCTTTAATATCAGCAGATCGAGATTTTTAGTGGGCATCAATCTTGAGATTAAGAAAGAATGCTAAACCTTAGCATGTGGTTTCAAAGCTCGTCTGTCGATTTTCTTGATTTATCCATTTTTCTTATAGTTCCATGTCGCTCCTTCTACCGCAATACATTTAAGAATGACATACGTGTCCATTTTTCCCGATATTAACTTAATATTGTAACAACCTTCCGAGAGTTTTGGAATTTTATAGAAATCATTAATTGTCCCCGCGTCTCATCTAACGGACTTACCACGCACGCTGATAGGTTGAACCTTTTCTGTTTGAGATAAACTCGCGCAAAATTCTCTTACCAATTCACACCCTACGCCTGCCGGTGGTTTGAAGAACTTCTTCCATTCATTTCATTACGCTGAATGGGCTCAACAATTTGTGGTGAGAATGTGATTGTCTATCCTCTTTCTAGCACAAAAGTTCCGTCCGCCACATCTTCTATGAATTTACCACGAACCGCATCATTAACAAACCTATCGTCTCCGAAAACTACAACATTTTCCTTCCGTGGACATTTCTATGGAGCCATAATAATATTCACACAAAAGATTGTGTAATTAAACAAATCCTAGTATGAAAAATTTATAGTGTGTGTTTCATATATGGCAACCCAAAATCACCAATTTGATTTACTGTCCTACAATTTATTTCCTGAGATAATAAGTTTCTTTGGATATCTGTGCTCCATAACAAAATGACCTCATAAGTGCATTATTATTTATTAATACAAATGCTAAAACAAAAATGTAATGACTGATAATGGCTATGATATTTATCACTGATACATGGATGGCCAAAGAGAATACAAATATAGAATAGAAGAAAACTACTCCAAATGAAGATCAAAACAAGCTCATGAAGTAATAACAGACCAAATTAGTGTTGTGTATTTTGTCTTCCCCTTGCCAATGCCTCGTTCGATTTTTCCTCATTGCATTTACTTTCCTCAACCAGTGACGCCGTGTTCTTTTTTAGCTGAGATAGACGTTATCGGTAGGCTGTGATCATTGGATGGAGGAAGAAGGTGCATTAGTGATGGTAGAGAAGTCTCTATGACCATCATACCCATGGCGACGGAATCCGAGACACTTGTTCTTCAGATCGAAAAAATCGAACCCAGCTTGTATGCAAAGAGCGTGGATGAGGGATGGAAATAGCCATCTCGGAGGTTTGGATGCATATGCCTTTAAGATTTGATCCTCAATTAGAGCTCCTACATTGATAGGGTGCCCTTTGAGGATGCAATATAGGAGGTAACAACTCTTTATTATAAGAAGATCGAGATTCTTAGTGGACATCAAGCTTTAGATTAAGAAAGAATGACAAACCTTAGCATATGGTTTCAAAGCTCTTCTGTCGATGTTCTTAATTTCCCCATTTTTCTTATAGTTACATGTCGCTCCTTCCATAGCAATACACTTAAGAATGACATCCGTGTACACTTTTCCCGATATTAACTTACTATAGGCACAACCTCCGGAGAGTTTGGGAATTTTATAGAAATCATTAATTGTCCTCGCGTCCCAACTCACGAAATTACCATGCACGCTGATAGGGTGAACTGTTTATGTTTTAGATAAACTCGCGTAGAATTCTCTTACCAATTCACACACTGCGCCTGCCGGTGGTTTTACGAATTCCTTCCATTCATTACTCTGAATGGGCTCCTCAAATTGTTGTGAGAATGTGGTTGTCAATTCTCTTTCTAGCTCAAAAGTTCCGTTCGCCACATCTTCTATGAATTTATCACGAACCGCATCATTAACAAACCTATCGTCTCCGAAAACAACATTTTCCCTCCGTGGATGTTTCTATGGAGCCATAATAATATTCAAACAAAAGATTTGTAATTAAACAAATCCCAGTATGAAAAACCTATAGTGCGATTTCATATATGGCAACCCACAATCACCAATTTGATTTACTGTCCTACAATTTATTTCTTGAGAGAATAATTTTCTTGGGATATCTGTACTCCATAACAAAATGACCTCACAAGTGCACTATTATTTATTAATACAAATGCCCAAACAAAAATGTAATGTCTGATAATGGATATGGTATTCATCACTGATACATGGATGGCCAAATAGAATCAAAATTTAGAATAGAAGAAAACTACTCCAAATGAAGATCAAAACAAGCTCATGAAGTAATAACATACCAAATTAGTGTTGTGTATTTTGTCTTCCCATTGCCAATGCCTCGTCCAGTTTTTGCTCATTGCATTTACTTTCCTCAACCAGTGACGCGGTGTTCTTTTTGATAGAAATAGTGTCCTGCAAGCCAGCTGTATGGCGAGCATTTATTTTTAATAAATAAGGAACTATTCAATTTTGATTAATAAATGCATTTTATTAAATGGTCATCTTTATCTTATGTAATAATTATCTACGCATAAGGATAGAAGTCCTTAGATCACAGGGCTATAGGACAACCCGTGGACTGATCTTCAAGGCCGTGATCTAGAACATATTCTAGAGTCGTAAAATCCAATCGAGATAGGACATCGTTGGATTCGGTTAGACTCTCACTGTTGTGTATACTCCGATGAACTGGAGAACGCTGGGGTTCACGAGCGTGACTGGGATAGTCGATACACATAAGTGGGTGGCTTGCTGGGATGGCAAGTGCACTGAATACCCCAATTTGGAAATAACTCACCATGGAAGCGGTAGTCGCATATCGGGGTTGAAGTTATTCCGTTTTTCAATAGTATACGAAGAACGATCCCTAACTACTTGAGGTGATAGGGTTTATCTGGTGCGAGAACGTTCATGCTTTGATATGAGTTCCGACTGACTGGAGATCATCAGAAAGTCTCTGTGAACTCGTGTTGGGTATGGAGGAACTCGTATGCAGATTCATATCATCAACAAAGGATCCATTGACCCGACTTGATAGGTTGGGAAATTCTCCTATGGATTTCTGTGAGAAATTAATTCTGATAAAATCCTTGGCCAAGGTATCTGACGACTTTATGTAAGTAGCTTATAAAGATTGAGTCAAAGAGAATTTATTTCGAGACCAGAATACATAAGGTCAAGACAAAATAAAAGGGAGACCGATGAAAGACCATACCCTTAAGTCTCGACTGGGATATTGATCGATGGAGAGATTATGTTGTATATGGAAATTGTAAATGAGTTAAAAGGTTCACTGAATTAATTCAGTAGTGATTGGGCTCCATGGGCTTGTGGCTGGACATCGACCGTGGAGTGCGGGAGAATTCCTAAATTGGCGGGGGTGCTAATTTTGGAATGATCAATCGACAGAGTGTTCGATTGATTTAGAGTATATGTTACTCGAATAATTAAATGATATTTAATTATAACACACGGCCAATTATGTGGTAAACCTATGGGGGTATACACAATACACATGAAGCGAAAGCGAGGAATAAGAACAACCGAGTCGACTGGGTATATAATCGACTGGGTCGATTATAGTGGGTGGGTCGACTGGGTCGACCCAATTGGAACAAAATAGGATCCAATTGGAATTAGATCAGGATCATAAATTATATTGGAATTTAATTTGTGAATTAATTAATTAAGTTGGATTTAATTAATCATAGAAATGATTTAATTAAATAGACTTAGAGTCTGATTTAATTAATTGGGAGAGTAGTTATTTAATTGGGCTATTAAATTGGGAGATTAAATAAAGCCTGGTCAAATTAATTAACTGGGCCATGAATTAATTGGAAGACTTAGTCTTCTAATTAAAGAGGGCCATGACCCATGTAGGAGAATAAAGTCCTAATTCTAATAGAACTAGGTTAGGGAGATAACTATAAGTAGGTAACTTACAGTTATTTTTCATAGACAACTCTAAGCAAAAATTGAGCAGAGCAAAAATTCTCTCCCTCTCTCCCAGTCCAGATCGGACGAACCCTCTTTCTCTGTGGAAGAATTTTTTGTCTTCAATTTTTGTTCCTGATTCGTTCCTAAATCCTAGATATTAATATACCCTATGCTCTAGTCGATTAGGTTATATTAATTTTCGTGATATTGTGGTGTATCAACTCGTAGAGGCGCAACACGTGGGGCGCTACTGCAAAAGCTTGGATCGATTTTGCTGAAGGAGAAACTTGATCTCGACTGCCAACTAGGATTTGTAAGGAGATAGGTATAACGTGTAAACTACTTATACTATCGTTTAAATCAATATTCATATATATACACCTAGGGTAGTATCCTGACAAGATTCCGTAAGAGGTCCTAAAATTTTTATATTCCGCTGTGCCTAAGGCTATTTATCTTACCGAATCCTAACACTTTTCTAGCTGAGATAGACGCTCATCTGTAGCCAGTGATGATTGGATGGAGGAAGATGGTGCATTAGTGGTAGGTAGAGAAGTCTTTCTGACCATCATACCCACGCCGAAGGAATCCAAGATGTATTTCAAGGTTTTCACTTGTTCATCAGATAGAAAAAATCGAACTCCAGCATGTATGCAAAGAGCGTGGATGTGGGATGGGAATAGCCATCTCGGAGGTTTGGATGTAGATGCCTTTAGGATTTGATCCTCAATGAGAGCTCCTACATTGATAGGGTGCCCTTTGAGGATGCAATATAGAATGTAGCATCACTTTAATATCAGAAAATCGAGATTCTTAGTGGACATCAATCTTGAGATTAAGAAAGAATACCAAACCTTACCATGTGGTTTCAAAGCTCTTCGGTCGATGTTCTTGATTTACCCATTTTTCTTATAGTTTCATGTCGTTCCTTCCACCGCAATACACTTAAGAATGACATTCGTGTCCATTTTTCCCGATATTAAATTACTATATGCACAACCTCCAGAGAGTTTGGTAATTTTATAGAAATCATTAATTGTCCTCGCATCCCAAATCACGGACTTACAACGCACGCTGATAGGTTGAACCTTTTCTGTTTCAGATAAACTCGCTTAGAATTCTCTTACCAATTTACACCCTACGCTTGCTGGTGGTTTGAAGAACTCCTTCCATTCATTACTATGAATGGGCTCAACAATTTGTGGTGAGAATGTGTTGTCTATCCTCTTTCTAGCACAAAAGTTCCGTCCGCCCCATCTTCTATGAATTTACCACGAACCGCATCATTAACAAACCTACCGTCTCCGAAAACTAAAACATTTTCCGTCTGTGGACGTTTCTATCGAGCCATAATAATATTCAAATAAAAGATTGTGTAATTAAACTAATCCCAGTATGAAAAACTTATAGTATGAGTTTCATATATAGCAACCCACAATCACCAATTTGATTTACTGTCCTAAAATTTATTTCTTGAGATAATAAGTTTCTTTGGATATTTGTACTCCATATCAAAATGACTTCACAAGTGCATTATTATTTATTAATACAAATGCCAAAACAAAAATGTAATGACTGATAATGGCTATGGTATTCATCACTGATACATGGATAGCCAAAGAGAATCAAAATTTAGAATGGAAGAAAACTACTCCAAATGAAGATCAAAACAAGCTCATGAAGTAATAACAGACCAAATTAGTGTTGTGTATTTTGTCTTCCCATTGCCAATGCCTCGTCCGATTTTTGCTCATTGCATTTACTTTGCTCAACCAGTGACGTCGTGGTCTATTCTAGCTGAGATAGATGTTCATCGGTAGGTTGTGATCATTAGATGGTGAAAGAAGGTGCATTAGTGGTGGTAGAGAAGTCTCTCTGACCATCATACCCATGGCGACGGAATCCGAGATGTCTTTCTAGGTTTTCACTTGTTCTTCAGATCGAAAAATCGAACCCATCTTGTATGCAAAGAGCGTTGATGAGGGATGAAAATAGCCATCTTGGAGGTTTGGATGCAAATGCCTTTAAGATTTGATCCTCAATTAGACCTCCTACATTGATTGGGTGCCCTTTGAGGATGCAATATAGGAGGTAGCAACTCTTTAATATCAGAAGATCGAGATTCTTAGTGGGCATCAATCTTGAGATTAAGAAAGAATACCAAACCTTAGCATGTGGTTTCAAAGCTCTTCTGTCGATGTTCTTGATTTATCCATTTTTCTCATAGTTTCATGTCGCTCATTCCACCGCAATACACTTAAGAATGACATCCGTGTCCACCTTTCCCGATATTAACTTACTATAAGCACAACCTCCAGAGAGTTTGGGAATTTTATTGAAATCATTAATTGTCCTCGCGTCCCAACTCACGGAATTACCATGCACGCCGATAGGTTGAACTTTTTCTGTTTTAGATAAACTCACGTACAATTCTCTTACCAATTCACACACTGCGCCTGCCGGTGGTTTAACGAACTCCTTCCATTCATTACTCTGAATGGGCTCCACAAATTGTTGTGAGAATGTGGTTGTCAATTCTCTTTCTTGCTCAAAAGTTCCGTCCGCCACATCTTCTATGAATTTATCACGAACCGCATCATTAACAAATCTATCTTCTCCGAAAATAACATTTTCCTTCCATGGACGTTTCTATGGAGCCATAATAATATTCAAACAAAAGATTGTGTAATTGACGAATCCCTATATGAAAAACCTATAGTGTGAGTTTCATATATGGCAACCCACAATCACCGATTTGATTTACTTTCCTACAATTTATTTCGTGAGAGAATAAGTTTTTTGGATATCTGTACTCCATAACAAAATGACCTCACAAGTGCATTATTATTTATTAATACAAATGCTAAAACAAAAATGTAACGACTGATAATGGCTATGGTATTCATCACTGATACATGGATGGCCAAAGAGAATCAAAATTTAGAATAGAAGAAAGCTACTCCAATTGAAGATCAAAACAAGTTCATGAAGTAATAACAGACCAAATTAGTGTTGTGTATTTTGTCTTCCCATTGTCAATGCCTAGTCCGGTTTTTGCTCATTGCATTTACTTTGCTCAACCAGTGACGCCGTGTTCTTTTCTAGCTGAGATAGACGCTCATCTATAGGCAGCGATGATTGGATGGAGGAAGATGGTGCATTAGTGGTAGGTAGAGAAGTTTTTCTGACTATCATACCCATGCCGAAGGAATTCGAGATGTTTTTCAAGGTTTTCACTTGTTCATCAGATCGAAAAATCGAACCGTAGACTGTATGCAAAGAGCGTGGATGTGGGATTGGAATAGCCTTCTCAGAGGTTTGGATGTAGATGCCTTTAGGATTTGATACTCAATGAGAGATCCTACATTGATAGGGTGCCCTTTGAGGATGCAATATAGGATGTAGCATCTCTTTAATATCAGAAAATCGAGATTCTTAGTGGACATCAATCTTGAGATTAAGAAAGAATACCAAACCTTAGCATGTGGTTTCAAAGCTCTTTTGTCGATGTTCTTGATGCATCCATTTTTCTTATAGTTTCATGTCGCTCCTTCCAACGCAATACACTTAAGAATGACATCCGTGTCCACCTTTCCCGATATTAACTTACTATAGGCACAACCTCCAGAGAGTTTGGGAATTTTATAGAAATCATTAATTTTCCTCGCGTCCCAACTCACAGACTTACCACGCAAGCTCATAGGTTGAACCTTTTCTGTTTTAGATAAACTCGTGTAGAATTCTCTTACCAATACACACCATGCGCCTGCTGGTGGTTTAATGAACTCCTTCTATTCATTACTCTGAATGGGTTCCACAAATTGTTGTTAGAATGAGGTTGTTAATCCTCTTTCTAGCACAAAAGTTCCATCCACCACATCTTCCACGAATTTATCACGAACCGCATCATTAACAAACCTATCGTCTCCGAAAATAACATTTTCCTTCCGTGGACGTTTCTATGGAGCCATAATAATATTCAAACAAATGATTGTGTAATTAAACAAATCCCAGTATGAAAAAAATATAGTGTGAGTTTAATATATAGCAACCCACAATCACCAATTTGATTTACTGTCCTATAATTTATTTCTTGAGATAATAAGTTTATTTGGATATCTGTACTCCATAACAAAATGACCTCAAAAGTGTATTATTATTAATTAATAAAAATGTCAAAACTAAAATGTAATGACTGATAATGGCTATGGTATACATCACTGATACATGGATGGACAAAGAGAATCAAAATTTAGATTTGAAGAAAACTACCCCAAATGAAGATCAAAATAAGCTCATTATGTAATAACAGACTAAATTACTGTTGTGTATATTATCTTCCCATTGCCAATGCCTCGTTCGGTTTTTGCTCATTTCGTTTACCTTGCTCAAATAGTGACGCCATACCTTGTATGCAAAGAGCGTGGATGGGGGATGAGAATAGCCATTTCGGAGGTTTGGATGTAGATGCTTTTAGGATTTGATCCTCAATGGGAGCTCCTACATTGATAGGGAGCCCTTTGAGGATGCAATATAGGAGGTATCATCTCTTTAATATCAGAAGATCGAGATTCTTAGTGGGCATCAATCTTGAGATTAAGAAAGAATGTCAAACCTTAGCATGTGGTTTCAAAGCTCTTCTGTCGATGTTCTTTATTTAACCATTTTTCTTATAGTTCCATGTCGCTCCTTCAACCGCAATACATTTAAGAATAACATCCGTGCCCACTTTTCTCGATATTAACTTAATATAGTCACAACCTTCAGAGAGTTTGGGAATTTTATAGAAATCATTAATTGTCTCCGCGTCCTAACTCACGGACTTACCACGCACGCTAATAGGTTGAACCTTTTCTGTTTGAGATAAACTCGCGTAGAATTCTTTTACCAATTCACACACTGCGCCTGCCGGTGGTTTTACGAACTCCTTCCATTCATTACTCTGAATGGGCTCCACAAATTGTTGTGAGAATGTGGTTGTCAATTCTCTTTCTAGCTCAAAAGTTCCGTCCGCCACATCTTCTATGAATTTATCACGAACCGCATCATAAACAAACCTATCGTCTCCGAAAATAATATATTCCTTCCGTGGACGTTTCTATGGAGCGATAATAATATTCAAACAAAAGATTGTGTAATTAAACAACCCAGTATGAAAAACCTATAGTGTGAGTTTCATATATTGCAAACCACAATCACCAATTTGATTTACTTTCCTACAATTTATTTCTTGAGAGAATAAGTTTTTTGGATATCTTTACTCCATAACAAAATGACCTCACAAGTGCATTATTATTTATTAATACAAATGCCAAAACAAAAATGTAATGAGTGATAATAGCTATGATATTCATCACTGATACATGGATGGCCAAAGAGAATCAAAATTTAGAATAGAATAAAACTACCCCAAATGAAGATCAAAACAAGCTCATGAAGTAATAACAGAGCATTTTAGTGTCGTGTATTTTGTCTTCCCATTGTCAATGCCTCGTCCGGTTTTTGCTCATTGCATTTACTTTGCTCAACCAGTGACGTCGTGTTCTTTTCTAGCTGAGATAGACGTTCATCGGTAGGCTGTGATCATTGGATGGTGGAAGAAGGTGCATTAGTGGTGGTAGAGAAGTCTCTCTGACCATCATAACCATGGCGACGAAATTCGAGATGTCTTTCTAGGTTTTCACTTGTTCTTCAGAATCGAAAAAATCGAACCCAGCTTGTATGCAAAGAGCGTGGATGGGGGATGGAAATAGCCATCTCGGAGGTTTGGATCCAAATGCCTTTAAGATTTGATCCTCAATTACAGCTCCTACATTGATAGGGTGCCCTTTGAGGATGCAATATAGGAGGTAGCAACTCTTTAATATCAGAAGATCGAGATTCTTAGTGGGCATCAATCTTGAGATTAAGAAAGAATGCCAAACCTTAGCATATGGTTTCAAAGCTCTTTTGTCGATTTTCTTAATTTCCCAATTTTTCTTATAGTTACATGTCGCTCCTTCCATTGCAATACACTTAAGAATGACATCCGTGTCCACTTTTCCTGATATTAACTAACTATAGGCACAACCTCCAGAGAGTTCGGGAATTTTATAGAAATCATTAATTGTCCTCGCGTCCCAACTCACGGAATTACCACGCACGCTGATAGGTTGAACCTTTTCGGTTTTAGATAAACTCGCGTAGAATTCTCTTACCAATTCACACACTGCGCCTGCCGATGGTTTTACGAACTCCTTCCATTCATTACTCTGAATGGGCTCCACGAATTGTTGTGAGAATGTGGTTGTCAATTCTCTTTCTATCTCAAAAGTTTCGTCCGCCACATCTTCTATGAATTTATCACGAACCTCATCATTAACAAACATATCGTCTTCGAAAACAACATTTTCCTTCCGTGGACGTTTCTATGGAGCCATAAGAATATTCAAACAAAAGATTGTGTTATTAAACAAATCCCAGTATGAAAAACCTATAGTGTGAGTTTCATATGTGGCAACCCACAATCACCAATTTGATTTACTGTCCTACAATTTATTTCTTGAGAGAATAAGTTTCTTTGGATATCTGTACTCCATAACAAAATGATCTTACAAGTGCATTATTATTTATTAATACAAATGCCAAAACAAAAATGTAATGACTGATAATGGCTATGGTATACATCACTGATACATGGATGGACAAAGAGCATCTAAATTTAGATTTGCGGAAAACTACCCCAAATGAAGATCAAAACAAGCTTATTAAGTAATAATAGACTAAATTGTTGTTGTGTATTTTATCTTCCCATTGCCAATGCCTCGTTCGGTTTTTGCTCATTTCGTTTACCTTGCTCAAATAGTGACGCCATATTATTCTGTAACTGAGATAGACGCTAATCGGTAGGCAGTGATAATTGGATGGAGGAAGAAGGTGCATTAGTGGCAGGTAGAGAAGTCTCTCTGACCATGATACCCATGGCGAAGGAATCCGAGATGTCTTTCAAGTATTTCACTTGTTCATCAGATCGAAAAAATTGAACCCCAGCTTGTATGCAAAGAGCGTGGATGGGGGATGAGAATAGCTATCTCGGAGTTTTGAATGTAGATGCCTTTAGGATTTGATCCTCAATGAGAGCTCCTACATTGATAGGGTGGCCTTTGAGGATGCAATATAGGAGGTAGCATCTCTTTAATATCAGAAGATCGAGATTCCTAGTGGGCATCAATCTTGAGATTAAGAAAGAATGCCAAACCTTAGCATGTGGTTTCAAAGCTCTTCTGTCGATGTTCTTTATTTACCCATTTTTCTTATAGTTCCATGTCGCTCTTTCCACCGCAATACATTTAAGAATGACATCCGTGTCCATTTTTCCCGATATTAACTTAATATAGTCACAACCTTCAGAGAGTTTGGGAATTTTATAGAAATCATTAATTGTCCCCTCGTCCCAACTCACGGACTTACCACGCACGCTGATAGGTTGAACCTTTTCTGTTTGAGATAAACTCGCATAGAATTCTCTTACCAATTCACACACTGCGCCTGCCGGTGGTTTTACGAACTCCTTCCATTCATTACTCTGAATGGGCTCCACAAATTGTCGTGAGAATGTGGTTGTCTATCCTCTTTCTAGCACAAAAATTTCGTCCGCCACATCTTCTATGAATTAACCACGAACCGCATCATTAACAAACCTATCGTCTCTGAAAACTACAACATTTTCCTTTTGTGGACGTTTCTATCGAGCCATAATAATATTCAAACAATAGATTGTGTAATTAAATAAATCCCAGTATGAAAAACTTATAGTGTGAGTTTCATATATGGCAACCCACAACCACCAATTTGATTTACTGTCCTACAATATATTTCTTGAGATAATAAGTTTTTTGGATATATGTACTCTATAACAAAATGAACTCACAAGTGCATTATTATTTATTAATACAAATGCCAAAACCAAAATATAATGACTGATAATGGCTATGGTATTCATCACTGATACATGGATGGCCAAAGAGAATCAAAATTTAGAATAGAAGAAAACTACTCCAAATGAAGATCAAAACTAGCTCATGAAGTAATAACATACCAAATTAGTGTTGTGTATTTTGTCTTCCCATTGCCAATGCCTCTTCCGATTTTTGCTCATTGCATTTACTTTGCTTAACCAGTGACGCCGTGTTCTTTTCTAGCTGAGATAGACGTTCATCGGTAGACTGTGATCGTTGGATGGAGGAAGAAGGTGCATTAGTGTTGGTAGAGAAGTCTCTCTGACCATCATACCCATGGCAACAGAATCCGAGATATCTTTCTAGGTTTTCACTTGTTCTTCAGATCGAAAAAATCGAACCCAGCTTGTATGCAAAAAGCGTGGATGAGGGATGGAAATAGCCATCTCGGAGGTTTGGATGCAGATGCCTTTAAGATTTGATTCTCAATTAGAGCTCCTACCATTGATAGGGTGCCCTTTGAAGGCATCTCCATTGCTCCAATGTGAAGGGGAAGCTATGGAGAAGGGGGAGAAGAAATAGGCTTTTATTGTGAGGGGGATCAATTTTGAGGGATGGTTGAGAGGTGGGAAACCACCGCTTGAATGTGTGGGGCGGTGGGTGAGTGGACCGCCCCACACATCTCCTCTTTTGGTGCTGGGACGCACCCAACCCCTGTTTCCGTTTTTTTTTTTTTTCTTTGTTAATGCCCCATATCTTTTTTTTTTGTATTTATTTTTTAATGTAAATATTTAAAATATATTCATTTAATATCTTAACATTAATTAATTTTTATTGCTTGTGCATTTTGTACTTTTATAACTTGTAATATTATAATTTTATATACAATATTTAAAAATTGTTATTATTATTTAGCTCTATTATTATTAATTTTATTAAGTGAGAGTGAAAAAATATGAGAATTATAATTTTGTGGATTAATAAAGTTACATTGAAATTAAATACGACTTCTAGATTAAAAATAGAATATTGGTTACATAATTTAAATACGATAAATTAAATTAGAAATGACATAACCTTATCAAATATATATTGGAAATATTACACATGACCACCATTTGGACCGTGTGTTTACCACGCATGTAATGCTATTGTATTGTTATTATTAAATATTTTTTATTATTAATTTCAACGCTAAATTAATTATTATTAATGACAATGTTAAGTTACTTATTATTATTATTATTATTATTATTATTATTATTATTATTATTATTATTAAATGAATGAGAATTGGTATTAAATAGAATGTGAAGATTGGAAAAATTAAGCGAGAGTGGGGAAGTTTGAGGATTGGAATTAAATAGAATGTGAAGATCGAGTCACTGAAGATGACTATAAAAAGAGGAGTCTGAAGGAAAATGGGAGTCTGAGGGGAATGAGAATCCATACCCACTGGAGATGGCCTGAGGATGCAATATAGGAGGCAGCAACTTTTTAATATCAAAAGATCGAGATTCTTAGTGGGCATCAATCTTGAGATTAAGGAAGAATGCCAAACCTTAGCATGTGGTTTCAAAGCTCTTTTGTCGATGTTCTTGATTTACCCATTTTTCTTATAGTTCCATGTCGCTCCTTCCACCGCAATACATTTAAGAATGACATTCGTGTCCACTTTTCCCGATATTAACTTAATATAGTCACAACCTTCAGAGAGTTTGGGAATTTTATAGAAATCATTAATGGTCCCCGCGTCCCAACTCACGGACTTACCACGCACGCTGATAGGTTGAACCTTTTCTGTTTGAGATAAACTCGCGTAGAATTCTCTTACCAATTCACACCCTACGCCTGCCGGTGGTTTGAAGAACTCATTCCATTCATTACTCTGAATGGGCTCAACAATTTGTGGTGAGAATGTGGTTGTCTATCCTCTTTCTAGCACAAAAGTTCCGTCCGCCACATCTTCTATGAATTTACCACGAACCGCATCATTAACAAACCTATCGTCTCCGAAAACTACGACATTTTTCTTCCGTGGACGTTTCTATCGAGCCATAATAATATTCAAACAAAAGATTGTGTAATTAAACAAATCCCAGTATGAAAAACTTATAGTGTGAGTTTCATATATGACAACCCACAATCACCAATTTGATTTACTATCCTACAATATATTTCTTGAGATAATAAGTTTCTTTGGATATCTGTACTCCATAACAAAATGACCTCACAAGTGCATTTTTATGTATTAATACAAATGCCAAAACAAAAATGTAATGACTGATAATGGCTATGGTATTCATCACTGATACATGGATGGCCAAAGAGAATCAAAATTTAGAATAGAAGAAAACTACTCTAAATGAAGATCAAAACAAGCTCATGAAGTAATAACAGACCAAATTAGTGTTGTGCATTTTGTCTTCCCATTTCCAATGCCTCGTCCGATTTTTGCTAATTGCATTTACTTTGCTCAACCAGTGACGACGTTTTCTTTTCTAGCTGAGATAGATGTTCATCGGTAGGCTGTGATCATTGGATGGAGGAAGAAGGTGCATTAGTGGTGGTAGAGAAGTCTCTCTGACCATCATACCCATGGCGACGGAATCCGATATGTCTTTCTAGGTTTTCACTTGTTCTTCATATCGAAAAATTCGAACCCAGCTTGTATGCAAAGAGCGTGGATGATGGATGGAAATAGTCATCTCAGAGGTTTGGATGCAGATGCTTTTAAGATTTGATCCTCAATTAGAGCTCCTATATTGATAGGGTGCCCTTTGAGGATGCAATATAGGAGGTAGCAACTCTTTAATATCAGAAGATCGAGATTCTTAGTGGGCACCAATCTTGAGTTTAAGAAAGAATGCCAAACCTTAGCATTTGGTTTCAAAGCTCTTCTATCGATGTTCTTAATTTTCCCATTTTTCTTATAGTTACATGTCGCTCCTATATGGCAACCCACAATCATCATTTTGATTTACTGTTATACAATTTATTTCTTGAGAGAATAAGTTTCTTAGGATATCTGTACTCCATAACAAAATGACCTCACAAGTGCATTATTATTTATTAATACAAATGCCAAAACAAAAATGTAATGACTGTGGTAAACGTCACTGATACATGGATGGACAAAGAGAATCAAAATTTAGATTTGAAGAAAACTACCCCAAATGAAGATCAAAACAAGCTCATTAAGTAATAACAGACTAAATTATAGTTGTGTATTTTATCTTCCCATTGCCAATGCCTCGTTCGGTTTTTGCTCATTTCGTTTACCATGCTCAAATAGTGTCGCCATATTATTCTGTAACTGAGATAGACGCTAATCGGTAGGCAGTGATGATTGGATGGAGGAAGAAGGTGCATTATGGCAGGTAGAGAAGTCTCTCTGACCATCATACCCATGGAGAAGGAATCTGAGATGTCTTTCAAGTTTTTCATTTGTTCATCAGATCGAAGAAATCGAACCCCAGCTTGTATGCAAAGAGCGTGGATGGGGGATGAGAATAACTCGGAGGTTTGGATGTAGATGCCTTTAGGATTTGATCCTCAATGAGAGCTCCTACATTGATAGGGTGCCCTTTGAGGATGCAATATAGGAGGTAGCATCTCTTTAATATCAGAAGATCGAGATTCTTAGTGGGCATCAATCTTGAGATTAAGAAAGAATGCCAAACCTTAGCATGTGGTTTCAAAGCTCTTCTGTCGATGTTTTTTATTTATCCATTTTTCTTAAAGTTCCATGTTGCTCCTTCCACCGCAATACATTTAAGAATGACACCCGTGTCCACTTTTCCCGATATTAACTTAATATAGTCACAACATTCAGAGAGTTTGGGAATTTTATAGAAATCATTAATTGTCCCCGCGTCCCAACTAACGGACTTACCACGCACGCTGATAGGTTGAACCTTTTCTGTTTGAGATAAACTCGCGTAGAATTCTCTTACCAATTCACACCCTACGCCTGCCGGTGGTTTGAAGAACTCCTTCCATTCATTATTCTGAATGGGCTCAACAATTTGTGGTGAAAATGTGGTTGTCTATCCTCTTTCTAGCACAAAAGATCCGTCCGCCACATCTTCTATGAATTTACCACGAACCGCATCATTAACAAACCTATCGTCTCCGAAAACTACAACATTTTCCTTCCGTGGACGTTTCTATAGAGCCATAATAATATTCAAACAAAATATTGTGTAATTAAACAAATCCCAATATGAAAAACTTATAGTGTGAGTGAATATGGCAACCCACAATCACCAATTTGATTTACTGTCCTACAATATATTTCTTGAGATAATAAGTTTCTTTGGATATCTGTACTCCATAACAAAATGACCTCACAAGTGCATTATTATTTATTAATACAAATGCCAAAACAAAAATGTAATGACTGATAATGGCTATGGTATTCATCACTGATACATGGATGGCCAAAGAGAATCAAAATTTAGAATATAAGAAAACTACTCTAAATGAAGATCAAAACAAGCTCATGAATTAATAACAGACCAAATTAGTGTTGTGTATTTTGTCATCCCATTGCCAATGCCTCGTCCGATTTTTGCTCATTGCATTTACTTTCCTCAACCAGTAACACCGTGTTCTTTTCTAGCTGAGATAGACGTTCATCGGTAGGATGTGATCATTGGATGGAGGAAGAAGGTGCATTAGTGGTGGTAGAGAAGTCTCTCTGACCATTATACCTATGGCGACGGAATCCGAGATGTCTTTCTAGGTTTTCACTTGTTCTTCAGATCGAAAAAATCGAACCCAGCTTGTATGCAAAGAGCGTAGATGAGGGATGGAAATAGCCATCGCAGAGGTTTGGATGCAGATGCCTTTAAGATTTGATCCTCAATTAGAGCTCCTACATTGATAGTGTGCCCTTTGAGGATGCAATATAGGAGGTAGCAACTCTTTAATATAAGAAGATCGAGATTCTTAGTGGGCATCAATCTTGAGTTTAAGAACGAATGCCAAACCATAGCATGTGGTTTCAAAGCTCTTCTATCGATGTTCTTAATTTCCCCATTTTTCTTATAGTTACATGTCGCTCCTTCCATAGCAATACACTTAAGAATGACATCCGTGTCAATTTTTCCCGATATTAACTTACTATAGACACAATCTCCGGAGAGTTTGGGAATTTTATAGATATCATTAATTGTCCTCGCGTCCCAACTCACGGAATTACGACGCACGCTGATAGGTTGAACCTTTTCTGTTTTAGATAAACTCGCGTAGAATTCTCTTACTAATTCACACACTGCGCTTACCGGTTGTTTTACGAACTCCTTCCATTCATTACTCTGAATGGGCTCCACAAATTGTTGTGAGAATGTTTTTGTCAATTCTCTTTCTAGCTCAAAAGTTCCGTCCGCCACATCTTCTATGAATTTATCACGAACCGCATCATTAACAAACATATCGTCTCCGAAAACAACATTTTCCTTCCGTGGACATTTCTATGGAGCCATAATAATATTCAAACAAAAGATTGTGTAATTAAACAAATCTCAGTATGAAAAATCTATAATGTGAGTTTCATATAAGGCAACCCACAATCACCAATTTGATTTACTGTCCTACAATTTATTTCTTGAGAGAACAAGTTTATTTGGATATCTGTACTCCATAACAAAATGACCTCACAAGTGCATTATTATTTATTAATACAAATTCCAAAACAAAAATGTAATGACTGATAATGGCTATGGTATTCATCAATGATACATGGATGGCCAAAGAGAATCAAAATTTAGAATAGAAGAAAACTACTCTAAATGAAGATCAAAACAAGCTCATGAAGTAATAACAGACCAAATTAGTGTTGTGCATTTTGTCTTCCCATTGCCAATGCCTCGTCCGATTTTTGCTCATTGCATTTACTTTGCTCAACCAGTGACGCCGTGTTCTTTTCTAGCTGAGATAGACGCTCATCTGTAGGCAGTGATGATTGGATGGAGGAAGATGCTGCATTAGTGGTAGGTAGAGAAGACTTTCTGACCATCATACCAATGCCGAAGGAATCCGAGATGTCTTTCAAGGTTTTCACTTGTTTATCAGATCGAAAAATTGAACCCCAGCCTATATGCAAAGAGAGTGGGTGTGGGATGGGAATAGCCATCTCGGAGGTTTGGATGTAGATGCCTTTAGGATTTGATCCTCAGTGAGAGCTCCTACATTGATAGGGTGCCCTTTGAAGATGCAATATAGGAGGTAGCATCTCTTTAATATCAGAAAATCGAGATTCTTAGTGGACATCAATCTTGAGATTAAGAAAGAATACCAAACCTTAGCATGTGGTTTCAAAGCTCTTCTGTCGATGTTCTTGATTTACCCATTTTTCTTATAGGTTCATGTCGCTCCTTCCATCGCAATACACTTAAAAATTGGACAGCTCATCCGATGTGATTGATGTAATTTACTCTTCTAAGGTTCAATTGTTTTATACCCTCAATTCCAATTATGAAACTGATACTTGGAATATAAAAGAAGAAGACGAAAGGAGCGACATGAAACTATAAGAAAAACTCGTAGATTTGACGTTTACAAACTAAATGAAACCAAGGATTCATGGGATCAGTTAAGGTCGTTGGGTGATCGCGTGTTGTTCTTGGGAATGAACGAGCCATTCTCTCTTTCTTCGACTGATTTTCCTGAGCTCAAGCCCAACTCCGTCTACTTCACTGGTCCTGCTGCAAAGGAGGGAAAGTATTCTGCTTCCGATTAGGGAATTTAAGACCTCAACGATCATACTGTGACTTGTCATTACCCGTGCGATTTCACGTTGAAGATTCGACCTCCTCCCATATGGATTAGGACGGATTTCACGTTGAAGATTCAATTTCCTCCCATATGGATTTGACGTTGAATATTAATTTACTTATGCAATGCAATTCAACCAGTTTTAATCAAATATTTATTTCTTTCATCTCAATTTCATTGTTATGAAACTTCTGCTCAGGATTGTTATCAAGAATGAATTATCTTTTGATGGGTGGTGTCATGTGCTAATATCAATTTAACTCTATTACACAATATTATAACCAACCTTTAAGATATTTTTTAGATTAAGCCAAAATTTAAATTTTGGTCAAAAGTTCTGTAATTTACTCTATGTGAATTTGCAAAATAAAATGTGCGCATAACCAAAATAAAAGAAAATGTATATGAATGGCATGTTTTGGAGGAGAAACACAATTTCATGGTTTTTTTTTTATCCTTTATCCTTCTATCCTATGATGACGTTTTTGAACTCCTTTGAAAAGTATGATAGATTTGGTATTGAGTACAAATTGAAGGATTTCTTAAAAACCAATATTCGTCTATATATAATAATACTTCAGTGCATATATAATCTATCCATGGACATATCTCTATTTTAACCGAACCCTCAATTTATGGTAACCATATATAATGCTTATACATATCAAGCACAATATCCATATCTTTATTTTAACAAAATCTTAAATAGTTAAATTCATGGTAACATTCTAAACTTTCTCTTTATGCCATCTCCAACCGAACTTAATGCCCAATTGTTTAATCGTCTCTTTGACCTTTTTTTTGTCTAATTGCCTTGCCTAATTGCTCTTGTCCATTTGTCCTTTTGTCCAATTAAAAATTCATCTCCAACATGGTCAATCAACCTCCATTTAATTAATTCAATTTCAAAACCAACAGGTGATTGGTCTAGTGGAAGGAACTAGTCAATACAAAGTAGCGGACTCAAGTTCGAATCTCTGTTGAGAAATGTTCCCACTTTATGGGTCCGACACGCCTCGAAAGAGATTAAACCCTTGAAAAACAAAAAACAAAAAAATTCAATTTCAAAATTTTCTCCACTCACACTTTCCCTGCTCTCCTCACGCTCACTTATTTTAATAATAATAATAATAATATTAATACCACTTTTAAAAAAGTGTATCACTTGCGTCTCAGATATCACTTATTTTGTTTCTACATCAATTTTACGAGAAAAATGTCGCAGTGCTGACAATACATGCAGACATATCACTTGATAACCTTGCAATGTATATCTATAAACTTATGGAAAAAAAATTAAAAAGGCTGAATCCCACTTTACAACCTCTTGATATTTTGCACCATTGAAAAAAGTTAATCCCACTTTACACCCTCAAAATATATATCTCCTTCACTTTGCACCCTGGGTAGATTTTTGGCCCAAAAATAGGGGTATTTTAGTTAATCTCTTAAAAAATCAACACATATTTCCCTTTAAAATATGGAGATCCATGCAATTAAGGGCAATTGACAAATTACTCGTCAAAATAACCCCCAAAAAAAATTAATTATTCCAAACCTAAAAAATTATTGGATTCTCCTTCTCCCCGCATAATCGTAGCGATTAGAGTTTAGGTTTCTCCATTCTTGTCGAAAATTAAACTTGAAGTTAGAAAGAATGTATAATTGTTTGTGTACTTAGGGCAAACCCAATGCTAGGGGCTAGGGGTCGAGCTCCGGAGCTCCCCAGCTGCCCCTGCCCCTGCCTCCACCCCCTGTTTATCAAAATCCAACCCTGGGGCTTCCCACTTTATTTAATCTCAATATAATTCTTCCCCACTCTCACCATTATAATAATTATATAATAACAATACTAATAATAATGTATTTCAAATTAATTCGTATTTTGTTTTGGTTTTATTTTGCTTAAGTATTTTTTCACTTGTTTGTTTTGATTTTGTTTAAGTGTTTTCTTGCTTAAGTGTATGTTAAATTGTTTGTTCTTATTTTATTAATCAAATTAAATCGTATTGTTTCAATTATTTTTCATTGCAAGTTATTAAATGTAATACCCCATATATTTTAAATAGTTGTAAAATGAATTTTAAGTTACATTTTAACTTAATCAAGAAATTTAATTTCTTAAGTTTGGGTAATAATAGATCTAGTTGGACTTCAGTGATTTCTTTTAAGAGAATATAGGACTCATTAAATTTCATTTGGGGCCAATTGAATAGATCATTGATAGGTAAGAGTAATATGAATGTTAAAATAAAGTTTTGGGGTTAAAAGTCATACATTAAAATCTTCTAGGACATAGGTGTAAATTACTTATATAATATATCTCACTAATATTGGTTGTATGCTAATGATTCTTATATGTACACATCTAGATATATTTATACACGCAATAATTCATAACACTTGAATATAGTATTACAAGATAAGAACATAAAAATTGAATTTTATCCAATGTGAGCTTTACATTCGGCGGCAACTCAATAGAGAGAATGGGTGACTCTTAATTATTATTGCTACATGTCACTTTCCGAACCCATTTAGCTATAGGAGTTATCTTTAGTCTTTACCCATTCACAACTTGGTAGAACACCCACCTTAAGCACTCACCACACCTTCACTATGTGCGATTTGCACACAGTAGAAAACGTGAGAGAGAGAAGGAAAATAAGAGGAAATAAGCGGCCAGCAGTGGTACGAAAATGGTGGGTGTGTTAGATGGAGGTTTTGGAGATCCGATGGAACGCGTAGAAAGAAGAGGGGGAGAGACGGTGGCGGTGATGTGGTTCAGTGTGATGGCACGCGATGGTGATGGAGGGTATTAGGAGGGAGCTTCGGGTTTTCTTCTTTTATTCGGACAAAGGAGAGGTGGTGATAAAGAGATGAAACGCTAGTGGTAGTGGTACGGCAGTTGTAGTGGTTCAGGTGGTGGTGGCTTGTTAACGGCGGTGGTGGTGGTTATGGTTAGGGAGGAAGAAGTTTTGGGCTTGGTTGAGTTGCTTAAGGTTGATATGGGGCTGGTGGTGGTTTTCGGTGAGGGTGCTGCGGCGAAGCAGGAGCGGCAGCATCAGCGGCGGAGGAAGAGTGACGGCGGCGGCGGCTACTAGGGTTTGAGGGTGTGGATGATGATAGAATTAGGGCTTGGATATTGGGCTATAAGAGTTTTGGGCCTTGATTGTAATTTATTTGGGTTGGGGTTGAGTGGTTAGATTTAAGTGAACTAGTTGGTTTGGGTCAAGCCAATTTCAGGTAATTTAATTGGGCTTAGTATTATAGGCCTTTGTCTTTTGGGCCTTTCTTGTTTGGATTGTTTAAATTGTGGGCTTAGTAATAGAATTGGGGTTAAATATATTAGACCAAATGACTTGGACCAAAACTGAAATTAACATCCTTAAGTGGACTGAAAATGAATTGGACAATGAGACATTAGACATAGACTAGTTTACATTAATTAAATTATTATAAATAACTACTAGTTATAATTATTCAAATTAATTATGTTAATTAGTTAATGTTGGACGTAGATATATATTAGCTTTATAATAATTAGTTGAGTAAGTAATTTAATGAACTACTCAATTAAAACTAATGTTATGTTTATCTGAGTATATTTAACTTAATGGGAATTTACTTATGTACGTATGTCCGTTAGATAATTGCTGTGGTAAATTCAAAATCATAACTATAGAAATTGATTTTAAAAATTGTATATGTATTTAAAGTACAATAATGCTACGGCTGTTTTCTTTAATCAAACTTGATTAATTATTCTGAAGAGGCAAGTTATATAAAAAGGCACGGCGACAAATAAGAAATAGAACAAAGTAGGAAATTGTAAGAGTATGTGGTCGTGAAATCGTTATTGATATGATTGGAACATCATGTAGGTACCTTTCAAATAGTCAATGTATGACTATCCAGTTATATGGAGTCGAGCCTGTGAATGAATAGACTTTGTTGAACCACACAAGAAGGTAATCGAATAGCGGGACATGAGGTCATTGTCTACTATGGAGTATCATATCTAGCCTGAGAACGGTGAGCGCCTCATTAAAACGTTTTTAAAACTGAAAGAGCTTTTCAAGAAAATCATGTCATATATATGCATTTCTCAATTGAAATGACTATAGTTGTTATATATTTATACTTGTAACTGTCTGAAATGCTCACATTACGTATTACATACTCATAATGGAATTGATAGCCCTATATCTGCATGCGGTGCTTGCAACATGTACTACTTCATCATAGTAGAACTGATAACTCTATACTTGTCTGCATTTCTCACAGTATATGATAATTGTTGAATAATGGGGTGTAGTACTTTATCTCACCTCATATTGATGAATGGTACCAAGGTGTAGTACTTTATCTCACCTACGTACCAATTGCTTGTACATGATTATTTGCGCGCTCATCTGCTCTCGGTTGATGGTATTCTCTGGATAATTCTGGGTAGCTGGGGGCTACAGGACTACCAGAGCTCTGCCATTGACCGGACTCACAAAACCAGGGATTAGAGCCCCTTGGGGAGTGATTCAAATTATTCGGCATGACATGTCAGGGCCACTTAAAGGGACGGGTAGCGCCTCAGCCCTTATCTAACCGCTGTGCTAACTATTGATCACATCCTGATCTTTCTGTATCCTTTTTGAGGTGGAGGAGTTGTTTAGCCCGTTTTGACGGGTAATTGAACGTGATTTCAATTGTGCCATTATTACAACTGTTATACTATTGTGGATTGATTTTATAATTTAAATAGGCAATTCATGGATTTCTAAATCATTTCTTGCATAAAATTCAATTGCACCCTGACACAGGCCTCACTAAGTTGTCTTTGCAACTTACGCTTTCAAATTATTACTCTTTCAGAATCTCATTGAAGGACAAGATGGACCACATGAGACTAAGGGTTTTCGGTTGGGCGTCGACCATAGAGTTTCTAGTTGTTGTCAGGTGAATGTCTGGTTTGTAATGAAAAGTTTTATAAGTTAGAATTGGAGAAAAATTAATATAATGTAATAGATAGTTAGAGCTCTGAACTGCAATTATTGGAAATTTATCAAGGTTATTTTATTATTTATTTATGTCTTAGCAGGCAGGTGCCGGTTTCGGGCCGTTACATTAAATTTCACGTTGGTGATTTGATATGATAAATATGTTTGTTAAAAATTTCAACACAAAAATATGCTTACAAAAATGTTATAAATGAAGCATGAATTTGAATTTTTTGTCTAAGTGTTTAAATTATATTTTCAAAGTAATTGAAAAATTATATTGTTCAAATATATATATATAACCACCTATATTCTAATTAAATGATTTAGTTGTAATTTTATTTTTTAAAATGAAATTAAAAATTTAATTCAAAAAAGTAAGATGTCATAAAAAATATGAACAATAAAAATTAAAACAAAAAATTTCTAACTAAAAACTATATCACAAATTACGTAAATATACTACACTATTAATTAATAATACACACATTAAAAACTAAACTAAAAACAAACTAATCAATAAAAAAAAATTTAATCAGGGGACGGATTGCTGCCTGGGCGCGTGCCAAGGTAGATGGGGAGCTCCAAAAGAGCTCCCCAGCTACCCCTACCCCTTGACAATCATTGGGATGGAGAAAATACCAATTCAAATTAAAAATAATGTTACTGGATGGATCGGGGTTATAAATTTTAGCGCCCCCCCCCCCACCCCCCCACCCCCTCCATTAATTATTAGCACCTCAAGCCCTCCACCCTAGCTGGACCACCCGCATTGGGTTTGCCCTTAGCGATCATTTGGTAGGATTTAATAGAGGGTATTAGGCCATATATGTGTTAATATGGGATAATACAACGTTTGGTGGCATTGCTCTAATATCGGACAAACGGATTAAATCCTTATGTCCGATATTAAGACTAGATTATAGTCCACCCATGGGTGGATTAGTTAATCCGGGTGAATATGAATTCGATGAAATGTCACTTATAACCTCAAATTTACATATTAGATATTTTAACATATCATTAAATATCATAAATTCTTCTTAAATCTCTGAAAATGGAAACAAATCCTACATAATAATCATAAACTAAAATCTATATCAATTTACAATTAACATGGAGGCATTTGAACTAAAATAAACTTTTACTCTTATACGAATTAGACAAATAGCTTCGATGAATTGATATATCTTAATTAACATAGTATGTTCAATTAAGTAGTGAAAATATATTAATATATGTTTAAACTCATAATTCACCCAAACATATTATATTTTATTTTATTGCTTTAATGTAATATGACTCAATCAAATCTACAAAAACATATTTTTACTATGGCATTCAATCCGACTCTGATATAATCCATTTTAATCTCATACACCCTACCAAACGGCCCCTTAGAGAATTGAATGAAGGGAGCCCGTTTTATGATAAGTTTTAAATGATAGAATATAAAAAATCAGTTTAGAGAAAAAGAAAAAGAAACTAAGGAAAGAGATCAATTAGTTTTCTGTCGCATAACGTCACTGAAGAACGTACACAAAAAGGACTTTAGAGAGAAATTGACCGAGATTGGGAGAAAAGATTTCGGAATTGTGTGCTGCTAATATTGATTGAATTAAGTGAATTTATTTTTTTATTTCGCTTGTAAATATTTCATACTTTTGGAGGAAAATATATTGTTGCAAAATGGAGGGAAATGAACTATGTATGGTGGAAGAGAATGATGAGAATGAATTATGTGTTAAAATTTTCAAGGATTGACGAAAATACTCATAGCTTCATCTAGTTTTTGGCCAAAAATTTATTCAGTGTACAAAGTGAAAGGGGATATATATTTTGATGGTGCAAAATGTGATTGATTATTTTCGAGGGTACGTACAAAGTGCCAAACTGATGCATTTTGAGGGTGTAAAATAGGATTAAATCGATTAAAAATAATAATTTCAAAATAAAATGGGATTTTCTTAATTTGATTTTATTTTTATATTTTTCTATAAGTAGACAAAATACCATTAAAATGTGTCATTTGAGATAAGTGTTGTCAGCACCGTCGCATTTTTTCCGGAAAAAATGCTCGGTGAAACAAATAGGTAGTATGAGGCACAAATGACACAACATTTAGTAAGATAAAAGTATCAACAGTCGCATATAAAAGGGACGACAAGTGAGATTCCTTCGTTTTTTATTTTAAAGTAATAAATTTAAGGAAAATTCTTGTTCAAGTCTCGTTTGGGCAAATCCATCCAACCACCAAGTAAGTGTATTGCACTTGCTTTGTGATTGGTTACTTTCCTGGAAGTTACATTCAATCTCAAAATAAGTATATTACACTTGCCATATAGTTACTTTAGCTCCGGCCAAACCCGATCTGGGTAAGAATCCCTAAATTTTATATTAACTATCCTAATAAGATACATCCCACAAATTGTCCATTCTATACTTCAGAATTATGATTCTTTTCATAAAAAAAGTGTGTTTACCCAAACCACCATTCCATAATTTTTTGACGTTTCAAAAAGTGAAAACCAAGCAAAATGTGTGTCAGAATGTACTCTCCTATGTTATGGAAAATACAAAAAATTTGGGGGTAAATTACTCTCCTATGATATGCTAAACCTGTAAGAAACTACCCTGTAAAATTTTTATTGCGTCAAACTTTCTTGAATTTTCAAAAACATTGCAAAAAGACTCAATTTGTAAAAAATAGATCGTTTTGAATCGATATATTCCAAGAAATCATTTCTAAAATACTTCAAGTTGATCCCCACAACTTCACTTGATATATTTTAAAAATTATTTCTAGAAATTTGTCGATCCAAAATGACCTATTTTTTACAAATTGGGTATTTTTTGCAGGATTTTTCAAAATACAAGAGAGTTTTGCGCCATAAAAATTTCATGTAGTAGTTTCTTGCAGATTTAGCATAACACATAGGAGTAACTTACATTTTCCACAAAAAATTGAAATGGAAGAATATATAATTTCTCAATAGAATGAGAAAACTGAGGATAAACTATAATTATCGTAATAAATAAAATAGGTAAAAAGTTTCCAAATTTTCTCTTTACGAATTCTTATTATTATTGATATACTATATATTAGATAAATAAGATGGTAATTAACTTTGAATATTGTATATCAAATTTGATAAAATCTGAACGGTTGTTTTTCCTCGGTTTTTTATATGGCGCGAAATAGTAGTGTGCTTCCAAGAAAAATAAAAATAAAATGGAAAAAAAAAACATTTTAGTGTTACGTTTGAACGAGAATAAAAAAAAAAAAAAGTTCCAAATGCATTATTATTATATGATGCAGTGTACATGATTTTTATTTTTTAATATTCCAAATTGAATCTTAATCTAAAATAATAAATTAATGTCTCATTTTGATTTTCAATCCACATGAAATTTAAATCGGTCCAATGATAATTAATAAAGGGTCCTGGTTTAATATTAAAAGCTAAAAGGCCAATACAAGATAATGTGAGGCCCAAATATAAATTAATTACCAAAAGTCCAAGAACTTGGAACCCATATCTTATTAATTACTAGTTCAACGGTTAAATCGGTTCAATGAATGGTTGATCGAATTTTTATAATGATATACAATATTAATATTTTGGTAAATTACAAATAGCCCTGAAGTTAGGTAGTCAAATTAATTACAAAAATTTGAATCAAGCTTTAATAATATATTTATTTGATAATACTAACCTGTATTCGTTCCTAATTATCATTTCATTTCAGTGTATGAGGTTGACGGACTGACGTGACAATCTTTACGAGATTTAGTAAATTTCTGGTAATATATAAATGAATTTGTCCACAACAAAAAAAAAAAAAAGAGTTAATTTTGCATTCTCAAAGTTTTATATTAAAACTGGAGATTGTGGCGTAGTCAGAATAAAATTTCACTGAGGTCATTATAATTTAAGATAGTATATTTTTTTAATAGTAATAGTATTTTTTTTTGTTAAAATATATATTTCTAATTTTCATGATATTAGGACTACATATAAAAATAGTAATTTATATATAGAGTGGTTGAATGCAGAAAAAGTACAAAACAAATCCGATATAATTTACAGTATATTTTTCAAGATTACCAAGACCAACCCATCGAATCTTCCTACAAATTGCGATTGGTTTGGGTATGATTGATCAATTTTGGTGGTTTTGCGGTTTCGTTGAATAAACATATCTCATAATCCTAAAAATTGGGATTTGTCTTTTACTATTTACATATTAATTCATAAAAATTTATTAGTGGAAGATAAATATATTTTAATAAAACATGGCCCCGTTGTCATATAAATTTTAGTTTTAGTGAGTGGGGTCCATTTAAAGCAACTGGAAGATATATTTAATTTTACAAGTATTATACATGTCATTTCCATACAAAGTACAAAAGTTGTGTGGAGTCATTGCACCCACTCAACTTCATGTAGCTACGCCCATGCCGGAGAAAGTAAAGATTTTCTTATGGAGAGTTTGTAAAGGAGTTATTCATATATTAGAAAACTTGAAGAGGCAAAGAAATTGTTCTAGTGATATTTGTCCCCTTGGGACTCTGGTTCATAAACGAGCCTGCACGAATTTTTTCGATGCGGCTTTCCGAGACAAACTTGGGCGGTATCGAGTTTGCATTGGAGTTTGATTGAGAATGGTGTAATTTTACCAATGAGTTTGATGAAACGCTTGTGCAGTCAGTTGGAGTTTGCTTTTATTATTGTTTGGTGGCTTTGGTACAGTAGAAACCAACATGTTTTTTGTGATGGGAAATGGAATCCTTTTGATGTTGTACATCAAGCAAACTCATTCATTGAGAGGTACAGAGCTAGTAATAGCCGAGTATTAAAGGAAATAAAGTGCAATATTGGTGATGACGGAACAACTCTTTGTTCTTGGAAGCTACCATATAGAAATCAAATCAAATCAATTTTGATGGTGCAATTTTTAGCAAAAATGGCCATGTGGGGATTGGGGTGATTGTGAGGGACGCAATTGGTCATTGTTTAGCTTGGTTTTCACAAAGGATTCCACAATATTTATTACCAGAACACATTGAAGTCTTGGCATCAATGCGCGCAATTAAGATGGCACGTATATACCAATGGTCGCATATCGTTCTTGAAGGTGACTGTAAGTCTGTGATTAACACAATTCTGTCATCTGAAGAAGACTTTTCATCTATAGGATGATTATTGCATATATAAAGTTGTTTTTGAAAGTTTTTTATTTTTCAGATATTAGCTTAACTCGTAGAGAAGGTAATAATGTAGCTCATTCTTTAGCAAGATTAGCCTCCTTAACAAATTTAATTGATTTATCGGAGCACATTAAACATCTTGTAACTATTAATGAATTTTTATTCTAATATATAGATCGTTTTTCTTATTAAAAAAAAAGTTTTTATCATTTGATTTAATTTCCTTTTTATTATTTGGGTCATAGACAAATATGTTAATTTCTGAAAATAAAATTCTAAGAATTAGTATGAAATTTGACAAGGAAATTTCATTTTACATATCAAATGTTTACCTACTTTAGATATTTGGTACAAAACCTTAAAAAAAAATATATTTAATATCAAAATTGAAAGAAAAAAATTTACATTTCTTTCTCTGTCAATTTTTGGCATAACTCCTTCGTTACGAGGCCAAATAAGTGCATGCTCGATACTACCGAAGTTTGAAAGAAAATCAATTATTTTTTTTAGGAATTCAATTTGTAAGGCAAAATCAACCTCAAGGGAAGTTTATGAAATTTGACTAAATAGTAGGCGATTTTTGTAATATGCTAGTAATTCAAGATATATAATCCCCTTTACAAATAAGAACATCATAAATCCACCTCTAAGAATCAAAATTGTATGAGTTAAGGAACCAAAAAAAAAAAGAGCAGTATAGTTTTTTAGAGCCATAACCCACAAATTATAACCATCAGATTGGTCTTCATGTGCCATTTCATGACATCTTCAATGAGAAACTTCATATCACAAAAGTTGCATTTCAACTTTATTTTATCATCGCCATCTTTCTTGTGCGTCTGCTTCATGTGTTGTTTAAGGTCTCTGCCTGTTTCAAACTCTAATTCGCATGATGGGCAGTTAAATACTCCCATAAATTTATCTTAGGTGACAAATAACCCTATGATATAGTATTAATTATTATTTATCTTCTGTATTTCGTTACAATGATACTATGTTGTTGTATTTACCAATAGGGAAAATTGTGTATATTTGGTATCATAGAGTAAGGTATTATTCAGTATTGGTATATCTAGATATGTAAATGCATATTTAATACCAAAATATAAAAATTGAATGTAATGTTCATACCACCGTCAAATAATTGGACGAAAATGAACTAAATAGGTCACGTACACCTGAAATGGCCAGTATCTCATCTTTTGGAAGGAAAATAATCATGTTTCCTTAACTTTCATATATATATATATATATATATATATATATATATATATATATATATATATATATATATATATATATACTAGTCAAGGGCACCGCGCAAGGCGCGGTGTTTCTGCCTAGTTTTTGCGCCTTTTTGGGGTCGTCTTATTGCTGCGCATGCCTTTCTTAGGTGCCTTTAATTATGTTTGATGATTGTTATAGAACATCCATATGGTGTTTGATTTCTAAAGAGTTTGTGTAATAGAGTGATTTGTTACACCAGACAAAAATATCATTTGTAGTAGTCCGTTTAATATATATATGATATATGCAATGGAATAAACTTCTATATTTCAGGTACAGGAAAAATAAGAGTGCTCCCTTAGCAGTCTCTTGAAAAGGAAGATATTACAAACCAAAATTCCAAAAGTCCATACAAAAGCCTAACTAAATACAAAACGTTTAAATTATTGGCCTTTTTAAATCTAACACCAAAAATTGGCTGCGCAAAAGTTATTATATTTTGCCGATGCAGCTCATAAGATTTAAAAGACCATATAAAATGCACCTTTATAAACTGGTGCTATTTTTGAATTCACACAAATACGGTATGTAAAGCGAACAATCTGTGTACTGGTTTAGCTTAGAGTAAGTGCACAGGTTGTTCAATCATTTTCCTAGTTTAAACCAGAGATGTTACGTCCATGACTTCATTCGCAAGGACACTTCCTGGGTTAGTTAATTCGGCGAGTGTGGATTGACATTCTGACAAGTTTTTCACAAGGAAAGAGCGACTGTTAAAAAGTTTACAGGTTGTTAAAAGTTATTCTGATTTAATAATGTGATGTGAAGTTGCCAAACCTATTGCTGCCACACACCTTGCGTGCTTCTTTGCTCCTCCAATTCCAGAGCTTTCTATTTATCAAGAACATTTATAGCTGCGCATTATAACTAATAATTTCCTAAGCCGTGTACATGATTTAACATTGATGTTATACCTGCAGGAAACAACTTTTTAGAAATGCGTTTCTTGGTTGATTCGTCATCATGGCCCGAAGCGACTATATCCCCTGGTTTTTGATGCTGCATAGTACATAATACTGATATTGTACAGCGTCACGCGTAGGACTGTCAATCGGGCCTTGTGAGCCAAGCTTTAAATAGCTCAAACTCAAATACCATCGGGCTTCATACTTATAGGCTCAAGCTCGGCTCATAAATTTTTTAATTATTTCGGCTCAAACTCAGCTCATGTAACGTTTCGGGCTTCGGGTTTATATCGGGCTTATGTTGGGCTTATTAATACTAGCAAATGTTACTCCATAAATAAAAGAATTACGCACTAATATGAATAAACCACTCTTACTTAATACACAAGAGACAAGAATATGTAAATTCCACACTTATTCTTCATAATATTAAACATTAAAGGGATGCACAAAACAGCATGTTCAAAGGCCAAAGGCAACAAAAAAAATAAAAAATCAAGAATTTAGTTTAGTACCTCAGTCTCATGTGATGCCATATCTTGAAATAATATGCCTTTGATGAATGAACAATGTAACTAGACTTATGAGAAGACCCAAGATAATGAAAGTTTTCTGATGAGTGATTAAATTGTATTACTGTATTAGATAAAAAAAAATTCATCTTCCTAGAAAAAGAATTACTGATTTATGTTTTTTTTGCTCCAGGTAAGTAGAGTTTTAGTGTTCCAAGACTTCCAAATTCCCAATCTTGATCACTTTCTTTTATCTGTTTCCTTTATGTTTTCCATTTGGCTTGTACAATTGTATGTAATTGATTTTGATATTTGGTACATAATAATTTTGTTATAAATAATTAGCAGTAGTATTCGGTCGGGTTTTATTCGGGCTGAGCCTTATTAGGCTCAAACTCGGCTCATAAATTGATCGGGTTTAATATAATGGCTCAAAATCGGCCCGGCTCACATTTATTCGAGTTCGGGTCATATTTAATCGGGCCGAGCCATCGGGCTTCGGGTAGGCCCGGTTCAATTGACAGTCCTAGTCACGCGTGTGTCTATCTCTTTTACGTATCTTCATGAGAAATAATTGGTCTGAGAGTTTTCGATTCATTTGGTCTACAGGGAGCGGTGTACCCTGAAGCAGCGAAAATATAATTGCTTTAGTATGAGTTCGTTAAAATCCGTTAAAAGTACCCTAATGTACAGTGTTTGATACCTCATAGTACATGTTCATGCATTTTTCCGGGGTTATCTCGGTTATGTCTAGGACATGGGCTCCGAACACAGATATATATATATCCAAACAGAGATTAATGAATGATTCATTGACCAAAATTCAAGCAAATACTTCCAATTTAATTACCCATATGAAGAAAGTAATTAAAAAACTGAACTTTGATGAATCAAAAAATATTTCTGCACCTGCATATTTTACAGGCAGGGGAGGTCAAAGTTCCAACACAGAAATTCTTTATTTTACAACACTAAAACTAAAAAATAAAAATAAAAAATAAGAAAAAGTGCATATTACTACACATTGTTTAACTTCAATATATAACAACAGTGATCATGTTGAGTTTCACAGAATTGGTTTTGACCCAAGAGAATCTATCATCAGCATTTTCGTAGATGCTAGTAATTACGTGGGCCCAATAATAAGCATCTTTTCTCTTGAATACAAATCTTAGCATCATCACAGATTAATAGCTTACCTAGATGACATGATTTCAATTCATTTTAATTCATTATTTGTTGTGGAGGTGAAGGATTATTACTTTGTGTTTTAGGCATCCTTTATATAGACTGATGAATATATGCTTGGGAGGCTATAATTGTAATTCAGCCTATGTTATAGGGTGAAATTTGGTCTGTTTTGGCGGTGGTAATGTCAGTAGTAGAAATGATTTTCATCAGAAATTGTAGGACGGTGGAAGCTCCTAAAAGTGAAAGGGATATTGACGCTGGAAACAAGAAAATCAAGTGCATCAGCAATTTTTAGTAAGAGTTTATTTGGGTCAGCATTAGTTAGGTTAGTAGTAATAGGGTGTAATTACTAATTGGGTATTGTACCATTGCCCAAAGCCCATTTGTGTTAAAATGGTTAAAATTTATTTAAATGAATGGGTTACTATAGGTTGAGTTTCATATATAACTGAGTAGTTTTGAGTTTTCTACAGGATCTGGTGATAAAGTGATAAAAATAATATTATTCAGTTGGATTTAGTGTTTTCTAATCATCTAATTAGGAAATTGGAGGTTACCATTGGGTAAGATTGGGCGGACCTAGTTTCGTATATAAACAGCCAATAAGTAAATTTTTCATACATAAACAGTGAATTAGTATTTTTTTTTTCCTAAGGGTTTAATAAATTTTTGATAGATATGCCCATAGTTGAATTGTGGTTGGGGCGGACCTAGTTTCGTATATAAAAAGTCAAATAAGTAAATTTTTCATACATAAACAGTGAATTAGTAAAAAAAAAAAAATTCCTTAGGGTTTAATAAAATTTTGATAGATATGCCCATAGTTGAATTCTGGTTAGGACTGACAATTATGAGCTAAATTTGAATTGGTTCAAACTTAAATACCATAGGGTTGATCATTGTATGCTCGAATCTCGAATTTGAGCTCAGTTCGTCACACAAATAAAACAAGTTTCAATAAATTTTTTAGTTCGTCTCAAATCGACTCTATAAGCTAAACATCGATAAAAATACATGTAAAATATCAAGTTACTCGATATTCGGTTCGAGCTTCTTCGATAAAAGCTCTGGTTTAATAAGTCTTACAAAAACACCCCCTACAACTTGTAAAAATATTTACAAAAAACACCCTGTAATGGGTGTCCTTATAATTTTTTAAACTATTTTTAAACTATAAAGAGATTTTTGTAATATAATTAAACCTCAGGGATCTGAGTGTAAATCACCCTTTTTATTTTTAAAGCCCAAGGACTACATTTTGTTGCTGTTGGAAAATATTTTCATAAGCAAAGCTATAGAGTTATATGTCATCAGAGGTTGTTTTGTTATTCAAATTACATGTCACTATTTTTACTTTGGCAAAAAGGCCCAAAATGTTGAGCAATTACTCAGTTAAGTTATGAATTGTTGTGATAATCAACTTGGCGTTTTTTTTTTTGGTTTCGCATTTTTGTATTCGTCTATTTGCACCAATGAATCATATATTTTTTAGCTTCTTGAAACGAAATTCATAATAATCATGAAGCATCAAAGTAGTACATTTCACAGAGTTTTAAATAAACAAAACAAAAGAAAATATTAATTGTCTCATCTAAATTCGAAGATACATCCAACACCAAATGAGAGAACGAGAAGATTCTATGTAGCACTTGTACGCTTGCAAGAGTTTAATTCAACATCAATTTTATCTTTCATCTCTTCCAAAAGAGCATACTCGTAACAATAATGTAGTTTGGATTGAACAAATGATGCAGTAATCATGTCAAGGAGAATAACCCTTAAATTTTCACGGACTTTAGCACGGAAAGGAACATAGTTACAAATATTGTTCCTCATATCCAATCGTGGCAAGTTAGCAGATGCATATCTACATACAGCACACGTTTTAATTAGTTTAATTTGATTATGTTGGGTTAAATAGAGGAACAATACTTGCCTTGATTTCGATTGATTACGGGTAGAAGTTTCCGGTATATCAGAAGTTGATCTTTTTTTGGCATTGTCATCTCTGTGCAAAATACACCATTATAATGAATTTGTGTTAATTAAAGAACCTAGACAAAATCAACATTTGACACTTACTTCTTCTTTGTTGCGTTTTTCGATTGGAGATCTTTGATAAGGAAATACACCTTTTCATATTTCTGAAACATGCACATAGTTGGCTCTGTGCGACACATTTTTTTCCAAATCTGACCACCGCCAAATTCAGAAAGCATGGCTTCTAAGAAATTTTCAAACTCGAATTTCAACGATTCCACATAACAACAAGTTATGCATTTGTCAGGCCTTGGTTCATGCAGCCAAACATAACAGCCACCGATTGAGCAGTTTTCCCGTGCCAACATTGTAGATGCAAACTTTTCCAAAGCTTTTACGTATGCAACAATTAAATCAGTTACATCAATATAGTCTTGTATACAAGTTCCATCAGAAGCCTTTTAATCAGTTCCTCTAATTCGCAATTATAAGAACAGTAAGGACCTAATAATTGAAAATCAGAACTTCAACATATAATGTTCTTGAAACAAACCAGACATAAAAACAAACGTTATATTTTGATAACCTCGTTTTGCAATCCTGTTCTTGAGTAAAAAAAACTATCGATATTTTCCCGTGCCAACATTGTAGATGCAAACTTTTCCAAAGCTTTTACGTATGCAACAGTAAAATCAGTTACATCAATATAGTCTTGTATACAAGCTCCATCAGAAGCCTTATAATCAGTTCCTCAAATTAATATTTATAAGAACAATAAGGACCTAATAATTGAAAATCAGAACTTCAACATATAATGTTATAATTTATGTACATTTTAATCTGGAATTATTCCTCTAGCAGCATCAAAGCAAGAACTTGATATTCTTCCTTGTTCTCTCATATCTGGTGTTGGAGCTTCTCCTAGCCTTCCCTCAGGCTCCGAGCCAATCACATTAAAGTGCCTAATCACAAGTTAACTTTCAATGTTTTCGAAAAGTACCTTTTCAGCCATTTTTTTGGCTTTGCCATATGAAAATAAAGAAAGCTCACGTATATGAATTCAGACTTGAGCTTTAAATTTCCCAAAACACTGTCAAGAAGATGGAAAAAATTTAAACAATATTGATCAAGTAGGATTACATCATTCCACAGGTTCACTTTTTCCAGAATTCATCATTAACAACACAATCTGAAACCTTAAAGTGAACTTACACTCTAAAATTTGGATCACAAAAATTATTTAAATTTGCTGCACAAAATGTGGTTACTTACCTATCAGCCATTATTGAGTTCCTCAAGCTTTTCAGCTGCCTATTTTGATTAACACTGAAACAACATCAAAGGATCCGAGAAATAAGTTGTAGTGAGCTGAATATAGAGGTTCTGAAATAGCATTTAATAAAAAGGGATTTTTGTTGCACATATCTTGGTAATCCTCCAAATAACCATCCAACAAAAGCGCTCAATTTAGAAATGCAGTCTGCAACCAATAACTTAAAGTGATTACACAAAATCTGAATTTATATAGTGTTTAATGATAAAGATTCAGAATATGAAAGGCAAAGCGATTGCTCTTAGCTCTTTCAGAAATTCTTGTTCCCGAGGATAAACACTGGTTTCAACTTTCAAGTATGTACTACTTGTAACATTTTAAGTTTCTTCAACAACACAAAATTAAAGAAACTGATGATGAAAAAAATAATAGTTACCTAACATAATTCCTAGTTGAAGAAGTGGCCTTTGTACTTGCCAAAAAAAAATAATAGAAGAAGAAGAAGAAGTGGTCTTTGTACTGTTTGCTATCTCCCTGTAAATTAAAACACAATTTTCGCTATGACGATTAATTCCCCTCTATTTGCCAGTCTTCAACGAAAGAATACATCAGAGCACAGCGGTGTTGCGGCGGGTGTTTTTTCTTGTGTGGTGTTGGAAAGGTTTCTTCAATAATGGTAGGAGTAACTCAAAGTACCTTCTGGTGTGAATCTGTATCTGGATATAGGGTAAGAATTTCAATTTTGGAGAGAATAGAAGTAGGGAGAAGTGAAAGCTGTAAAATTTAGGGTTTGTTTGAAAATGGAGTATCAGATATGGAAGAGAGAGACGATGAGAGATGTGATTGACAGAAATAAATAAATAACAACAGTTTGCCCATTAATGGGCTAGAGGAGGTAGCACAGACTTTGCAGAGAAGGCATGTGCTTGCTATTAAAAATAGGAATTATAGCATCAGTTATTAACATCGATGTTTACTGGAAAAAACAAATTGGTGGGTCTCATGAGAGAGGACGATCGCGGTCAATACCAACTCAAATTAAAAGAGAAAATAAAATGTTTCATCGTGCAACGTGAAGAGAAAAAGACTCATACGACGTCGTTTAGGCAATAAATCGATTTTACAGAAAAGGAAAGTAAATTGGAGTGTACTGTTCATACAAGCGGTACACTCTTATATATATATATATATATATATATATATATATATATATATATATATATATATATCATTGAATGTAATGTTCATACCACCATCAAATAATTGGCGAAAAGGAATTAAATAAGTCACGAACTAAATAATTCACGTATACCTTAAATGGCCATTATCTCATCTTTCGGAAGGAAAAGAATCACGTTTCCTTAACTTTCATATATATATATATATATATATACACAATTTTGTGGTGAACATGAAAAATAATGAGCTTACTTTAATCAGTTCATCCCTAGCCTCATGTAGTTCAGTGCGCACATATTCACTCAAAAGCTCATTATATGCTTTAGTACAAATTCTTTTCATCTCCTCTAATCTTACCTGTAGAAGAACTCCAACTTCATCTTTTAACGCAATTTCAAACTCTAATAAGTGTTTTTCTTCCAGCAATTCTTGGAGAGTTTCGTGATTACGATGGAATAATATCGTTTCTTCCTGTAATTGAAAACCCAGATTAATACAATTACCCATCTAGAAAAATTACATTCACAATTCTAAAAACATACCTTTTGTTCTTCTTCCAACTTCAATAATCTTTTCTCAGAAATGCCTGGAGTGCAGCTTCTACTACTTTGAATTTCTGCATGCATTATATATTTATATAACAAACACATATTTACAAAATTCGAACAATACTTATGTAAAAAAAAGTTCAACAAAACCCTTTCATAATCCTCAGTATGAGTAAGAGACTCAAGCTCTATCTTCCTCTCTTCTATGAGTAACTTAATATCTTCAAAGTGTTTGCTAGAACTTCCCATTTTAATTATTAGTTTTGCTTACAAGAAATGTAATAATTGATTGATATGGAAATGTAATGAATAAGGTAAGTTGAATACATATTCAAATACACAAATTAATTAGAAGAGCTTTTTCGGAAATTCGAAAAGATTTTTCGGGAAAATGAATCGATGAGACGTTTGAAGCTTTTTTGGGAAGGAGAATAGTTATTGTTTGTAATTATTAAAAAAAAGTAATCGTTGTTAAACTAAACCAGCGTTTTGCGATAAGAATGAAACCGTTTATGAAATTAAAAACATCTCTGTTTTAAAAAAAGGGTACTGTGTTTTGTGCTAAGAGTAAAATCATTTTAATATATATATATATATACATATATATATATATATATATATATGTATATATATATATATATACATATATATATATATATATATATGTATATATATTTATGTATGTATGTATACATATACATATATATCAAATCACCGATAATTGGACGAAAATAAACTAAATAGGTCTCGTACACCTGAAATGGCCATTATCTCATCTTTTGGAAGAAAAATAATCACGTTTATAATGTATATGTATGCAGGCTTATGCAACACTACCTCTTGCCCAGAGACGTAATTACATAAATGCATTTCATGACCTTTCCTGTATTGTTTCTAATAAAGGAGTTTTAGCACTGTGGAAAGGTGTTGTCCCTACTGTGGCGAGGTTTACGGCAATTAACGGTGCCATGCTTATTTCTCATGATCAAGGTGTTGAGTTTTGCAAGAATTATCTCGGTTTTGGTGAGGCTGATGCAGTCATAGGTGAGAGGACACACTCTATATTCATATCTTTAATCTTCAAGTCCGATTATTATAGGTTTAAAAGTATTTCAAGATTGATTCTTGAAGGGCTTCTCTTTGTTTCTTTTTAGGGGGTAGTTTTGTATCGTGATTCTAAGCTGCAGCTGTAAGTTTGCCATTTGACTATGTCAAAACCCAAATACAGAAAATGCAGCCGGATGCTGTAGGGATGTATCTTTACCATGGTTTTCTAAACTAAATAGGTCACGTATACCTGAAATGGCCATTATCTCATCTTTTGGAAGGAAAATAATCACGTTTATAATGTATATGTATGCAGGCTGATGCAACACTACCTCTTGCCCTGAGACGTAAATTACAGAAATGCATTTCATGACCTTTCCAGTATTGTTGCTGATGAAGGAGTTTTAGCACTATGGAAAGGTGTTGTCCCTACTGTGGCGAGGTTTACGGCAATTAACGGTGCCATGCTTATTTCTCATTATCAAGGTGTTGACTTTTGCAAAAATTATCTCGGTTTCGGTGAGCCTGATGCAGTCATAGGTGAGAGGACACACTCTATAATCATATATTTAATCTTCCAGACCGATTTTTATAGGTTTAAAAGTATTTCAATATTGATTCTTGAAGGGCTTCTCATTTTTTCTTTTTAGGGGCTAGTTCTGTATCGTGATTCTTAGCTACAGCTGTAAGTTTGCCATTTGATTATGTCAAAACCCAAATACAGAAAATGTAGCCGGATACTGCAGGGATGTATCTTTACCATGGTTTTCTAAACTAAATAGGTCACGTACACCTGAAATGGCCATTATCTCATCTTTTGGAAGGAAATAATCACGTTTATAATGTATATGTATGCAGGCTGATGCAACACTACCTCTTGCCCAGAGACGTAATTACAGAAATGCATTTCATGACCTTTCCCGTATTGTTGCTGATGAAGGAGATTTAGCACTATGGAAAGGTGTTGTCCCTACAGTGGCGAGGTTTACGGCAATTAACGGTTCCATGCTTATTTCTCATGATCAAGGTGTTGAGTTTTGCAAGAATTATCTCGGTTTTGATAAGGCTGATGCTGTCATAGGTGAGAGGACACTCTATATTCATGTTTTTAATCTTCAAGACCGATTATTATAGGTTTAAAAGTATTTCAAGATTGATTCTTGAAAGGCTTCTCTTTGTATCTTTTAAGGGACTAGTTCTGTATCGGGATTCTTAGCTGCAGATGTAAGTCAAAATCCAAATAGAGAAAATGCAGCCGGATGCTGCAGGGATGTATCTTTACCATGGTTTTCTAAACTAAATAGGTCATGTACATCTAAAATGACCATTATCTCATCTTTTGGACGGAAAATAATCACATTTATAATGTATATGTATGCAGGCTGATCCAACACTACCTCTTGCCCAGAGACGTAATTACAGAAATGCATTTCATGACCTTTCCCGTATTGTTGCTGATGAAGGAGATTTAGCACTATGGAAAGGTGTTGTCCCTACAGTGGCGAGGTTTACGGCAATTAACGGTTCCATGCTTATTTCTCATGATCAAGGTGTTGAGTTTTGCAAGAATTATCTCGGTTTTGATAAGGCTGATGCTGTCATAGGTGAGAGGACACTCTATATTCATGTTTTTAATCTTCAAGACCGATTATTATAGGTTTAAAAGTATTTCAAGATTGATTCTTGAAAGGCTTCTCTTTGTATCTTTTAAGGGACTAGTTCTGTATCGGGATTCTTAGCTGCAGATGTAAGTCAAAATCCAAATAGAGAAAATGCAGCCGGATGCTGCAGGGATGTATCTTTACCATGGTTTTCTAAACTAAATAGGTCATGTACATCTAAAATGACCATTATCTCATCTTTTGGACGGAAAATAATCACATTTATAATGTATATGTATGCAGGCTGATCCAACACTACCTCTTGCCCAGAGACGTAATTACAGAAATGCATTTCATGACCTTTCCCGTATTGTTGCTGATGAAGGAGTTTTAGCACTATGGAAATGTGTTGTCCCTACTGTGGCGAGGTTTACGGCAATTAACGGTGCCATGCTTATTTCTCATGATCAAGGTGTTGAGTTTTGCAAAAATTATCTCGGTTTCGGTGAGGCTGATGCAGTCATAGGTGAGAGGACACACTCTATAATCATATATTTAATTTTCAAGACCGATTTTTATAGGTTTAAAAGTATTTCAATATTGATTCTAGAAGGGCTTCTCTTTGTTTCTTTTTAGGGGCTAGTTCTGTATCATGATTCTTAGCTGCAGCTGTAAATTTGCCATTCGATAATGTCAAAACCCAAATACAGAAAATGCAGCCGGATGCTGCAGTGATGTATCTTTACCATGGTTTTCTAAACTAAATAGGTCACGTACACCTGAAATGGCCATTATCTCATCTTTTGGAAGGAAATAATCACGTTTATAATGTATATGTATGCAGGTTGATGCAACACTACCTCTTGCCCAGAGAAGTAATTACAGAAATGCATTTCATGACATTTCCCGTATTGTTGTTGATGAAGGAGTTTTAGCACTATGGAAAGGTATTGTCCCTACCGTGGCGAGGTTTACGGCAATTAACGGTGCCATGATTATTTCTCATGATCAAGGTGTTGAGTTTTGCAAGAATTATCTCGGTTTTGATGAGGCTGATGCTGTCATAGGTGAGAGGACACTCTATATTCATATTTTTAATCTTCAAGACCGATTATTATAGGTTTAAAAGTATTTCAAGATTGATTCTTGAAGGGCTTCTCTTTGTTTCTTTTTATTGGCTAATTCTGTATCGGGATTCTTAGCTGCCGATGTAAGTTTGTCATTTGATTATGTCAAAACCCAAATACAGAAAATGCAGCCGGATGCTGCAGGGATGTATCTTTACCATGGTTTTCTAAATTAAATAGGTCATGTACACCTAAAATGACCATTATCTCATCTTTTGGAAGGAAAATAATCACATTTATAATGTATATGTATGCAGGCTGATACAACACTACCTCTTGCCCAGAGACGTAATTACAGAAATGCATTTCATGACATTTCCAGTATTGATTCTGATGGAGGAGGTTTAACACTATGGAAAGGTGTTGTCCCTACTGTGGCAAGGTTTACGGCAATTAACGGTGCCATGCTTATTTCTCATCATAAAGGTTTTGTGTTTTGCAAGAATTATCTCAGTTTTTTTTAGGCTGATGCGGTCATAGGTGAGAGGACACACTCTATATTCATATCTTTAATCCTCAAGACCGATTATTATAGGTTTAAAAGTATTTCAAGATTGATTCTTGATGGGCTTCTCTTTGTTTCATTTTAGGGGCTAGTTCTGTATCATGATTCTTAGCTGCAGCTGTAAATTTGCCATTCGATAATGTCAAAACCCAAATACAGAAAATGCAGCTGGATGCTGCAGTGATGTATCTTTACCATGGTTTTCTAAACTAAATAGGTCACGTACACCTGAAATGGCCATTATCTCATCTTTTGGAAGGAAATAATCACGTTTATAATGTATATGTATGCAGGCTGATGCAACACTACCTCTTGCCCAGAGGAGTATTACATAAATGCATTTCATGACCTTTCTCGTATTGTTGCTGATGAAGGAGCTTTAGAACTATGGAAAGGTGTTGTCCCTACTGTGGCAAGGTTTACGGCAATTAACGGTGCCATGCTTATTTCTCATGATCAAGGTGCTGTGTTTTGCAAGAATTATCTCAGTTTTTGTGAGGCTGATGCGGTCATAGGTGAGAGGACAGACTCTATATTCATATATTTAATCTTCAAGACCGATTATTATAGGTTTAAAAGTATTTCAAGATTGATTCTTGAAGGGCTTTTCTTTTTTTCTTTTTAGGGGCTAGTTCTGTATCGTGATTCTTAGCTGCAGCTATAAGTTTGCCATTTGATTATGTGAAAACCCAAATACAGAAAATGCAGTCGGATGCTGCAGGGATGTATCTTTACCATGGTTTTCTAGAATAAATAGTTCACGTACACCTGAAATGGCCATTATCTCATATTTTAGAAGGAAAATAATCACGTTTATAATGTATATGTATGCAGGTTGATGCAATACTACCTCTTGCCCAGAGAAGTAACTACAGAAATGCATTTCATGACCTTTTCCGTATTGTTGCTGATGAAGGAATTTTAACACTATGGAAAGGTATTGTCCCTACTGTGGCGAGGTTTACGGCAATTAACGGTGCCATTCTTATTTCTCATGATCAAGGTGTTCGAGTTTTGCAATAATTATCTCGGTTTTGATGAGGCTGATGTTGTCATAGGTGAGAGGACATACTTTATATTCATATTTTTAATCCTTAAGACCGATTATTATAGGTTTAAAAGTATTTCAAGATTGATTCTTGAAGGGCTTCTCTTTGTTTCTTTTTAGGGGCTAGGTCTGTATCGGGATTCTTAGCTGCAGATGTAAGTTTGAAATTTGATTATGTCAAAACCCAAATACAGAAAATGCAGCCGGATGCTGCAGAGATGTATCTTTACCATGGTTTTCTAAACTAAATAGGTCATGTACACCTAAAATGACCATTATCTCATCTTATGGAAGGAAAATAATCACATTTATAATATATATGTATGCAGGCTGATTCAGCACTATCTCTTGCCCAGAGACGTAATAACAGAAATGCATTTCATGACCTTTCCCGTATTGTTGCTGATGAAGGAGTTTTAGCACTATGGAAAGGTGATGTCCCTACTGTGGCGTAGTTTACTGCAATTAACGGTGCCATGATTATTTCTCATGATCAAGGTGTTAAGTTTTGCAAAAATTATCTCGGTTTCGATGAGGCTGATGCAGGCATAAGTGAGAGGACACACTCTATAATCATATCTTTAATCTTCAAAACCGATTTTTATAGGTTTAAAAGTATTTCAATATTGATTCTTGAAGGGCTTCTCTTTGTTTCTTTTTAGGGGCTAGTTCTGTATCGTAATTCTTAGCTGCAGCTGTAAGTTTGCCATTTGATTATGTCAAAACCCAAATACAGAAAATGCAGCCGGATGCTGCAGGGATGTATCTTTACCATGGTTTTCTAAACTAAATAGGTCACGTACACCTGAAATGGCCATTATCTCATCTTTTGGAAGGAAATAATCACGTTTATAATGTATATGTATGCTGGCTGATGCAATACTACCTCTTGCCCAGAGAAGTAATTACAGAAATGCATTTCATGACCTTTCCCGTACTGTTGCTGATGAAGGAGTTTTAGCACTATGGAAAGGTATTGTCCCTACTGTGGCGAGGTCTACTGCAATTAACGATTCCATGCTTATTTCTCATGATCAAGGTGTTGAGTTTTGCAAGAATTATCTCGGTTTTGATGAGGCTGATGCTGTCATAGGTGAGAGGACACACTCTATATTCATATCTTTAATCTTCAAGTCCGATTATTATAGGTTTAAAAGTATTTCAAGATTGATTCTTGAAGGGCTTCTCTTTGTTTCTTTTTAGGGGGTAGTTTTGTATCGTGATTCTAAGCTGCAGCTGTAAGTTTGCCATTTGACTATGTCAAAACCCAAATACAGAAAATGCAGCCGGATGCTGTAGGGATGTATCTTTACCATGGTTTTCTAAACTAAATAGGTCACGTATACCTGAAATGGCCATTATCTCATCTTTTGGAAGGAAAATAATCACGTTTATAATGTATATGTATGCAGGCTGATGCAACACTACCTCTTGCGCTGAGACGTAAATTACAGAAATGCATTTCATGACATTTCCAGTATTGTTGCTGATGAAGGAGTTTTAGCACTATGGAAAGGTCTTGTCCCTACTGTCGCGAGGTTTACGGCAATTAACGGTGCCATGCTTATTTCTCATTATCAAGGTGTTGAGTTTTGCAAAAATTATCTCGGTTTCGGTGAGGCTGATGCAGTCATAGGTGAGAGGACACACTCTATAATCATATCTTTAATCTTCAGACCGATTTTTATAGGTTTAAAAGTATTTCAATATTGATTCTTGAAGGGCTTCTCTTTGATTCTTTTTAGGGGCTAGTTCTGTATCGTGATTCTTAGCTGCAGCTGTAAGTTTGCCATTTGATTATGTCAAAACTCAAATACAGAAAATGTAGCCGGATACTGCAGGATGTATCTTTACCATGGTTTTCTAAACTAAAGTCACGTACACCTGAAATGGCCATTATCTCATCTTTTGGAATGAAATAATCACGTTTATAATGTATATGTATGCAGGCTGATGCAACACTACCTCTTGTCCAGAGACGTAATTACAGAAATGCATTTCATGACCTTTCCCGTATTGTTGCTGATGAAGGAATTTAACACTATGGAAAGTATTGTCCCTACTGTGGCGAGGTTTACGGCAATTAACGGTGCCATGCTTATTTCTCATGATCAAGGTGTTGAGATTTGCAAGAATTATCTCGGTTTTGATGAGGCTGATGCTGTCATAGGTGAGAGGACACACTCTATATTCATATTTTTAATCTTCAAGACCGATTATTATAGGTTTAAAAGTATTTCAAGATTGATTCTTGAAGGGCTTCTCTTTGTTTCTTTTTAGGGCTAGTTCTGTATCGGGATTCTTAGCTGCAGCTGTAAGTTGCATTGATTATGTTAAAACCAAATACAGAAAATGCAGTCGGATGCCGCAGAGATGTATCTTTACCATGGTTTCTAAAGTAAATAGGTCATGTACACCTAAAATGACCATTATCTCATCTTATGGAAGGAAAATAATCACATTTATAATGTATATGTATGCAGGCTGATCAACACTACCTCTTGCCCAGAGACGTAATTACAGAAATGCATTTCATGACCTTTCCCGTATTGATTCTGATGAAGGAGCTTTAGCACTATGGAAAGGTGTTGTCCCTACTGTGGCGAGGTTTACGGCAATTAACGGTGCCATGCTTATTTCTCATGATCAAGGTGTTGAGTTTTGCAAAAATTATCTCGGTTTCGGAGAGGCTGATGCAGTCATAGGTGAGAGGACACACTCTATAATCATATCTTTAATCTTCTAGACCGATTTTTATAGGTTTAAAAGTATTTCAATATTGATTCTAGAAGGGCTTCTCTTTGTTTCTTTTTAGGGGCTAGTTCTGTATCGTGATTCTTAGCTGCAGCTGTAAGTTTGCCATTCGATTATGTCAAAACCCAAATACAGAAAATGCAGCCGGATGCTGCAGTGATGTATCTTTACCATGGTTTTCTAAACTAAATAGGTCATGTACACCTAAATGGCCATTATCTCATCTTTTGGAAGGAAATAATCACGTTTATAATGTATATGTATGCAGGCTGATGCAACACTACCTCTTGCCCAGAGAAGTAATTACAGAAATGCATTTCATGACATTTCCCGTATTGTTGCTGATGAAGGAGTTTTAGCACTATGGAAAGGTATTGTCCCTACCGTGGCGAGGTTTACGGCAATTAACGGTGCCATGCTTATTTCTCATGATCAAGGTGTTGAGTTTTGCAAGAATTATCTCGGTTTTGATGAGGCTGATGCTGTCATAGGTGAGAGGACACTCTATATTCATATTTTTAATCTTCAAGACCGATTATTATAGGTTTAAAAGTATTTCAAGATTGATTCTTGAAGGGCTTCTCTTTGTTTCTTTTTATTGGCTAATTCTGTATCGTGATTCTTAGCTGCCGATGTAAGTTTGTCATTTGATTATGTCAAAACCCAAATACAGAAAATGCAGCCGGATGCTGCAGGGATGTATCTTTACCATGGTTTTCTAAATTAAATAGGTCATGTACACCTAAAATGACCATTATCTCATCTTTTGGAAGGAAATAATCACGTTTATAATGTATATGTCTGCAGGCTGATGCAACACTACCTCTTGCCCAGAGAAGTAATTACAGAAATGCATTTCATGACCTTTCCCGTATTGATTCTGATGAAGGAGTTTAACACTATGGAAAGGTATTGTCCCTACTGTGGCGAGGTTTACGGCAATTAACGGTGCCATGCTTATTTCTCATGATCAAGGTGTTGAGTTTTGCAAGAATTATCTCGGTTTTGATGAGGCTGATGCTGTCATAGGTGAGAGGACACACTCTATATTCATATTGTTAATCTTCAAGACCGATTATTATAGGTTTAAAAGTATTTCAAGATTGATTCTTGAAGGGCTTCTTTTTGTTTCTTTTTAGGGCTAGTTCTGTATCGTGATTCTTAGCTGCAGCTGTAAGTTTGTCATTTGATTATGTCAAAACCCAAATACAGAAAATGCAGCCGGATGCTGCAGAGATGTATCTTTACCATGATTTTCTAAACTAAATAGGTCATGTACACCTAAAATGACCATTATCTCATCTTATGGAAGGAAAATAATCACATTTATAATGTATATGTATGCAGACTGATTCAACACTACCTCTTGCCCAGAGACGTAATTACAGAAATGCATTTCATGACCTTTCACGTATTGATTCTGATGAAGGAGCTTTAGAACTATGGAAAGGTGTTGTCCCTACTGTGGCAAGGTTTACGGCAATTAACGGTGCCATGCTTATTTCTCATGATCAAGGTGCTGTGTTTTGCAAGAATTATCTCAGTTTTTGTGAGGCTGATGCGGTCATAGGTGAGAGGACAGACTCTATATTCATATATTTAATCTTCAAGACCGATTATTATAGGTTTAAAAGTATTTCAAGATTGATTCTTGAAGGGCTTTTCTTTGTTTCTTTTTAGGGGCTAGTTCTGTATCGTGATTCTTAGCTGCAGCTATAAGTTTGCCATTTGATTATGTGAAAACCCAAATACAGAAAATGCAGTCGGATGCTGCAGGGATGTATCTTTACCATGGTTTTCTAGAATAAATAGTTCACGTACACCTGAAATGGCCATTATCTCATATTTTAGAAGGAAAATAATCACGTTTATAATGTATATGTATGCAGGTTGATGCAATACTACCTCTTGCCCAGAGAAGTAACTACAGAAATGCATTTCATGACCTTTTCCGTATTGTTGCTGATGAAGGAATTTTAACACTATGGAAAGGTATTGTCCCTACTGTGGCGAGGTTTACGGCAATTAACGGTGCCATTCTTATTTCTCATGATCAAGGTGTTCGAGTTTTGCAATAATTATCTCGGTTTTGATGAGGCTGATGTTGTCATAGGTGAGAGGACATACTTTATATTCATATTTTTAATCTTCAAGACCGATTATTATAGGTTTAAAAGTATTTCAAGATTGATTCTTGAAGGGCTTCTCTTTGTTTCTTTTTAGGGGCTAGGTCTGTATCGGGATTCTTAGCTGCAGATGTAAGTTTGAAATTTGATTATGTCAAAACCCAAATACAGAAAATGCAGCCGGATGCTGCAGAGATGTATCTTTACCATGGTTTTCTAAACTAAATAGGTCATGTACACCTAAAATGACCATTATCTCATCTTATGGAAGGAAAATAATCACATTTATAATATATATGTATGCAGGCTGATTCAGCACTATCTCTTGCCCAGAGACGTAATAACAGAAATGCATTTCATGACCTTTCCCGTATTGTTGCTGATGAAGGAGTTTTAGCACTATGGAAAGGTGATGTCCCTACTGTGGCGTAGTTTACTGCAATTAACGGTGCCATGATTATTTCTCATGATCAAGGTGTTAAGTTTTGCAAAAATTATCTCGGTTTCGATGAGGCTGATGCAGGCATAAGTGAGAGGACACACTCTATAATCATATCTTTAATCTTCAAAACCGATTTTTATAGGTTTAAAAGTATTTCAATATTGATTCTTGAAGGGCTTCTCTTTGTTTCTTTTTAGGGGCTAGTTCTGTATCGTAATTCTTAGCTGCAGCTGTAAGTTTGCCATTTGATTATGTCAAAACCCAAATACAGAAAATGCAGCCGGATGCTGCAGGGATGTAT
>CM064879.1:66741585-66911623 GCA_003313485.2 Penstemon barbatus | reverse complement strand
TGTTGATAAGATGAAGATGAAGGCTCTGAAGACAATTTGTAAAGGGAGGTTTTGAAGGATTCCAAAACTTCAAGATTGGCTAAGTATGGAGTAACTTAGCTGATGATCCCTTAGAAGAATTTTTGACTAAGTAATGAAGACATCAGAAGAGTCAAAATTTCAAGGTCCAAGACTTCTGATCTGCTGAAGTAAAGTTATCAGACTGATGAAGATCAGCCGACTCAAATCAGATTTGTTCAAGTTTGAGATCAGCCGAGTTCGCCATCAGACGTGTACTTTCGTCAGCCAAGTGAAGAAGATCATGAAGTATTCCCAACGGTAATAAATGCCCCTTGGAGTAATAAATGCTGAAGTACAAGGTTATTAAAGACAAATGATTGAAGAAATGCTTCGCATCAGCTGGGTGCATTTAATGCTGCCTGCAGAATAGTACTGTTCAAAGTACGGACAGACTGCAAAAGAGCCGTTCGCGGATTTTAAGGACCAGTACTCGAGGAATTTGAATCTTGTCTCTCTTCAACGGACATTTTTCTATCCTCAAGTATAAATAGCTGAAAGAGACGAAGAAGAAATATGCAACACACTTTCTGAGAGAAATTTCCGAAGCAAAATTCTTTAAGTCTCAAGAACAGCTCACTCATCAGCCGAGTCATTTGTTGACGAAAGCCGAGTTGAAGAATCAAGAAAAATACATCTTCTGAGTGATTTTGTAATCGAGAGTGTTGTGAGAAGTAGATATCCGTCTAAGTGAGTGATATTACTTCAGAGAAGTAGGATTTCTTCGTGATTTCTTACTGCGCACTTGTGGCCGTTTCATTTGTTGATTGGCGCAAGCAGAGTATACTGTAAACTTAGTGATTATAGTATAACCCAAGATCTGTGTGACTTGGAAGAGTGGACTAAAGGATATTCAAATCCATATAACCACTATAAAAATTGCTTGTGTTTTTGTTTACATTTTACTTGCATATTTTCTGTTTGCATAAAACACATTAACTTAACTGTTTGAAAAAGAATTTAAAGGAGTTTATAAAACTGGGGAAACATTTTTCAAACTACTGAGATTACTTGTGAAAAACACTTTGAAAATCCGCTGCAAGTACTCTAAGTATTAAAACTGATTTTGGCAAAATCAGCTAAGTAACAATCAGACGAGTGGTCAACAAGGCTGTTCAAAGATCTGTTCGCGAACAGAATTGTAACTAACTAATCTGATCAGCTTAGTCTGTTCAGTTAAAGTGAAAGTTTTAAAGTTAAATTTGAAGAAAATTTTTAAAGAGGTTTATTCACCCCCCCCCCCTCTAAACCTCTTCTGACCACTTGGGACCAACAAGTGGTATCAGAGCGGGTGGTTAATTTGAATCAGCTGCCTGATCAACGAGCTTGATCCAAGTGTTTTTCAAAGGTTTTCAAACTTTTTCAAAAGAACATATTTTTGAAAAATCAAAACTTTTTGAAAAATGGATTTTATCAGTCATGTTCCCCACATTGCTGGTATGTCCTTTGAGGACTGGAAGATTAGAATGGAAATCTTTCTAGCAGCCTATAATGACAACATGTACACATGTATCATTAAAGGTCCATTCAAATTCACCAAGACCATCATAGTAGATGAAGCTGAAATGGTGGTGGAAAAAGATCTGACAGAGATGACAGCCGAAGAAATAAAGTTGTTCAATCTGGATAAAGTTGGCCGTTTCATCATGACCAAAGCCCTGGACAATGATCGGTTTGACAAGGTCAAACACTGCAAAACTGCAAAGGAAATGTGGGACAAGGTCCGTGACATGAGTGAAGGAAACGACGCCATCAAAGAGCATCAGCTCAGTGTTGCCTTGGAGAAGCTGGACAACTTCAAGATGAAATCTGGAGAGACCATTGATCAGATGGATACCAGGTTTACCAGAACATTGAATGAAGTTCTAAAGCTGGGAAAGACCTTTACTGACAAGGAGATCACCGTCAGAGTTCTAAAGGCCCTGTCCCCCAAGTTCAATATGAAGGTGACAGCTATGGAAGAATCAAGAGATCTGGGGAAGATTTCTCTTACAGAGCTGTTCTCCGTACTCAAGGCGTATAAGTATAAACTGCCTAGAATGGGTGTTGAAGAAACCTCAACTTCAAGTCCCACAGCTGCACTTGTTGCTGCTGAAAATCCAAGAAGACCAGCCCACAAAAGCAAAGATGTGGACTCATCTGATGAAGCATCTCTACTCAACAAAAAGGAGTACACTGCTGGAGATGTAGCATTATTGATGAACAACTTCAAGAAGTTCTATAAGAGAAAGATGAAAAACAAATACAATCATGCTGCTTCTACTTCTAAACCTAACTCTTCTTCTCAAGAGAAGGATGATTATAAAGCAAAACTAATGTGTTACAACTGCAGGAAATTGGGACATTTCATCAGGGACTGTCCATATCCAAAAGCAGAAAAATACACTGAGGAAGAGAAGAGAATCAGAAAGGAAAGAAAGCATCAAAGAGGGAAAGCAATGGTAGCTGAGGCAGAAAAGCTTGCTGCTGTCTACTCATCTGATTCAGATTCAGACACGTCTGATGAAGAATCTTCTGATGAAGAGAAACCTGCTCTCCTCTGCCTGATGGCTAAGGAATCTGATGACTCCGAGGATGAGGTAACTCCTCCAAATAATGAATTGTTTGATTCTCTAGAGCAAATGATGTTAAATAATACTACTATTGCTGGAGAATTTGTTAAGCTTAAGGAAGAGATGAGCTTGCTAAAAGAGCAAAATAACTCACTGAAACTTAAAGCTGAAAAGCCTAAAGAATCAGCTGAGTATAAACAGCTTGAGCAAGAGCATGAATCTCTGAAAGCTGAATGTGAGGTCTATAAAGGAAAAATCATGGAACTTGAGAAAATTATCGAGTCTCATGATAAGTCAACTGTTGCATCCATGCCTACATCTAGTAAACAGGAGACACCTTTAGAAAAGGATAAATTAGAATTAAATCTACTGAAAAATTCATTTCTGCTGACAATAGTAAGGTCATTCTGTATGTTCAAACTTCTAAACCTACCTCATCTGAGAAAGTGGTAAAGGAGAAGAAATCTCCTAAGGCTAAAAAGAGCAAAGAGCCTAGTGTAGAAAAACAGACTAGTAAACCCAAACAGAAGAGTCCTAGGAAGTCTTCTGATAAGGTTAAGACTAATCAGACTAGTGAGAAAACTAAGTCGTCTGTTAATGAGCAAACTGTTAGTAAACCAAAGAAGCATAAGAACAAGAAAAATCAAAATGCTTGGTATGGAAATGAGTCATATTATGTGCAACCTGCTGCATATCATCCTATGTATCATGCACCTCAATTTCCAGGTTACTATGCACCTTATCCTGCTCATCCAATGCATGCATATCCTGCTTATCATGCACCTTACCCTGCTTATGAACATTATTCTTATCATACTGATCATCAACATGACTTATCTGATAATTATGATGAAAATAAAACTGTTCATGCTCCTATGAAAACTCAGAAACCTAAGAAGCCTAAGACTTCAACATCTTGGGTTGTCAAAGGTGGAACTAATCCTTCAGGACCCTCTCAATAAGGGTACCTAAAACAATTTTATTTTTGTTTTGTAGGATAGGATTAGGAGTAGGAGTAAAGTAGAGAAGATTTGGTACTTGGACAGTGGATGTTCAAGACACATGTGTGGAAACATACATGAGCTGACTGATGCAGTTGCTGTGGATGGTCCAAGTGTTACTTTTGGAGACAGCAAAGAAGGCAAGATTAAAGCTAAAGGAAGATTAATCAGAGAAAACATAGAGATATCTGACGTCTCATATGTCAAAGGCCTCAAATATAATCTGCTGAGCATAAGTCAATTTTGTGACAAAGGATATTCAGTTATCTTCTCAACAGATAAGTGCTACGTTGAACAGATTGGTACAAAGAATGTAATTTTATCTGGAAGACGACAAGGAAATATCTACATAGTCGATTGGAATTCTGCTGACAAGAATTCAAACGTTTGTTTGGTTGCATCTGCACCAAGTGAAGTTAGTTGGCTATGGCACAAGAGAATGAATCATTTAAACTTCAAGACCATCAACAGATTAATCAAGAATGATTTGGTAGAAGGGATTCCTAAAACAGTCATGAGCAAAGATAAGCTCTGTGACGCCTGTCAGAAGGGTAAACAAATCAAGTCATCGTTCAAAAGCAAGAAGCACCAATCTTCTGGAAGGATATTGGAGCTGCTACACATGGACTTATTTGGACCCATTGATCCAGTCAGCAATGGTGGAAAGAAATATTGCCTAGCTGTTGTGGATGATTATTCAAGATATACTTGGGTGATTTTCATGAAGAAGAAAAGTGAAACCAAGGAACATCTTACTAATCTGATGGAACTGATCCAAAATGAGAAGAGTATCAAAATATTGAAGATCAGATCAGATAGAGGGACAGAGTTTACAAACTCTACTGTTGAAGAGTATTGTAATATCAAAGGAATACATCATGAGTACTCTGCTGCCAGAACCCCTCAACAGAATGGTGTTGCTGAAAGGAGAAACAGAACACTGAAGGAAGCTGTCAGAACCATGATAGCTGAAGCTAAGCTGCCACAAAGATTTTGGGCAGAAGCAACAAATACAGCATGTTTTACCCAAAACAGATGCATGATCAACAAGCACCAAAACAAGACCCCATATGAAGTTTGGAACAACAGGAAGCCAAACATTCATTACTTTAAGATATTTGGTTGTAAATGCTATGTTTTAAATAATGGTAAAAATCACCTTACTGCATTTGCAGAAAAGGCTGATGAAGCTGTCTTTGTAGGATACTCATCTGTTAGTAAGGCTTATAGAGTTTTCAATAAAAGAACATTACTAATAGAAGAATCCATTCATGTAGTATTTGATGAGCCAAGTCAATCTTCTGAAAAGAATCAAAATGTTAATCAAGATCTGTCTACTGATTTACAGAAGATGAATGTTGGAAAGAATGAAGAATATATACCCATCATACTACCTGATCTCAACTCAGCTGATAACTCAAGTGCTGTTCAAAATCACAGAGCTGATTGTCTAACAGACGAGTTGCAAACAGCTGATAGACCAGAGACTGTTCAACAGACGGCAAATGTTCAACAGACTACTACTGTATCTCCAACAGTAGTGTTGCAAGATCAAGACAAAGGACAACATTATGATTTGCAACCTGATCTCAGATGGCTCAGAAATCACCCACCAGAGTTAGTGATTGGTGATCCTTTAGACAGAGTGAAAACAAGAAGAGCTGCTGCACAATATGCTATGTTTGCTAGTTTTCTATCTCAAATTGAGCCTAAACAGATTGAAGAAGCTCTTAGTGACTCCAACTGGATTGAAGCTATGCAGGAGGAGCTAAATCAATTTGAAAGGAATGAAGTCTGGTACTTAGTTCCTAGACCAAGTCATCAAAGAGTCATTCGCACTAAGTGGGTATTCAGGAATAAAATGAATGAAGATGGTGAAGTCACCAGAAACAAAGCAAGACTAGTGGTCAAAGGTTACTGCCAAGAAGAAGGCATTGACTTTGATGAAACATTTGCACCTGTAGCAAGACTAGAGGCAATCAGACTCTTTCTTGCCTACGCTGCTCACAAAAATTTCACAGTCTATCAGATGGATGTGAAATCAGCTTTTCTCAATGGAGAATTGCAAGAAGAAGTTTATGTTGAACAACCTCCTGGATTTGAAGTTTATCAAGAAGAGGACAAAGTATATCGTCTGAAGAAAGCTCTTTATGGACTGAAACAGGCTCCAAGAGCATGGTATGATACTTTATCTGACTTTCTTTTAATTAAAGGATTTCGAAAAGGTAAAGTTGACAAGACCTTGTTCACTATCGAATGGGAAGAACATATTTTGCTTGTGCAAATTTATGTGGACGATATTATTTTTGGTTCAACAAATCAACAGATGTGTGATAAGTTCTCAAAGCTGATGCAGAACAAGTTTGAAATGAGCATGATGGGAGAACTTAACTATTTTCTTGGTTTGCAAGTTAGACAGTTGCCTGATGGAATTTTCATCAGCCAAGCAAAATACACAAAGGATCTGTTCAAGAAATTTGGTATGGAAACCAGCTCTACTGCTACAATTCCAATGTCTACAAGTCTTCGTTTGGATAAAGATGAAGATGGCAAATCAGTAGACATAACCAAATACAGAGGCATTATAGGGTCACTGTTATATCTAACAGCCAGCAGACCTGATATCATGTACTCTGTTGGGGTCTGTGCAAGATTCCAATCAAACCCCAAAGAATCTCATCTCTTAGCTGCCAAGAGAATATTGAAATATATTAAGGGCACTCAAGAATTGGGATTATGGTACCCTAGAGAGTCTGGATTTGAGCTTATTGGTTATTCAGATTCTGACCTTGCAGGCTGCAAGATTGACAGAAAAAGCACAACAGGTGCCTGTCAGTTCTTAGGTAGTCGTCCGATCTCATGGATGAGTAAGAAACAGACTTCAGTATCTATATCTACTGCTGAAGCTGAGTATATAGCTGCTGGAGCTTGCTGTGCACAAATCTTATGGTTGAAACATCAACTAGAAGACTACAATATCAAAATCAGTGGAATACCAATCTACTGTGACAATACAAGTGCAATCAGTCTCACTCAGAATACTACAAGTCATTCAAGGACTAAACATATTGAGATCAAACATCATTTTATTAGAGATCATGTGGAGAAAGGAAATGTCATGATAGAATATGTGTTTACTGAAAATCAGATTGCTGACATCTTCACAAAACCTCTAAGTGAGACAAGGTTTTCAACTCTAAGAGCTGAACTGGGATTATTAAAATTAGATGCATAAGCTGAGGGGGAACTCATCAGAAGACTAGAGTTCAACAGCTTACTCATCATACTTATCTTCAAGGAGTAACTTTCAACAGACTAGTTAACTTATGAATTCTTAAACTCAGGGGGAACGTGTATGACTAGCGGTACTTCTGAATTAAAGATGAAATCTGTTAATGACAGTTAGTTGAAGTTATGTTTTCAACAGAAGACTCAACTATCTAAGATCAAGAGTATTTTATCTGGCTGGATTGACAAACAGCTGAGGAAGGTTATCAGCTATTGGCATTCTCTGATAACAGCATTGTCATCAGGACTGTAGTCCATCAGATAAGTGTTTATTATACTCATCTGATCACTTAAATAAAAGCGAGCTACTTAAAACGTTTTATTCAAAACACGCTTTTATAAATAAATGTCGGGCGGTACATATTCCCGCTCTTCATTAAAATATCTTTTGAATTTGAAAGGTCGTAACTGAAGCCGCACGATCATCACTGACAGAAAAACGGATCTAACGGTTGGTGGATATCACGGAAACCGACATACCCCCAACTCTATAAATTCCCATCTGATCAGTCGAGTCGTTCTTTACGCACCCTAAATTTTCAAAAGTACTTGTGAGAATTAAGCAATTTTCCTGCAAAATCTCTTCGTTTTTCTCTCTAATTTCCACAGATCTACAATGGCTGCTGAAGGCATGTACCTAGTATATGATTCCTACTACCAAACTGGCACACAACTGATGAAGGAGCTTCTGGAGAAGTTCAAGTCTGCAACCTTGGTGAACTTTTTGGAGTATCATGAAGGAGTAATCTGGACTGACCAGGTTATGGAATACTACAATACGGCCAAGGTTAATTTTGAGAAGTTGGAAATTACTGCTACAGTTGGTGACAAATCTGTTGTCATCACTCCTACCGTTCTTCACGAACAATTTGGGCTTCGTAACAGTGGACGTCATGATGTCACTGTGTTAACTGAAGCAAAACACCAAGAGTTTTGGGCGATCTGCGCCAAGGAAGGGGAAATACTGTCTGGGAATATCAGGAAGAGACAGCTGAAGGACGAGTATCAGCGGATGGCTGATATCGGGGCAAAACTGATGGAAAACTGCACATTTTCCCTTGATGCTGTTACAATGAAGAGATTCAGCATCATGGCTGCCATTTATTATGGATTGGAAGTCAACTGGTCCATGATCATCTGGTACATCTTTGCTGAGTTCCTTGAAGTAAAGAAAGGAAAAGAACCTCACACAAACCACAGGATAACTCTCAGCTACATTTTGTCTCATCTGGGATGCATTATGAAGAATGGCAAGGAAATTCACAAATACAAGGCCATGAACAAATATCTGGCTGTTCAAAAGAGGAAGGCTGATGAGCCTGAAGAAGCTGATGAGGAACCAAAAGAGGTTCCTGCCAAAAGGCAAAGGAAACTGGTCAAGACTGCTGATTTAGCTGTTGAGTCCAGAAAGAAGAAGGCTGCTGACAAGCCTAAGGAAAAGGTTCCTAAGAAGGTGGAGAAAGTGACTTCGGCTGCTGAAGCCACTAAAATTGTAGAGAACATAATTGCTGATGTAAGGACTGGATCCCCTGCATCACCATCAAGAACTCCATCAGCAGAGAAGCCTGCTGAAGGTATCTCTCAAAGAACAAGGAGCCAACAGAGAGATACAGCTGCTTCTAACTACCGTGAAGGAAGAACCAAGAAGTCTGCAAGGAAGCAGATGACCTTCATAGAGAAAGATACTGAGTTGGTGGACTTGGTGAGATCAAGTCCAGAATCTGCTGAAAGACCAGTTGAAGCCGTTGAAGCTTCTACTGCTGACAAAGCTGATGAGCAACAGATTACTCAATCTACACCAACTGCTGAGGCTGCTCAACCTCAAGAAGATCCAGATGTTCAAATCATACATCCTATAGCTGCTGCTCCCATATCATCTGCTGGACCAGCCCCTGCTGATAAAGGCAAAAGAAAATTAGTGCTAAGGAAAAAGAAGGTTTCCAAAGCTGACAAGAAAGCAAGGGAGGAAGCTGAACAGAGGAAGCAGGATGAATTGGAAGAAAAGAAGGCCCTAGAGCTAAGTAAGGCTCAAGCTGCAAAGGATGAGGCCAGGAGAAGAATGTCTGAAGCAGAGCGAAAAGCTGCTGAGGATGCTGAACTGGCTATGGTGATTGAAAAGAGCAAGACAGATGCCTATGGACCTGTCCATGGAGGTGGCATCAAGATTGGAGAAGGCAAGGATGAAGAAGAAGACAAGAAAAGGATATTACTGCCTGCCCCTAAAGTCAAGTCCAAGGACAAATTTGAAGTTAGAAAAGCCTTTGAGATAGTGTATGCTGATAAGGAGCTTTTCAAGAAGTTTGAGAAGTCCTTAGCTTACTATGATCAAAAGCTCATGTTAAGGACTCTGTTCAACCAGGAGAAACCAAGGTATATCAGTTGGAGAGACAACAGGTTGAATAAGTCAATAACAGAACTTCAAAGCATGAAGGAGTTGGCTGATGAAGAACGATGGGTTCTGACCTGGCTGAAGACAAACTCCATTCAAAAGGCCCTAGATCCCAGCTATGTAAGAGATGTCATGCATAGTTATGCAAAAGGCTTTGCATTGGAGGAGGCCAAGAAGATTAAAAGCACCTTGCCTGATAAGAAGAAAAAGTCTGAAGATGCTGAAGAAAGGGCAATTAAATTTGCTGTTATGGCTGCCCTGAAGAGATGGGCTAAAAATTCAAAGTATCAGCAAGGCTGTTCAAGTGACTTGCCACTGCTGCCAAGTATCCAGCAAATCATTTTTGGCAAGGAAGTGCAACCGTTCTATGAAGTGCCAAAAGGGAATAATGCTTTTGTTAACCCCTGGATCATTGTGAGGCAAATCAGACAAACCACTTGCTTCAATGATGATGGCACTATCACCAACTTGGTCTATGATGATGTTACTGATGAACCTAAAGCTGCGGACAGGCCTGAAGTCAAGTCTGCTGATCAGATTGAAGACAAGCCTGATGATCAAACTGCTGACAAGCCTGATGATCAAACTGCTGACAAGCCTGCTGATCAAACTGCTGATAAATCTGCTGATCAGACTGAAGACAAGTCTGCTGAAAAGGCTGCTGATGAACCCCTAGCTATTGAGTGGAATGCTAAGGATTCTGAAGATCATCAAGACGAAAAGATGGAAGATATTCCTGTCCACCAGGAAATTGAAGAAAAGGATGAAGCTGCTGCTTCTTCTTCATCAGGTGATGAACACTCATCACTGATGGAAGCTTTCCAAATGTTGATGGAAAATTCTATAAAGGAACTGGAAGAGAAGCATCAACAGCAGCTGATGAAGGTTAAAGAGGAGCTGAAGACAGAGCTTAAGGAAGAATTGACAGAATCAAATAGACTTCAGCTGGAAACTGTGCAACAGTCTACTGAAAAGATCATCAAGACTGAAATCACAAGTATTCCTATTCCTCAAGATCATTCCTTGCAGTTAGTGCACAGCTTGAGAGATCTGAACAAGAATGTTGAAGATGTGAAGGGTGATGTCAACCACCTTCATACTGCCTTACAGACAGCTGAGCACAAGATTGCTGATTTAACTGCAACCTTCATTAAAGTCAGTGAAGAGGAGAAGGAGGTCAATTTAGGGATGTTGCATGAAGTATCAGCTGTTGTACAGGCCGTCCAAGATGAAATTGCAACTGTAAACCTGAATATTGACTACTTCAATGACAAGACTGACATCATCAGCACTGATATTCAACATCTTACAGCCAGTCACGATGTTGTCAATCAGAATCTAAAGGCTTTGTGTGCTGGAGTGAAGATTCCAACAGTTGCCCTCAACCCTACTGTTGCACCTTCTAATGTCATCAAAGCTGATGATGACAAAAAGGGGGAAGATAAAAGGGAAGAAACAGCTAAGGAAACTGCTGCTGAAGAAACAGCTAAGGAAACTGCTGCTGCAACTGTTGAAGCCAAAGAAACTGAAGACACTGCTGACAAGACTGAAGAAAATCTTGGAAAGGTAGAAGAAGAAGGAAAGATTGAAAAAGAAACTACCAAGTACAAGGAGACTGATTCTGCCAAGAAAGCAATGGAGCTGATTAAAGAGCAGCAACTCAAAGAGAAGATGGAAGCTGCCAAAGCAATCTTGGAAGAAGAAGCTGATGAAGAAGAAGAAGATGACGAAGAGTCATCTTATGAGTATGTAGAAGAGCTTGAAGGATCAGATGAAGAAGCCGATAGTTAGAAATTATAAATTCATTGTAATCAGTTCACTTCTATCTATTCTTCAGAAATCTCATCTGATGAACTTGTACCTTGTAACTCTTTTTCAATATTAATGAAAAGTCAAGTTCAATCCAATAAACTTTTTCTATCTCAGAAAATTTTGAGGATTACATTCTTTAGCTTAGGTATTTAACAGGTACTTAGATGAAGTTTTGTCATCATCAAAAAGGGGGAAATTGTTGGATAAGGATGAAGATGAAGGCTCTGAAGACAATTTGTAAAGGGAGGTTTTGAAGGATTCCAAAACTTCAAGATTGGCTAAGTATGGAGTAACTTAGCTGATGATCCCTTAGAAGAATTTTTGACTAAGTAATGAAGACATCAGAAGAGTCAAAATTTCAAGGTCCAAGACTTCTGATCTGCTGAAGTAAAGTTATCAGACTGATGAAGATCAGCCGACTCAAATCAGATTTGTTCAAGTTTGAGATCAGCCGAGTTCGCCATCAGACGTGTACTTTCGTCAGCCAAGTGAAGAAGATCATGAAGTATTCCCAACGGTAATAAATGCCCCTTGGAGTAATAAATGCTGAAGTACAAGGTTATTAAAGACAAATGATTGAAGAAATGCTTCGCATCAGCTGGGTGCATTTAATGCTGCATTTAATGCTGCCTGCAGAATAGTACTGTTCAAAGTACGGACAGACTGCAAAAGAGCCGTTCGCGGATTTTAAGGACCAGTACTCGAGGAATTTGAATCCTTTCTCTCTTCAACGGACATTTTTCTATCCTCAAGTATAAATAGCTGAAAGAGACGAAGAAGAAATATGCAACACACTTTCTGAGAGAAATTTCCGAAGCAAAATTCTTTAAGTCTCAAGAACAGCTCACTCATCAGCCGAGTCATTTGTTGACGAAAGCCGAGTTGAAGAATCAAGAAAAATACATCTTCTGAGTGATTTTGTAATCGAGAGTGTTGTGAGAAGTAGATATCCGTCTAAGTGAGTGATATTACTTCAGAGAAGTAGGATTTCTTCGTGATTTCTTACTGCGCACTTGTGGCCGTTTCATTTGTTGATTGGCGCAAGCAGAGTATACTGTAAACTTAGTGATTATAGTATAACCCAAGATCTGTGTGACTTGGAAGAGTGGACTAAAGGATATTCAAATCCATATAACCACTATAAAAATTGCTTGTGTTTTTGTTTACATTTTACTTGCATATTTTCTGTTTGCATAAAACACATTAACTTAACTGTTTGAAAAAGAATTTAAAGGAGTTTATAAAACTGGGGAAACATTTTTCAAACTACTGAGATTACTTGTGAAAAACACTTTGAAAATCCGCTGCAAGTACTCTAAGTATTAAAACTGATTTTGGCAAAATCAGCTAAGTAACAATCAGACGAGTGGTCAACAAGGCTGTTCAAAGATCTGTTCGCGAACAGAATTGTAACTAACTAATCTGATCAGCTTAGTCTGTTCAGTTAAAGTGAAAGTTTTAAAGTTAAATTTGAAGAAAATTTTTAAAGAGGTTTATTCACCCCCCCCCCTCTAAACCTCTTCTGACCACTTGGGACCAACATTTGGCTTCTTCCCTAACACCCCGATTGGCGCGTCAGAACACAACGGCATTGTTTGGCAAGAAGGCGAGTCGGTTTTTTCAGAACATGAGCCGGTTTTGTTAGAACATCTGCCGATATTGCAAGTAGTGATGTACCAAGTCTTCGTCACCTGACGTGGCACTTGAAGTATTGATATAAAGCTATCGATCATTAAAATCGACGTGCTCGTCAATATCCTGTATAAATCGACGTGCACGTCAATCATCCTGTATAGCTCGACATGCACGTCAATATCCTGTATAGATCGACATGCTCATCGACATCCACGACCGACATGCTCAATCATCCTGTATAGATCGACATGCTCATCGACATCCACGACCGACATGCTCAATCATCCTGTATAGCTCGACATGCACGTCAATCATCCTGTATAGCTCGACATGCACGTCAATATCCTGTATAGATCGACATGCTCATCGACGTCCGCTATTGTCGATTAACAGAATAACCGACATGCTCATGACCCGACCCGGTGTTTGAGATGTCTTGTCATGACCCGACCCGGTGTTCGAGATGTCTTATCATGATCCGACCCATTGATCCGGACGAAATCTATAAATAGCTCTCATTAATACGGTGAAAGGGACGCACGTTCTATGCCTAAAGTACCCATATCGATCTCTCACCTCGACTAGACACTTACTTAAGCATCGGAGGGTTATCGTCGGGTCACCACCGGCTTTAACCTGACGTAGTTCTCTTTGATTGCAGGTTAGGATCCCGACATACAAATCGAGGAAAGGCTTGTCTGACCTACCGATCCTCACATTGACGAGCTGTGTTAGAATCGACATCCAGACTCTACACTCGACACTAAACAAGTCAACTGACCGAAAACACGCTCATCAAGTAGGGTCCATACAACAAAGATACATATCATGGAACTCCTCATCGGTAAGACAAGAGAAACTGTTCAGACCAAGCGTGGTGACCGATGGGTCCTTCTCCTCTATAATCCTCACAGTTTCCTTAAAAGCCTCGAACCTCATCTTTCTCTGCTCCAAATCTTGGTAATACCAATATTTTTTCATCCAAGACTCAAACATAGACATCAACTCATGTTCGGAGTGGACTTTAGGTTCATGATCAGGTTTAATAACCTTGTTCTGCTCCTCGTCGTCCTTTTCTTGAGACATTTGAACTCCAAGAATATCAATTGTCTGAAAAATAATACATATAATTAACGAACAATGTCAGACATTCATTACCTAGAAATCTTTACCATAAAATTAAAAGCATATCAGTATCGTACCCAAAACAAAGAGGCTAATTAACAAGCAAGAATCGACAAAAGTTGTATATTGAAATCAATCAAATATTCATCTAATAAATCTCAACAGTGTACCAAAAAAACATTTAACTAGATGAATATGTGATCCATCACACTAAATAATTACCCATAAATCATGCAAAATCATCGTACTTCATAAAGCAAGTAATTATTCATACGATACATCATAAATTAATTTTTCTAGATCCAAGAAAAAGAAAAATTAATCCTAAAAAAAGTGTTACTTTGGTAGTATACAGAAAATATAATCAAAACAAATTCACAAATCCTAGGTCCGGAATTATTAAAAATCTTATGCGAAATTAGAAGATAAAAATTTGTATAAAGGAGAGAAAAAAGAGAAATAGATATCTGACCTTAGTATGAAATTGAAGAAAAGAATGGTCGAGTGAGTAATTGAATAAGAATACCGACCTCGTTTAGGTTTATATTTGGAGTCGCACATAACCCTAGTGTTTTAGAATTGCAGTTTCTATAACTCTCCTAAATAGGTACTTATTCATTATTTAATTCACGTTCATATTGAAGTTGGTAACTAATTAGACCACTTCATGTTAATTCAATAATTTTATAATAATTATCATAATTAAATAGTTCAATTAGGACTAGGAAATAAAATTTCCTAACATATATAAGTTAGGAAATTATTGCACTTACCTCTTCATATTTGTGGTTGCTTTTAGGTAATTAAATTAAAAGAATAGAGTGACGAAGGAGTTAGACTAGGAAATTTTATTATTTAAATAAGTTAAATATTCAAATTGATCTGGATGTGGCTTTATTCGAGTCAATTTTAAAATTTGGTAACAATGTGGACTAAAATCGTCACTAAATTTGGAGATGTGGGGCTTTTTTGATAACCTGAAATATTCTGGGGTATAATTGTCATTCAATATAAGTAATGTCATCAACTTTGCAATTAGACTTAACTGCCACGTCATCGCTTAACGACAATTTTTAACGACTGTACCAAATATATATATGTCACAATTTGTTAAAGCTTTACCAAATGTGTTTGACCCATGAAGTTCAATATCAAAAGTGAAAATTGACCTATAACTTTGTACCAAAAATACAATTCTCCCCTTAATATTTTGTCACTAAAGTACATTTTTCTGTAGTGTATGTGAAGATATAGATAAAACAAATAGTTTGCAATTTTGCATACGAGAGCGTTTGAGTTGGGTTGGATTAAGTTGAAAAAAGTTAGAAGGTGCAATATTATTCTAGTTATGTCGATTCCTTGAATGTTAAGCTAGCTTATTTTTTTAAGAATCACTTGATATACTTTTTAGTGGCGAAATACAGTTTTAACACACTTGATTGCTCGAAAGCGATTAGTGTTATAAAAAATTATTGGAAATAATCAAATTGGGCAGGCCGTGGTTTGATTGAAGAAATTCGAAGTTTTTGGACATGTTGGCCAAATTGGAGGTTTCGATTAATTGCTGGAGACTCAAAATTTTGCGGCTCATAGCCTTCTCACTTGGGAGGTTCTATAATGACTCACCATCTTTCGAGAGTCATGAACGACTCAACCAAATATTGACATGTGTCGATGTACAACACCTACAAAACAGTGTGTACGAACCTATCTCCAGATTTGTAAATACCAAAATACCCTTTTCCCTTACAAAAAATTAAAAAATCTCAAACCCTAAAAATTCCCCCACCTTGTCCTTCTGGTCGGAACAGATGGCGGCGAAGTTCCGCCGCCGTTCTGGTGCGACCAGAATGGCCCCCTCCCGGAGCCGTTCTAGTGCGACCAGAACGGCCCCTTCGTGGAGAAGATGGTGATTATTTTTTTTTTCTTTTTTTTTTCATCAATATCACCACCAATTCAGACTTAAAAAAAAGAATTAATTGCTGAAGAAGAAGGGGTTTTGAGGTTTATGAAGGCAGAGAAGAAGAAGATGAAGACATTACTGAAGCTCCAGAAGCAACAATTCCTTTAATTGCAAAATCTCTCCTGCTCAATTCACATTTGCTTCCTAAAACAGGAAAAAAAGAAAAAAGAAAATCAAGTGGTCAGAATAAAAAAAAAAAAAAAATCAAGCATCATCTTCTTCGTAGGAGCCTTCACCGGTGAAGGAAACTCCCTGGGCCAACCTTGTCGCACCAGAACGGCGGCACTCCGCCGCCGCTCTGGTGCGACGTGGAGCCGTTTAAGTCCCGACCAGAACGGCGGCGGAACTTCGCCGCTGTTATGTTCCGACCAAAACGGGGGCGCGCGGAATGTTCCGACGAAAACGGCATCGGAGGGAAGGTTAAGGTGATGGTGTGGGTTAGGGTTTGGGTGAAGATTGGAAATGGATTTTGGAGAGGATAGGATAAATTTGGTAATTCAAAAATCTTCTAATGGGCATAATTGTAAAATTGAGGTGTACAACTGCGTTTTCTAGTGTGGTACACAATAATTTGAAAAAGTGCAAGGTTCGTACCCATCATACAAATTTTAATGGTCAGGATTAATCTTCTTTTGTATCCTATGGCCACCATTATTTCTGACACATGACTCCTCTACAGTGCAAGAGTCAAAATAGAACACCCGTTCTCACTTGGGCTAGATTCCTTAGACCTGGAAGATCCGTTTTGTTGTATTTTTTTTTTTTTTTTTTTTTACTTCATGCTTATGTCTTTTGTGATGGAGGTCTCACTAATTTTAGTTAGGATATATCGTTTTTTTAATTTGATGAAATGAAATGTTAATTAAAAAAAATAAAAATAAAATAAAAACATACTCGCTTGATATGCAGGAGTATATAAGATACTCCATCTCATTATTTGTACTATATTAGCTACAGTACTTGATCAAACTTTTCAATATTTAAAGTAACTTATCATGTTAAATTATTCATATTTATGGTGTATTAATATATATATGGTGTTATCTTATATAATTAACTTATTAAAGAAATATATTAATTAAATTATTAATTATAATTTCTTATCAACTATATCAAGGGATAAAAAAATTAGGACGCCTGAAAAAATCAAACAACTAACACCTAACAGACAAACAAATTCAAATTAGTCCCACGTATAGAAATTGGGCTTCATTGAATATCTGTCCAAACACTGCCACAAGGGCTGTCAATGGGGCGGATTTCAATTCGGATTCGATCCGAATTTGGTCCGATTAGATATTCGATAGAGCTGATCCGATTAAGAAGATCCGTAATTCGAATTATATGGAGCGAATATGGATCTAGACTGATTCGATCCGTTAAAGATCCGCATCAGTATAATATTTGATATAATAGTATATACATTTAATTTTCATGTTTCACCTTTCACGTGCAATTAGAATGTTGGTTATGTACATAATTTGTTAATGTTGATTATAAGTATCCACCGACCAAGATACAATTTTAATAATTCCATAAACTTCATAAATTTATCGAAGATAGGCTGCCTGGTTTGAGATAAAAAAAGGAAAAACAACATATTTACCATGAAAAAAACAAAGTCTTATGGGATATGACCCCTTCGGTCAACTTCTATTTGGATATTGTAGTTATGGACCTATGGTATAATTATGTTGTGGTAATGTTTCCAATTAAACATGTATAAGTTGGTATTACCAACAATCTACCTCCTTCGATTATAAGTAGGTGTAGAATTTTACCGTTTATTGTAAAATTGATAAACTTTGTATTTTGTTCCTACAAATTACCTGCAATTATTTTCATTTCTCTTTAGCTTGTATATATTTTTGGATTAGATAATTCATAGTTTTTTTTATCTTTTAAAGTTAAAATATAAATTAACTTTTTTTTGTTCGGATCCGGATTTTTGAGTCGGATATCGGATATCTTCGGATTCGGATTCGAATTCGGTAGCTCTTTTGAATAAATATCCGGTAGGATCTTGGATCAGATCCGAATACAACTATTGATTTTCGGATTCGGATCCGAAGTCACCCAGATCCGCTACAAATCCGGGCCATTGACAGCCCTAACTGCCACCACATAGCCAATAAATTGCAGTTAGCCGATTCTTAATCGTAGTGGTCTTGTTTGGATGTACTTTGGCCTGATTTGTCTTAATGTTTCGTGCAAAATATTTTAGTAAGATATATTTTAAAAACTATTCTCATATTTGTGCAAAAGAAGTTAATTTATGTATACGTTTGACTAGATATTTTTAGAGTGAAAGAAATGTTCATTTTTTAATAGCTAGTTTATTTCAACATATGGGTCGTGGTTTCAATATATTTTGAATGTTATATTAGTAATAAATGTCAAATTACATTTTTATTATTAAGTTAGTTAATAAACTTTGAATGAATTTATTAACTATTTCCTTTTAAACATTTTATACATATTTTTCAGTCTCATTGTACATCTAATTAACTAATTAATATAGATTAACATATCTCATCTTCTGTTACTTAACAAATTGTTTCTTCTAGTTTTTCAAGAATTCACATTAAACAAACCTTTTATGTTAAAGTAGATCTCATAATATAATTGAATAAAAATGAGTTTTTTTTTTTTTTTATTACATACTTATATTATACTTTTTAAAAAGAAATTGATAATACTTTTAATACGGACTTGATAATAGATGATTTATATTCAATAAAATCTATTACGATTTAAATATTTCTTATTATTTTATATATAATATTTTCAACGTTTGTGGGACAACATTGTATTACTTTCTCGTATTTTTGTCATTTTAACAAAATATTAAGAAAGTATTTGACAAAAATCCCCACCACCCTCCCCGAAATATTTGTTAGCTCCGCCACTGTACATGATTATGCACAATATGATAATGGAAAGACGAACTCAAAATATGAACATGTATTTATCTCTCTATGTTTGAAAATTGAGTTGTGGCTGATTGGATTAAATTTATGGATAGGGACAAAATAAGGTCTTTGCATGGTGAATTCCGAAAATATTAGAAATTTCTATGCAAATTTGACTTTCATTAGGGATAATAAATGATATGCTACAATTAATTCTCTTGTTCAAGGAAATAAAATTGTGGTCAATTCGTAAGTAATTTCAGAGTTTAAAAAGCAAGAAGAAAAAGAATTTGAACTTTTGAGAAAAACGATTTTAGCAAGAGTAAAAATGGACTCAAAAGGCTTAGCTTGTTCTTTGATGAATAGTCGAATGCCCGTTTATAAAGTTGAATACATTAATTGAAGAATGGCCAATTTGCAAAGAAAAGGTCCGTTGACGAATAAAGCTCAATTGAGAAGAAAATGTCCAATAAAAATCTTACAAGTCCATCAATTAAAAAAGACCAATCGACGAATAATTTGAAGTCTCATGCACCCTTTGGAAGGGCCCAATTTTTGACACAAGAAAATTGAGGTCACGTAGGTATTAAATATCTCAAAATATTAAGAGCAAGAAAAATTCTTTTTGGCCAAACATTTTAAATTAAGCCCTTCAAATTATTTTTCAAAATTAGCCCAAATTATTTTGAAGCTAAAATCAACCCTCAAAATTATTTTGTGAAAATTTGAATTCTTCCCTTATTTTCTAAGCAGCCGATTTTACTTGTGGGAGAATTAATTAAATGCTTTGGAAATCTTTATATAAGGCATAAATTGCACTTTCATCATAACTAATGCACGGAATAAAATATTACTATTATCCATGGATCAAAATTTCGGTTCAAATGTATGTTTCGGTCAATCAAATATTGAAAACTTTTCGAGACTATTCGGAAATATTTCGAAAACACTGAGGAAAATTTGTAAAAAAAGTTACTAAATTTAGGAAAATAACATAGTTTAAGGCAAATAAATAGTTTCGGAATTACATTTTGTTTTCGTTTCGCCTGATTCAAAAACGAAAACTTTTCGATGTTTTCGATGGAAAAGATGGAAATTTTGATCCATGCTATTATCTCACCTTTCTTGAGACCATATTCTCGGCCAAAGAAAAATATCTTTCTATATTGGAAAGTTTTTCTTCCAAACTCCTTAGCCGCAAATCTTTTGTTAAAGGAAAGAAAAACTTTCAATTGTTCTTAATTGTGTCCTTATTCAATGAACTTGGTTCAAAACAATTTTTTTGTCATTTTAATAAGAAATCGGATCTTATCTTTTTAAATTGTGACAAAATTATTTTCAATTAAAAAATGATTTTTGTCTTGAAATATTACCCTTATTGGACCCGAAATGTTCACCTATAAAAAGAGCTCTTCAATATCGATTTTCAGACACGCCAACTTTGATAGAAACTCAGAGCTTTACTTTGAGAAACTTACTCTTGCTTTTTCATACTTTAATTTGTGAAAATCCTTTGAAAAGCAAAAATTCATTTTTACTTAAACTTTTAAACTTGCAGAAATATTTTTGTGTAAAAGGAAGATCTTTTTAACCTTTGCTCTTGAGAACTTTGCGATATTTTGAGAGGTTAAAAGAAAGATTAGTGAATATATTTGTGTACATCTTATTCGAGAGAAGTATTCATTGTACTACTTCAAAATCATCTTACTTGTAATAGTGCGATAGAAGGTGTCCTAGCAAACACATTTTTTGTGTAACTAGGAAAGTGCATTTACGTTGTATATGTCTAATTAATTTAATGGGTATTGTTTTTAAATTCTAGTAAAATTAATTTTATTGTCATAAAATATAGCAAATTAACCCGTGCTTCACCGATTTAATTTATTTTTCACCGATTTAACATGTTCTTTACTTGATTTTATTCATTTTTACCAGTTTAATGTTTTATCCATTTATTTATCGGTTTTATCTTATTTTGTTGGTTATATTAACCCGTTTTCGCCAATTTTGCACATTTTTTTTTCACAAATTTCACCTGAATTTTCATTGATTGACACAATTTCACTGATTTTATTCATTTTTCATCAATATCATCTGCTTTTCATTGATGTTGTCGTGTCACCAGTTTCATCATTTTTTCACAAATTTCACCCAAATTTTACATGCATTTATCGATTTCAGGGGTTCCTTTTTACCGGTTTCACCCCAAATTTTTGTTGGGATTCGGTAACATAAACAGCCCTAGGCACAGCGGAATATAAAAAATTTTAGGGCCTCTTACGGAATCTTGCCAGGATACTCTCTAGTTGTATATATATGAATAAATAAAACGATAGTATAAGTTTGCACGTTATACCCATCTCCTTGCAAATCCAAGTTGGCAGTCAGCAAAACGGATTCTGAAATTCTCCTTAGCAAAATCGACCCAAGCTCTGCAGTAGCGCCCCACGTGTTGCGCCTCTACGGGTTGATACACCACAATTACACGAAAATAATAAATCTTGATCAGCTAGAACACAAGATATATTATGATCTAGGATTTAGGAACGATTTAGGAACAAAGTCGAAAACGAAAAATTCTTCCAAAAGGAAGACAGGGTTCGGTCGACTTCACAGGGAGAGGGGAGAGAGAATTTTTGCTCTTGAGTTGTATGAAAAATAACGACAAGAAGGCTACTTATAGTTATCTCCCTAACCTAGTCCTATTAGGACTAGGGCTCTTCTCTCCTACATGGGCCATGGGCCTCTTTAATTGGAAGACCAAGTCTTCTAATTAATTCATGGCCCAGTTAATTAATTTGACCAGGCTTTATTTAATCTCCCAATTAATAGCCCAATTAATTAACTTAATCACTCATTTAATTAAATCAGACTCTAAGTCCATTTAATTAAAATCCCTTTTAATTAATTAAATCCAACTTAATTAATTAATCCACAAATTAAATTCCAATTTAATTTATGATCCTGCAATTGGATCCCATTTTTGTTCCAATTGGGTCGACCCAGTCGACCCACCTATAATAATCGACCCAGTCGATTATTCACCCAGTCGACCCAGTCGACTCGGTCGTTCTTATTTCCTCGCTTTCGCTTCATGTGTATTGTGTATGTCCCCGTAGGTTCACCACATAATTGGCCGTGGGTTATAATTAAATATTATTTAATTATTCGAGTAAGATTTACTCTAAATCAATCGAACACTCTGTCGATTGATCATTCCAAAATTAGCACCCCTGCCAATTTGGGAATTCTCCCACACTCCACGGTCGATGTCCAGCCACAAGCCCATGGAGCCCAATCACTGGTGAATTAATTCAGTGAACCTTTTTAACTCATTTACAATTTCCATATACGACATAATCTCTCCATCGATCAATCTCCCAGTCGAGACTTAAGGGTATGGTCTTTCATCGGTTCCCCTTTTTTCTTTTGTCTTGGCCTTATGCATTCTGGTCTCGAAATAATTCTCTTTGACTCAATCTTTATGAGCTACTTACATAAAGCCGTCAGATACCTCGGCCGAGGATTTTACCAGAATTAATTTCTCACAGAAATCCATAGGAGAATTTCCCAACCTATCAAGTTGGGTCAATGGATCCTTTGTTGATGATATGAATCTGCATACGAGTTCCTCTATACCCAATATGAGTCCACAGAGACTTTCTGGCGATCTCCAGTCAGTCGGGACTCATATCAAAGCATAGACGTTCTCGCACCAGATAAACCCTATCATCTCAAGTAGTTAGGGATCGTTCCTCGTATACTATTGTAAATTGGAATAACTTTTACCCCGATATGCGACTACCGCTTCCATGGTGAGTTATTTCCTAATTGGGGTATTCAGTGTACTTGCCATCCCAGCAAGCCACCCACTTATGTGTATCGACTATCCCAGTCACGCTCGTGGACCCCAGCGTTCTCCAGTTCATCGGAGTATACACAATAGTGAGAGTCTAACCGAATCCAACGATGTCCTATCTCGATTGGATTCTACGACTCTTGAATATGTTCTAGATCACGGCCTTGGAGATCAGTCCACGGGTTGTCCCATAGCCCTGTGATCTAAGGACTTCTATCCTTATGCGTAGATAATTATTACATAAGATAAAGATGACCATATAATAATAAAATGCATTTATTAATCCAATTGAATGGTCCTTTCAATTAAATGCAGCCAAATAGTTGGCTTGCAGGACACTATTCTATCAATCTCCCACTTGTACTAAAACCAACTTTTCATACTTCTGATTCCCATCTTAGACAGATGTTTTCGGATGACTTTGAGGCAATGGCTTAGACAGCGGGTCCGTCGTATTATCCCTTGAGGTGACACGTTCCATATTTATATCTCCTCTACCAATGATATAAATATCAAATGGTATCGTCTTAGTTCGTGCTTGGATTCTGATGAGATCTCGACTCCTTCGCTTGCGAGATAGCTCCATTATTATCACAGAAGATAGTAATGGCTCGACAATGCTAGGTATCACATCCAATTCTGGATGAAGTTTTTCATCCAAACACCTTCCTTTGCTGCTTCACTCGCGGCAATGTATTCTGTCTCGGTGGTTGAATCTACGGTAGTGTTTTGCTTGGAGCTCTTCCAGCTTACCGCACCACTATTGAGGCAGAACACGTATCCAGATGTCGACTTGAAGTCGTCTACATTACATTGGAAGCTAGAATCAGTATAGCCTTCCAATTTCAATTATATTCCACCGTATACCAAGAACAATTCCTTAGTCCTTCTCAGGTACTTCAGAATTGTCTTTACGGCTATCCAGTGCTGCTCACCTGGATCAGACTGGTAGCGACTTGTAACGCTTAAAGCGTATGCTACGTCTGGTCTCGTACATAACATACCATACATTATGCTTCCTTTTGCGGATGCATATGGTACTCGAGACATATTGCTTCTCTCTTCAGGCGTCTTTGGGGCCATAGACTTAGAGAGTGCAATTCCATGTCTCATTGGAAGCAATCCTCTCTTGGATTCTTCCATATCAAATCTCTTCAAGATTTTATCTATGTACTGCGATTGGGAGAGGCCCAGCAGTCTTTTTGATCTATATCGGTAGATCCTTATACCCAGTACAAAGGATGCTTCTCCCAAATCCTTCATTGAGAATTGTGTAGATAACCATGCTTTAGTTTCGGACAACACTTTCACATTATTTCCAATGAGAAGAATGTCATCAACGTAAAGCACCAAAAATTCAACTGTACTCCCACTGACCTTCTTGTACACGCATGGTTCGAACACGTTTTTGATGAATCCATAAGTTTGGATTGTTTCATCGAAACGGATGTTCCAACTTCGGGAAACTTGCTTCAGTCCATAAATGGACCTCTGGAGTTTGCACACCTTGTGTTCACCTCCTTTGGATGCATATCCTTTTGGTTGCTTCATGTAGATCTCCTTGTCAATGTCCCCATTGAGAAAGGCAGTCTTCACATCCATCTACCATATCTCGTAGTTATACCACGCAGCTATGGCCAGCAAGATTCGAATGGATTTAGACATTGCGACGGGCGAGAAGGTCTCCTCAAAGTCGATGCTTGGCCTTTGAGTGTATCCTTTTGCCACTAGTCGCGCTTTGTAGGTTATTACCTATCCGTTCACTCCAAGCTTTCGCTTATAGATCCACTTGCAACCCACGGGAGCTACTCCCACTGGTGGATCTACCAAGGCCCAGACCTTGTTCGAGTGCATGGAGTCCATTTCGAATTCCATGGCTTCACGCCACTTTCCCGAGTCTATGCCTAGCATAGCCTCTTCGTAAGTCCTTGGGTCGGTTAGAGACTGTCTAGTCTCACGCAGCAGACCGTAGTACCTCTTGGGTTCTCTACGTTGTCTTTCTGACCTACGAAGTACCGGTGTACTTTCTGGTGCACTTTCATGCTCTTGTTCTCCCACTGCCTGTGGTGATGGGTCGGCTTGATTGACCTTTTCGGTCTTTTCAGCTTCAGTGACCTCATCTAGTTCTACGTTGTGTTCCTTCTTGCCTAGCAAGAAATCCTTCTCCAAGAAGTGTGCGTTCCTTGAGACAAATGTAGTTTGTCTTGTAGGATCGTAGAACTCGTATCCTATTGTTTTTTCTGGATACCCCACGAATTTGCATAAGATGGACTTTACGTCCAGCTTATCTCCCACTAGCTTATTCTCATAAGCGGGAGACCCCATATGCGCATGAATGCATATGAAGGTACAATACCAAAACTCATATCACGTGATATGTTTTGGAACTGGCTTCAGAGATACTTACCCCAGTATCTTCGATTTTCTCGATCAAGTTTTATTTGATTGGATAAGGAATTTCATGTAAGATTTCTTAATGGACATTTACATGTCCAGAATGCTCAACAACTGACAATGTTTTGAGCAAATCTTACATTTCGAGAATCCAATTCTCCATTAAATAATCAATGGCGTACTGCCAATGCATGTTTGATTTTGAATCGATCCAAATCTCTTACATGCTTTCATTGATTAGGCTCTCTTCTTTTATTCCAAAAGTAATTTGGAATTGTACATCACAACGTACTTTTACCCATGAGGGTACTAGAGACGTCTTATCTCCCACTAATGCTTTAGTGTTTCTACACACTTATAAATGGATTAAATCCATTGCAATTGTTTATGCCTCTTGGTTGCCTAGCAACCAACTACTAAATCTAATTTCCATTAAGCAAGATTCGAAAGTCGGTTACTACGTACAGCATCCCAGTCAAGCTCGACCCAGTCGAGCTCAGTCTTTGAATCTTTTAATTCGGAAATATGTTTTAGTATTCGTGTATCGCCTTTCGGTTTTTACAACGACTCAAGTGTGTGAAATCTTGATTATTTATATTTTATTGACTATGCATATTTTATTTAGTCGATATATGAGTATCCATACTCATTTGCTTATGTACACCTTTTGCGTATAAATCTTATAGCGCAATCAGTTCCAAACATTATGGAACTATCACATCATTTAAGACAAGGGATGGTATAAGCAAATTCCAATGATCTAAATAATTCATGGCTTTAGATGCATTGAATGCATCAATGAGTGCTTCATCGGGCATCCAACACCCTTATGCATTACTTTAACCATAAGGTTAAGTTCAATAAAATTTAATCATCCCTTATGGGATGAATAGGTTCAATTCCCTCTTCCCTTGATCTTAATCCATGGAAGAATCATTTTGATTGACTTTTCAACTTATCATCCTTACAGAAAAACCTCCAAGGTTATTTCCCTTTAGAGAGGATACATTCCTCTTCTTCCATCTCTCAAGCCTTTTGAGGCATTTTCACAAGATGTTATTTCCCATTCATGGGAGACTTCATGTTTGCCTTCAAGAAAATTTGGGCTTGAGAACCATCCTCAACCCTCTGGTGAAACTTATCACCTTTCTCATTTGAAGAGTAGCTTCGAAAAAGGCAGCTTGGTGAAACCTATCACCATTCCAGTCGAAGTGTAACTTCGAAAGGAAAAACAATGAAATCTTTGTAAGGAGATTAGTCCTTGCTTGGACTTGAGAATAATTTCTCAAGTTTCGAAGTCATTCAAAATTCATTTGGGTTCAGTCAATTTATTTGATTCAAGTATGATGGTAAATATTCATGGATACATAACTTATGATAAACTATCATAAACATGACGATAAATACGCGGCAGATTAATATCAATGCATAATTTACAAACATGGTTTTCATTTGTAAATTACTCCCACTATTTTTGTCGAATACTTATGCCCCCACATAAGGTTCGGGAAATAAAAATTTCCTAATGGGCTCAAGGCCCAAATGCAATCGCTCAGTACCCACGACTCGTTGGCCATACCAATCGATCCACTTGGTGGGCGATCACGTCGCCGGTTAACCATCCCAGCTAACCCTTGAGTTCATTCAGCCTCGGTTTTCGTTATGGACCCACGACTCGTGAGACATCCATACTTACTCACGTTAAATCATGTCCAATACTCGTGAAGAGAAATAGTTCAATCCTAGACGCCCCACGACTCGTGAGACAGCACCTAGAACCTTGCTATCCCCTCCCTTGGCACTAAACTGTGCATCGAGGCAATAGACATATCATCTTCCTATAACTCGACCCACGACTCGTGAGACATCGAGATATATTTGTACAATATGTCTAAGACCTAGTAATTGGATAGGCTCGGACCATAGACACCATTCATATGCGCCCGTTAATCGATTTAATATTCTAATTGAGTTTTTAAGTTCAATTGGAGGTTTTAAGTTTTCTTCGTGCGAGGTCTCATCAGATTATGCTTTATCTTGTTTACGTGATCTATTCTAAGCATGCAAGACATACATCAAAGAATAATAGTAAACATATATCACCTAGCATTGAACATATGATTGGTCGATTGCCCATCCTATGCGATCCATCACGAGCCACATGATGGACCAATTGGTCAGTCTAGGGTGAAAATTAAATGTCCTAACTATTACAATTTTCAAACCCATACATCATGGGCCTTCTTGTAATATCCACCTTGATTGGGCCTCCATGTAATGAATTGGGCCTCCATGTCGATTTCCAAGTCTTCATGAGGTCTTCTTGGCTCCAAGCCTAATCTAAGCCTAGCTTATAAAAATAAAGGCCCTATTCTATTACATTCGTTTGCGCAAGCAAGGGCACCAATCAGGCCCATTTAATTACAACCCATAAAATAAATAAACCAAAACTACACAGGGCTTAAGGGCAAAATCGGCAAATCCATATATTCACTCAAGAACATGTATAAATTCACATAAGGGCATAAATGTAAATTTACCGGCTCCTTTAATTTTAATTCACAAAAATTATCCATGTTAATTTAATTTTGAATTAACAATTAATCTCTAAGATTAATTAACTCTTACTTGAGTTCTAAGTAATCTACAACTCTTATCTTGATAAAGTTGGTTAATTAAGATAGTTACAAATCTTCCAAGATTACTATCTTATCCAAAACTCTAAGTTTCCCAATTTTACAAATCTCTAAGATTCTCAAGATAATTCTATTTTGACTAGATTAGTTAACTAAGGTAGTGTCCAAATCCACCAAGATTTCTACCTTATCCAAAACTCCAAGTCTCATAATTTAATAAGATCTCTAAGATCTTTAATCTTGGTAACTTACTAGAAGAGATTAATTTTAATTAAATCTCTTATCACAATTGAAACTCTAAGTTTCCTTGTTTAATAAGATCTCTAAGATCTTTAATCTTGGTAATTAACTAGAAGACATTAATTCTAATTAAATGTCCTATCACAAATGAAACTCTAAGTTTCCTTGTTAATTAGATCTCTAAGATCAATCCAAGATTCACCAAGATTCCATAACAACCAAATCTCCAAGATTTTCAGATTTATCAAAATAGGCAGAATTAGAGTCCAACCGAAAGTCAGCTTATATGTGACCAATCGAGGATTGCCACGTGGCCAACACACGCGACCACAAAGTCCGCGCGTGGGCTGTCTGTGGCAGCCGCGGCTGCGCGTAGCAGTGCACGGCGGCGCGCGGCTGTGCGTGACAGCATGCGGCAGACAGCCCGTGGGCTGCTGTCGTGTGCCGCACGCGCAGCCAGTGTGCTGCTCGCACGCTGCTGTGGGCAGCAGCTCGCGGTGGCCGCCCAGCCGCGGTGCGTTGCCGCGCACCGCCGCGTGCCACCGCGGTTGGATCCATAAAATTTTTTTTTTGTTTGTGTTTCGATTACTTTTGATTTAATTAAATAGATCCAATTAATTAAATCACAATCCAAAATAAAAATCAACATGATAAAATTTCGAATCAAAATTTTACATTAACTCTAAGTTAACAGATCTATGTTCTAAAACATGCAAAGTTAAAGAACTAGCCACATAAATCAACATATGATTTAAATCACAGAATTTGCAAATTCATATATATACAAAGCCTAGAGTTGGCTCTGATACCGCTGTTGGGATTCGGTAACATAAACAGCCCTAGGCACAGCGGAATATAAAAAATTTTAGGGCCTCTTACGGAATCTTGCCAGGATACTCTCTAGTTGTATATATATGAATAAATAAAACGATAGTATAAGTTTGCACGTTATACCTATCTCCTTGCAAATCCAAGTTGGCAGTCAGCAAAACGGATTCTGAAATTCTCCTTAGCAAAATCGACCCAAGCTCTGCAGTAGCGCCCCACGTGTTGCGCCTCTACGGGTTGATACACCACAATTACACGAAAATAATAAATCTTGATCAGCTAGAACACAAGATATATTATGATCTAGGATTTAGGAACGATTTAGGAACAAAGTCGAAAACGAAAAATTCTTCCAAAAGGAAGACAGGGTTCGGTCGACTTCACAGGGAGAGGGGAGAGAGAATTTTTGCTCTTGAGTTGTATGAAAAATAACTACAAGAAGGCTACTTATAGTTATCTCCCTAACCTAGTCCTATTAGGACTAGGGCTCTTCTCTCCTACATGGGTCATGGCCCTCTTTAATTGGAAGACCAAGTCTTCTAATTAATTCATGGCCCAGTTAATTAATTTGACCAGACTTTATTTAATCTCCCAATTAAATAGCCCAATTAATTAACTTAATCTCCCATTTCATTAAATCAGACTCTAAGTCCATTTAATTAAAATCCCTTTTAATTAATTAAATCCAACTTAATTAATTAATCCACAAATTAAATTCCAATTTAATTTATGATCCTGATCCAATTCCAATTGGATCCCATTTTTATTCCAATTGGGTCGACCCAGTCGACCCACCCATAATAATCGACCCAGTCGATTATTCACCCAGTCGACCCAGTCGACTCGGTCGTTCTTATTTCCTCGCTTTCGCTTCATGTGTATTGTGTATGCCCCCGTAGGTTCACCACATAATTGGCCGTGGGTTATAATTAAATATTATTTAATTATTCGAGTAAGATTTACTCTAAATCAATCGAACACTCTGTCGATTGATCATTCCAAAATTAGCACCCCTGCCAATTTGGGAATTCTCCCACACTCCACGGTCGATGTCCAGCCACAAGCCCATGGAGCCCAATCACTGGTGAATTAATTCAGTGAACCTTTTTAACTCATTTACAGTTTCCATATACGACATAATCTCTCCATCGATCAATCTCCCAGTCGAGACTTAAGGGTATGGTCTTTCATCGGTTCCCCTTTTTTCTTTTGTCTTGACCTTATGCATTCTGGTCTCGAAATAATTCTCTTTGACTCAATCTTTATGAGCTACTTACATAAAGCCGTCAGATACATCGGCCGAGGATTTTACCAGAATTAATTTCTCACAGAAATCCATAGGAGAATTTCCCAACCTATCAAGTTGGGTCAATGGATCCTTTGTTGATGATATGAATCTGCATACGAGTTCCTCTATACCCAATATGAGTCCACAGAGACTTTCTGGCGATCTCCAGTCAGTCGGGACTCATATCAAAGCATAGACGTTCTCGCACCAGATAAACCCTATCATCTCAAGTAGTTAGGGATCGTTCCTCGTATACTATTGTAAATTGGAATAACTTCAACCCCGATATGCGACTACCGCTTCCATGGTGAGTTATTTCCTAATTGGGGTATTCAGTGCACTTGCCATCCCAGCAAGCCACCCACTTATGTGTATCGACTATCCCAGTCATGCTCGTGGACCCCAGCGTTCTCCAGTTCATCGGAGTATACACAATAGTGAGAGTCTAACCGAATCCAACGATGTCCTATCTCGATTGGATTCTACGACTCTTGAATATGTTCTAGATCACGGCCTTGGAGATCAGTCCACGGGTTGTCCCATAGCCCTGTGATCTAAGGACTTCTATCCTTATGCGTAGATAATTATTACATAAGATAAAGATGACCATATAATAATAAAATGCATTTATTAATCCAATTAAATGGTCCTTTCAATTAAATGCAGCCAAATAGTTGGCTTGCAGGACACTATTCTATCAATTTTCACCAATCTTGCCAATGTTCACCAATTTCACTCGAATTTCATCAATTTCACACGTTTTCAATGATTTATAGGTTCGGTTTCATAATTTTTTACCAATTTCACCCGTTTTTCAAGACAAAAATTCCATGAAAATTCGATGTTAAATAAATATTGATGCTAAAATATAATAATTTTTATATTTTTTATGGTTCATTTTTTATCTATTATAAGAGAAGAAGATTAAAATAATAAAAATTGAGAGAATTTATAAATTTTAGGAGACTACGTAGGAGTTAATTATAATAAGACTTTATGTCTAATTATACCTCTTCAATTACTTTTACATATTTACCATTGAATTAAATATCATCTTACAATTTAAATAAGGGTATTTTAGTCCGCACAAAAAAATTAAGAAATATTTATGCTTTTATAATAGTAGAGATAGAGATAGAGATAGAGATAGAGGTTCTAATAAACACGCATTAGTCAGTGTTTTTAAAACCGGACCGGTCATTGAACCGAAAATCCTACTGGTTACTGGTTCGATCGGGTCAACCACTGGTTCGATCGGTAAAACTGGTGTGACTTTATTATTATGTAATATTTATATATATATTTTTGGATTATCTAAAATACAATTATAATTCAAGAAATTATCATTCTTTGCAATTATAAATTTTTATTGTTTCATGCAAATAATCAGAATGTCTTAAAAATTAAGATTAATGTCAAAAATATAAATCTCAAGTATCCCTCAAAGATACATACATTCAAAACAAGACACCAAAATTAAAATTTCATCTCATTTTTAAAGTTTTGGCTTGTTCATTTGGGTTTTATTGTTGTAAGTTGATGTTTATATGGTAATTGATTTGCATAATTTCATACACAAAATAATATTATTTACAATGATGAAAAAATGGTTATGTACTTCTTTATATAAAAGAAACTGTATTATTGCATTGATTGTTAAAACACTAAAATAATGAATATATTTTCAATTAAAGTATAAACTTGCAATTCTATTAAATGTTAAACAAGAGTTCAAATAAATAACAATAACAAAAAAATCTCTAAATTTAAAAAAAAAAATTAAGTGAACCACTGGTTCACTGGTTTTGGAGCTGATTTTACCGGTTCGAACTGGTTAATTAGGAGACTGGTTTTTAGGGGTGAACCGGATCGGATTGAGGACCGGTTAGCGATTCAACCGGTTTTCAAAACAGTGGCATTAGTGCGATATGCCGAGGTCTAGAAAGCACTTTATTGAAGCAATAGGAAGTATCCTAGCAAGCTCGATAAAAAACATACCCGCTTTGTATGTAGGAATATATAAGATAATATAAAAATCCAACAACTACACTTAACAGACAAACAAAGTCCAATTAAAAATCCTCAAATTTGTGCAAAAGAAATTGATTTATGTATTGACTATATACTTTGAGAGTAAAATAAATGTTAACTTAAGAGCGAGGTTTAGTTTCAACATATGGGTCATGATTTCAATATATTTTGAACGTGGAAATTTTTAAGGAAAAAATTTAGTAAATGTAAAATTATATATATTTCTTTGTATAAATGGTTAATATTATATTATACGATGAATGAATTTACTAAGATATTATTATTCTGAGTTAAAACACTCGTATTGGAGACATGGATCAAAATTTCCATCTTTTCCGTTGAAAACATCGAAAAATTTCTGTTTTTGAATCAATCGAAACGAAAATAATATGTATTTTCGAAACTCAATATTTGCCATGAAACTTTCTTTTTTTCTTAATTTAGTAATTTTTTTCATAATTTTTTCTAATTTTTCCAAAACGTTTCCGGAAACTTTTCGAAAAGTTTCTTCTATTAAGCTGACCGAAACATATATCGAAAACGAAACTTTGATCCATGATTGGAGATTCAATTTGGTGGATACAGCTCCGTCCCATGTTCCATTCGCGAATTTTCGCAAGACTTAAAAATACATCCAAACATGACATTACACACTGTTTGGTAGATTTAGGCTGTGTTCGCTTGACTTGTTTAGTTTATGGCCCAATTGCTAATATTGTGGCATAAAATTATTGGGCCAACTGTTTTATTATGTGTCCAGGTAATAATCGGATGTATATATTGATGTGGCCCAAAACATGAGATCCTGTTCGGTTGGTCCGATAAATGTAAAATTACATTTCTGCCCCCCAATTATCTCATGATCTGACCTTTGATCCAGACCAAATAATGGTCGTTGGATCATGTCAAAACTCCCTAACCCTAGAAATTGGACTTCATTTCGCGGCCACATTGTTCTCCTCTAGGGTTCTGATAATGCCGTGAAAACGTCATTATTACCTATCTCTTTAAGCCCAAAACATCTTGTTTTGATCCGAGTTTTTGTGTGTCTTTGCGTGTTTTCTTGTCTTTCGTGCTTTTGGCCCTTTGTTCGGCCTTTGTTCGCTTTTTGTCTTTTTGTTCGTGTTTTGATCGTTTTCTCCGTGGTTTGTAGGTATTGACATCTTAGAGAGATTCGGAGTTACGTATCAATGATACGAGTCGCTCTACCAACCCCACGAGTCAAGCTTGAGCTTCAAAGGAAATCGACCCCGAAGCAAATTGTATAAGAACGTATATAGCAGCTCACTAGAACATGCATAAATATTTCATGGATGATCCAAATGAGCTGAATTTTGGATATGTCATAGATGAGTGAGTTAGCTACGCTACGGACTTTACGGATCCGGATTCGGAGTTCGGAATCAAAAGATATGCTGCTCGGAAGAAAGTGCGGCAGAGCAGGAAATTTGCAGAGAGCTTACTGCCTGAGCTCGCGGCCGCGAGCTCAGGGCTCGCGGCCGCGAGACCTGCTGCCAAAAGCTGCGTGTTTAGAGGGTGTTTTGTGTACTTTGCCTTTCCCCTCCCACTTGTAATTTCAACCCCTTTTGGGGACTTTTTGGCCTTAGTTGCCATAGATTGGAGGGTAACTTAGGCATGGAAAGTTGGTAGTTTTGCTAGGTTAGATATTAGGAGGTGAAATTCATCACAAAGGATTCTACACTTCTCACTTTACATTTTTCTCTCTTGCCTCCCTTTTGAAGAAAAGAGAAGAACTCTCACTTGGACTCCCCAAAGAAGATAAAAAGGCATTGAGGGAGAAGTTGTTGAAGACCTCTTCACTAAGCTTACTCTAAACTCTTTTACTTTGTTCAATTATATTGATGTCTTTTAATGTAATGAATGATATATTGTTGTTATGAGTGGCTAATCTCATTTATTCTATGTTTTTATTGATCCTATGTTTGGTTCTTGATTCTTGATTAAATGATGAGTTAATGATTGTTGTTATGCTTGTATACAAGTGTTTGTTAATCTAGTTTGAGCTTTTGTCAACTTATGGATTAGCTAACCATAGGATGAAATGAATTGATCTTTAATTGCTAGACATAGTGGATTAAAGATTAGATTGAAAAACTAGGTTGTGATTTGATTTTAGGATAGAAATATACCTAGGTCATTTCATGTTCTAACAAGGTTTGGAGTTAATGCATCACTTAGGCTTAATCCTTTTAGACATAAATTGGATTAGTTTACTTTGGTAGGTTCGTACGATATCGAAAGATACGTATGAATATTTTATGAAATCTTGAACAATAAACATAAGTGTAGTTGTCAATTGTTGAGTCGTTTGTCTTGAATCGAACTAGGAGACGTAAAATCGTAGAAGCCTTTACATATATTAAGTCAAGTGTTAGTTTTCGTAATTACTTAATTGAGTTGTAGTATCAAAACCACCATCACCTCACCGTACTCAACTTACGAATCTAAGTCGAAGTAACAAGACGTTAGTTGGTAATTAATTGAACAATTCCTCGTGGGTTCGACACTCCTTACTACTTTATTACTTGTAACGACCGTATACTTGCGTGTTTGCGTATTAGTATTTGGAACGCAACAAGTTTTTGGCGCCGTTGCCGGGGAATTGTAACGATTGTTTGCCAATTTTTATTCTTGTACATCTTAGCTTGGATTTGTTATTTACGTTGTGATCTTTGTCTTCCTAGGTACGATGGCCTACAATGATTGCTATCGAAGGTCAACCGAAGGACGATCACTTTGTTATTGTATACATTGCATGGGGGAGAGCACAATCGCCGGTTGCCCAATGAGTCCAACTCATTTTCAATATGAGAATTCATACATGGGTAATCATTATGAGCCGAGTCCCACTTACAATGGCTACAATATCGAATGGGGAGATAACCCGTATTATCCAAGGAACAATGAATGGGGAGGTGGACCACACCCGGATATGATGATGACTACTTCATTCATCCAACCGAACTATCATGAATATTCTCAACCTCCGGTAGAAGCAAAATCATCTTTGGAAGAAGCATTCACTATGTTCATGGAGCACACCACCAAATACATGGTTGACAATGATTCTAAATTGGAAGAAATTTCCAAACAATTGCAAGAAGACTCGGGGACATTAAGGGATCTTCAAACACAAATGGAGAAAATCTCACAATTTTTAAGCATAAGACCCCCGAGAGCTTTGCCGAGTACAATTGAATCAGTTGCTCCTAATGAAAGCTTTAATGAACCGAGTGAAATGTTAGAAACAAATGAGCTTCCTACTAGAGAGGAAGAACAAGGTGGATGGACAGAGCTTGCAAAGGACGATAAATTCATCATGGATGAAGGGTCGGATCAAAAGGTCATCAAATATTCTTATGCGGACTTGGTTATCCCCAAAGAAGACAAGTGGATCCACCCGAGCAAAGCAACGTGGATAATTATGGGTAAAGATTACAAGAGATTTGAACCGGGAGATAAAAGTTTTCGATTTGATATGTGGTTCAAATCCGTCCCAAAAGGCCGTACAATGGAAAAATTAAGGCGTGGGATGAATTTAAAAGCGAGGAGGCCGGGGCTCATACTTGATCCCGAAGGGATCCTATTCGATTATTGGCCACCCTAAAAGAAAAGGGAAGTTTCAAGTCGAGCTCACGACTATAAACAAGCTCTTCTCGGGAGGCAACCCGAGCCTTTTGCGTCTTCCTTTGTTTTTGTGTTTTGTGTTTTTGTGTTTTTGTTGTTCGTTTTTGTTTTCGTTTTGCGTTTTGTGTTCTAGGTAAGTGAGCGCGCACGAAAGATTGAGGATTAACAAGCATAATTCGAGTGAGATCGAGCGAACGAACAATGGATTGCGAACGGCGTAAGGTGAGATTAGTTGTTTTATTTGATCATGTGAAGAAAAAAAAAATTTCTGTCCAACCCTCGCCGCCACGAGCTCAAAGCTCGCGGCCGCGAGATGTTGGCAGAAACCTTCTGCCCCAACCTCGCGGCCGCGAGCTTCCAGCTCGCCGCCGCGGAGTCTGGGCAGAATGTTTCTGCCCATGTCTCGCGGCCGCGAGGTTGAACCTCGCGGCCGTGAGACATGTCCGATTTAAAAAAAAAAAAAAAAAAAAAAATTTTTTTTAGAAGAAAGGATAAGAAACACTCCCTCACATTTTCAAATTCAACTACACTCAACTCTTCTCTCTCAAATCACCTCTCATTCACTCTCTCATAAAACTCCCTAAAATCTTCCCAAACTAACACAATCATCCAACCCTCCTTCACTCTCAATCATCACCCACATACACAACACCAAATCCGAATTCACCCTAGGGGTTCGAAAATTGCAAGTTCTTCGATTCCAATCCGAAGGTAAGTGTGGCTAAACTCATGGTATTACTTGATTAATATTGTGCGTATTGGTGTTACATTGTTTGGTATTGAAAATTTTTGGGTTGAAGCTCTTGTAAATTTTGAAGAAAACTAGTAATTTTGGGTGTGCACGGAAGGTGTTCGATGAATTGCTTCTTAGAATACTTTTGCCAATTTTGCTAGTTTTCGATTGTAAGTTGCCGGGGTATTGATTTGTTGATATTGGGTAGTTGCAACATAAGTTTGGGGGAATTTTGCGCATTTGACATAATTGGGAAGAGTACGGGAAAGCAATGGAGCGTGCTCTCAACGCACGAAACCACTAGAGACGGGAGCAACCGCGGGATGCATACGAAAAGGGACGTTGGATTTAAATTTACGCAGTCCCGTCGGTTTAAATTGAGCTTACAATGTTTTAATTATATTCTCGTCTTGTGTTGGTTTTGTTATTAAATCTTGTGATATATTGGCATGTTTACGTGTTTAAATGTATAACGTTTGCTCGTTGGACTTAATTAGAGCCGTGCTCGCTCATTTATCGTTTTGTTTTGTTTTGTTTTGTTTTGCTTGTGTTCTTGTTTTTGTCGTGTCGTACCTTATTCCGTCATTCTCAATTCACACAATGGGGACATTGTGCATTTTAAGTTTGGGGGAGTAAGGTCGCGCTTGTTGCATGCTAGGTCGACCCGCCAAAATTTTTCAAATTCTTATTATTATTTGAACATGCTCTACAAAGTTCAAAGCACATTGGCTAAGGTTAGGTAATATTTAAAGTGTATAACGAACTTTAGCGATAATAGGTTCTAGGACTCCTTTTGCTTAACTTAGAATCCCTCCAATCCATAGCTTGGAATCTAAATGTAAAAAGAGCATAAATGGCCTAAGTTTGGGGGAGTAAACCCTTTTCGAGAATGAAAAACCTTTGAACACCTAACTCTTAAAAGAAATGAGTAGAGAAGTTGCTAAAATGTACGCACTTCTATGAGAGAAAAGAAAGGCTAAGCCTTCAATTGATAATACTCATTGATAATTTTTGGTAATTGATCTATCTCATTGTTTTAGTGCAAAAGTTGTAATAGAAGAAAAGAGTGTGGTGCTAGTAGCCCACAAAAGCAAAATTGCATCAAGTTCGCCATTAGTGCTAATATCGTACTGCAATATTCTTGTAAAGCACAAAGTGCCTTGTTTCATTGTAAAAACAAGTGTGGTGAGAAAAGAGTTAGGAGCTAAAATCGTCAATTAATTCAAGAATAGGGAAAACACTATTAAATTACCTATAACTTAGTCCCGTGAAGTGATGTGAGCATTAAGTTTGTAATCTACGGTAAGGAGAGATTCTTTGTTAAACATTAGAAGTCCATGAAAATAGAACCGATGATTTTGACCTATCGGAAATTATTCACCTAAGATAGAATCTAGCCGAAGCCATCACACACACACGTAGAGCTTGTTTAATTAATAATTTGAAAGTGTTAAGTTTTGGCATTTTGATCTTAAGCATGCTTGTTTTGTTCTTGTTTTGTTTTGTTTGCTCGAGGACGAGCAAGTGTTTAAGTTTGGGGGTGTTGATAATGCCGTGAAAACGTCATTATTACCTATCTCTTTAAGCCCAAAACATCTTGTTTTGATCCGAGTTTTTGTGTGTCTTTGCGTGTTTTCTTGTCTTTCGTGCTTTTGGCCCTTTGTTCGGCCTTTGTTCGCTTTTTGTCTTTTTGTTCGTGTTTTGATCGTTTTCTCCGTGGTTTGTAGGTATTGACATCTTAGAGAGATTCGGAGTTGCGTATCAATGATACGAGTCGCTCTACCAACCCCACGAGTCAAGCTTGAGCTTCAAAGGAAATCGACCCCGAAGCAAATTGTATAAGAACGTATATAGCAGCTCACTAGAACATGCATAAATATTTCATGGATGATCCAAATGAGCTGAATTTTGGATATGTCATAGATGAGTGAGTTAGCTACGCTACGGACTTTACGGATCCGAATTCGGAGTTCGGAATCAAAAGATATGCTGCTCGGAAGAAAGTGCGGCAGAGCAGGAAATTTGCAGAGAGCTTACTGCCTGAGCTCGCGGCCGCGAGCTCAGGGCTCGCGGCCGCGAGACCTGCTGCCAAAAGCTGCGTGTTTAGAGGGTGTTTTGTGTACTTTGCCTTTCCCCTCCCACTTGTAATTTCAACCCCTTTTGGGGACTTTTTGGCCTTAGTTGCCATAGATTGGAGGGTAACTTAGGCATGGAAAGTTGGTAGTTTTGCTAGGTTAGATATTAGGAGGTGAAATTCATCACAAAGGATTCTACACTTCTCACTTTACATTTTTCTCTCTTGCCTCCCTTTTGAAGAAAAGAGAAGAACTCTCACTTGGACTCCCCAAAGAAGATAAAAAGGCATTGAGGGAGAAGTTGTTGAAGACCTCTTCACTAAGCTTACTCTAAACTCTTTTACTTTGTTCAATTATATTGATGTCTTTTAATGTAATGAATGATATATTGTTGTTATGAGTGGCTAATCTCATTTATTCTATGTTTTTATTGATCCTATGTTTGGTTCTTGATTCTTGATTAAATGATGAGTTAATGATTGTTGTTATGCTTGTATACAAGTGTTTGTTAATCTAGTTTGAGCTTTTGTCAACTTATGGATTAGCTAACCATAGGATGAAATGAATTGATCTTTAATTGCTAGACATAGTGGATTAAAGATTAGATTGAAAAACTAGGTTGTGATTTGATTTTAGGATAGAAATATACCTAGGTCATTTCATGTTCTAACAAGGTTTGGAGTTAATGCATCACTTAGGCTTAATCCTTTTAGACATAAATTGGATTAGTTTACTTTGGTAGGTTCGTACGATATCGAAAGATACGTATGAATATTTTATGAAATCTTGAACAATAAACATAAGTGTAGTTGTCAATTGTTGAGTCGTTTGTCTTGAATCGAACTAGGAGACGTAAAATCGTAGAAGCCTTTACATATATTAAGTCAAGTGTTAGTTTTCGTAATTACTTAATTGAGTTGTAGTATCAAAACCACCATCACCTCACCGTACTCAACTTACGAATCTAAGTCGAAGTAACAAGACGTTAGTTGGTAATTAATTGAACAATTCCTCGTGGGTTCGACACTCCTTACTACTTTATTACTTGTAACGACCGTATACTTGCGTGTTTGCGTATTAGTATTTGGAACGCAACAGGTTCACATTACACGCAACTAAGACATTCGTTGAAATCTCTTCCTTTCTTGATCTATATCGGGGTTTATCTATGGCTAGAACGTTTAATTTTACATAACTCCCATCCAAAGCCCCAATGCAACCCTATGGACCCAATTACAAATGTTTGTATTAACAAATAGATGATTCGTGAATCCGTAAACACCAAATTGAAAATTTTAAATAACACTACAATTTATTACTTACCGGAAAACAACTCCACCTATCGCTCTAATCATTATCTAATACTTGCTCGGGTTGAGATAATAGAATTGGATACAGTTTGAGCAAGCAATGCAATACACGATGGAAACACTTGCTCACAGTATCCCCCGACCGACGATAGTCAAAACCAATAATGCGGTTTTTCTTGTGATGAGAAAGGACAACAAAAAATATAGCTACTTGTTCATTGAATGATACATATTCTGTGTCAACAAGACCTCCAGCATTACGCACACAACTTACTAAAGACAGACATCGTGAATCGTAAGTTAAACTTACTCTTCAAATCAGTTCGAAAGGTAACACGTTCTAAATACTTAGCTTGTTTTGCTTTCTTACGAATAATGTTGTATCGTTTTTTTTTCCTACCATTCATTCCGGAATTTGATTCCATTTCGTGTGCAATAATACATAAACAAATTATAACGACAAATCTCCAAAAGAATTGATACAACATCTCAAGTAAGAGTTCATTCCTCCTAGAATCCATTTGCACAGTCTGTAATCAAATTACCATTATCATATAGTACCTAGTCGCAATGTAGTCAATACTTGAGTAATATACACACGGAAATTACGAATAATAAAGTAGTAGGTAAATACTGGAATTTACAAAAACAAACTAAACACAAAAATTGCTTAAGACAGCCTAAATAATACAAAACATGATGTCTTCGATGAAATTATGCTAAGTATTCTGCTAGAGTAGAAAATAAACTTCAATGATAGAATTTCATAACAAAATTGCAGAACCAATTTTCAACAAAAAAAAAAAATCAGCTCACTTCGTTCCTTACTTGCTTGGGGTGCGATTCACGGCTTGCTACTCCTATTTATGAAAATGTACAGCAAAGAAACTCGCAACTTAGAAGATTGAAGAGAAAAAAGTTCAACATTTGAAGATGAATAGAGCTAGGGCTCTCTTACCTGGGACGACCTGGAGAGGAAAGAGGGAAAGAAAATGTCTTTTTTTTTAAAAAAGAAAAAATTCCTTATCTTGGAGATTAAATTAATGGCAATGTCCCATAAATAAGTGGAACATTCATGGACAAATTCAGATGATTTTATTTAATTGGGGCCGGATTAGATAATAATTATGCTAGAGACCCAATTGTAATCAGGTGAATTAACGGGTTGGCCCACGCATTCCCGAGATTATAGCGGGCAGACAAATTCTATCTCCGATTAGCCCATCAATTGAGCCCGCGATTAATGCAATCTGGACCTAAGGCCATCTCCAATGGTTGAGGGCTAGCCCCGGGCTCCGGAGCCCGGGGCCCTGCTGGTCGTCTCCAATGGTTGGGGCTCCGTGGAGGAATTAATTCCATTTTTTTCCTTTGCCCATTCTCACCTATTATTATTATAGATTTATAATTTTTTAATATTAATATTAATAATAGTAATTATATTAGTACTCGTAATTTAATTATTAATTATATTAAAATATTAATATTAAATAGAATATTTAATTAAAGTAACTTAAAATTAATACATAATACGCAAACTCTCACCTATTAATATTATGGTTTTATTTTTTTAAATACGGAGTATTAATTAAAATAACACATTAATTACAACAATACACAACATTAATTACACAACATAATCAAGGAAAATAAAATAAAAATAGTCTTAAAGCTCCTTATAAACCTCATAAACATAGTGTTGGAAAAAGTAAGTTAATGGACCATTTTGGACGTAATTTAAGTGGGACCCACTTTGAGTAAAGAGTCGGGTTTTGACGGAATTATATTCTACTCCGTGAGTAGATTAAAATGGTATATGGTACGTCCAAATCGGAGTACGAGTGAATGAGAAATTAAATCTCAAAGTTCACATATGTAATGGGAAAAATTGGAAAGAAATAGACTAATCCCACATTGGAAGTGTGATAAGAAAAACTTGGGTTTATATATGATTTCTAAATCATAAGGGTTAAGAAATTATTACTAGAAGGCTCCCTCCTTGCGCGCAGGGGGGGGGGGTGCAAATCTTGGTTCGGATTACTACTTGGCCCTTCGCGACCTGCGCACACGAATGTCGTCCCGAAAAGCCTACTCGGTCGAGCCTAGTTTTGCAATTTTCTTCCAAATTCCATATCTTTTTTGCCAATTTCTTTAAATAATTAACCATGATATAACGCATTCATTATAATAACACATTATTTAAAATAACACATTAATTAAAATTACATACAACACATTTAAATTTATACACACACATTAAATTATACACATAAAAATTAACCATTTAAATTTATACACACACATTAAATTATTCACATAAATCATTAAAAGAAAAACAAAAACAAAAAGAAAAGGAACGGCCAATCAGGTGCCGCCACTTGGCGGCACCTGTTTTAAAGAGGGGCGCCCCCTTTCTTCTTCATTATCTCACGCGAGGCCGCGGGCTGGCCTGCGTGCTCCGCGCAGCCCGCGGCCCCGCCCGTTCCGCCCCGCCAGTCAGCCCCGCCCCGAGCCCTCTCCGTCTCCAATGGTTTCCCCCTCCCAGCCCGAGCCCGCCCCGACCCCGACGGTGACCATTGGAGATGGCCTAAACAGGCCAAGCGAACACAGCCTTAAGATATTGCACAAACCATGACTATAAATATGGTCCATACAGATAATTTGATAATGGACAAAACTGCAAAAAAATATTTTTCATGCCATAGAACTGCCAGATTTAACTTTTCATGCCAAATTCGCAAAAAACATATTGATTCTTGATAGACGTTACAAAAGTGATATTTTCGTTAGTTTGGTTGATAGTATTGCCACGTGACAGTAAAAATTAAATCTATCAAGAATCAATATGTTTGGTTGATATTTAAACCACTGATATTTTTTTTTATAATATTAAGATTAATAAAGATGATTAAACTTTGAAAATTTACAGATTGACCCCTATATTTTGGCAATTTTGGCGAGTTGAACCCTGCCCCCTTCCTCACGCACGACGACCATCCTCTGATAGTTATTCGCTGTAAATAGGAAAGGGGTTTGTTTGTCTCTTCAATTCGAACACATATATAATAAATTTCATATTCCATTTAGTGAATCATTCAATTTTTGCATTTGAAAATCTAAATCGCGAAACTCTTTTCCTCACAAATTTCAAATCGCAATTACGGCCTTGTTTCTCCATCTTTTTCAGAAATTTTGCTCCGTTGAACCTGGGCTTCAATCTCAACGGAAGTATCACTTTTTTAACATCTATAAAAAATTGCTACGTTTTTAACTAGTTTAGTATGACAAATGAAATCAAGAATAAAATTTTGCCTAGACAAAACTAATCCTCACAAATCACAATGTGTGCGAACACATATTTGAATTCTAATTCCCATTGCGAGATGTACCCACATAATATATCTCACAAAGCCTTGAAATGATTAAACCAGATAAAAAATGAATTACACCAAATCAGAAACTTGGATGGTAATCTTGGAAATAAATCTTGGGCTATATAATCTATCATGACCACTTGAATTGTAGGTTAATTATGAAAAGACCTTTTACTAATTTCTTCTGCCAATGACGAACATTCTTGTGGTTTCAATTTTCACAACAGCATTGTTTTATGAACCGGTAAAACATCCACCAAACTACCACTAAATTCTGCATAACCTCTTACAAACACAAATGAAAATTTCCACATTCATTCACATGAAAATTTGCAAAAAAGATTCTAAGACAAATTCCAACAACAAAAAAATAACCGGATTAGTCGAACAAAATTACAAGATAGGCCATGCTTCGCCTACAGATATCCATCCAGTTATCGAACTATCGTACATGTCAATTGCTATGGTGCCTCAAGTAAGATGAGCACTCGATTACGAAATCCCTCTACATTATCTACAACCCTTCTCTACAAAACATCTTTTGTATGGCACAAATCCCTTCCTACAAGAATTTTCCGAACTTCTCATACTCAATTTTGAAGATGAAAATGATTTTCCGAACTTTCTTTTGATTTCAAATGAAAAAGGAGAGCTATCGACATCGCAGTTCTTTTCTCCGTCAGACGATGGGCGAACTAAGTCAGTATTTGAACCAGTTGAACACATGGACATCTCCTTATCTTCATCTATATCCATGGATTCTTTCCTATCAAATAATCCCCATGCTTTGATTGGGGTCGGATTATGCACTCCTAGAGTCGGAAGTGATGCATTGCCACAAAGGGTCAACCATGAAACCGAGTCGAGTAAACCAGTTTCCTCACTTGTGTCTAATGACTCGGGCTTGCAAGCGAACCGCGTCGAGGAAACCGGTCCTTGAGGATTCTTGACTAACAATATCTTCCCAAACAACTTGAAACTTGACAAAGCTAAATCTTTCGAATCTTCATCGTGTTCGTGGCCGGGCCCAGAAGATCTCGCCTCTTCCGATATGTTGAGTATTTCAGAACTGACTGGAGATAACACTGATGTAGGAGATTGAGACAAATTTGGAGATGTTGATCTATTAGGTTTCTCGGGTACCAAGATTCCGTTTTTTAGTGGAGAAATGGATTTACGAGGATAAGGGTGCATCGGCTTCCTCTTAGGCCTAGGTGGCGGAATTTCGATTGGCTTGGTCGAGCTCGAATCATCGGTGTTGGACTCACGAACAACCTAAACGCCAAAGAGACATTTAGGCATAGATACAAAATCACACCCAAGTTTCATAATTCATAAAAGATATGAATCACTCAAATAGGCAGCATATATAGATATAAACCTTAGAGAAAAATTTCTGGGCATGGCTTCGAATTTGAACTGCGGTTTTTGAACCCACATGCTCTGAAGAAAACATAACCCAACAAAAAAAAATTAGAATTTTTCAAATTACAAGTACATTAAATACTAGAAAAATTAGAGCCTAGAGGCAAGATATATATCCATGTTAATCAATTAGTTACCTTCGATTTTTCTCCATGCTCGACCGTGAAGTTTCAACGCATCAAGAAATTTCTTATGCTCTTCTTGTGTCCATCTTTCTCTTTGTTTCGTGATTGTATAAACCTTTCTCACCTATCCAAATATAAAAACAAAAAGTATGATAAGTTGAATTTTCCATTTAAATTTCTCTATTTAATAAATATAAATAACCAAAGAGCAAACAAACCTTTGGAGCAAAGTCATCATCCATGTCTAATGAAATTCTGTATTGTTCCTGCAATAGAAAGATCAAGAATTAAATTTTAAATAACTCCTTAATCAATATTTGTTTAAATTCAATATGCAATTCTAATAAATCTAGCATTCAACCTTGTATAAAAACATTATTAAGATGCCTATTTTTTTTGCTCTTCATTTCAGACCAATCTTCAAATTAAACCAATCAACATCAGTTTACTAAATACGCCAATATTTGGAAAATAGCGAGATCTAAAATTAGATGTACAAATTTCACCAAATTCCTTAACAAAAATGGCAATTCTTGTTCTATTAAGGTCCATAAATTCTTTCTAAAAATAGATGAAAAATGAAACTACAAAATCAGAATTTGTTAACCATCTAACAAAGATTCATAGCTTATGTTAATTACAAAATCAGCATAGATCTTGTCGCCTGAAATTTTATTTTATTTACGCTTGAGCAACAGAGCAAGAACAAATTTTAATCTCTCAGATTAATAGTCTAAATTATCTCCTTAATTGTTTCTTAATTTTATTTTTTATTTTACAATAAAGAAAGCTATATAAACAGGGTAAACAATCTCATAAACAAATCAAGTACAAAATCCACCATTAAATCTCACCTGTACAGCCATAGCTTCAGAAACCATCAATTTAATTAAATCCCAAATTTGTTCAGCAAAGAAAAGTTGAGGGAGGAGAGTAGAAAATGAGAAATTGAGAAGTACAGAAAAATATCTTTTGGGTTTCGGTTTATATGAAGGGGAAAAAGAAAGAAGTAGAAGGAACAGAGTAGCCACGTCAGCAGGACTAAATTGTTATTTATTAAATTTTGTGGGGTTTAAAAGTGTTGAATAATGGCTAGAACGATCGAGAAAACATGGATTTTGTGGTTGAAATTGAAATGGAGGCAAGGACACGTGCCTTGTGCAATGTAAGTTACAAAACCCAACTCGCGAGTTTACAATAATGGGGTTCGTACTTGCCACAGAATGAGCGCCACGTGTAAAAGTTGAAGAAGATGGTTGTTCTTTTAGCTGGACATCATACTTGGCAGCCATATATAGAATAATAGTATGAAAATTAAATAGGATGTTTGACTACCTTTTTCTTTTGTAACAAATTGGTGGAATTTTTATATTTTTGTTTTCGTTTTTTGGTTAGTATATGCGTTTTTTCTTTTCTCAAATTTGTTATACTATTTGATTTTTTAATTCATTTCATTTATAATTTTACATAAAATATGTTAACATGTAATAAATATCATCCTCAAATAAGTCTCATGCATTGTGTTACACATTTGCACTTTGAATAGTATCAAATGTTTTACATTATTAAATAATTTAAGTTTTTTGTACAAAATATTATACATATATAAATAAAAAACATATAAATATCAGGAACCGCGACGAGTTTTGAGTGTGACTCGACCCAAAATATCCGACCCGCGCCCACCTCTGGGATCGACTATAAAGATGGTTTATCGCTTAGGTTGATATTTGGAAGTAACATTCGTTTAAAACTTTTTTAATTTTGCCTTTTATATTTTCATGATTTGTAGTAACAAAATCTGCATTTCTCATACCCCAATTTAAAGTTCACGAGAATTTGCAGAATAGACAAATGAATTAGTATTAAAATTATTGAAATGTCTCTTGAATAAAAAAAATTTTAACTTCACTCAAAAAAAAAATTAAACAGATTAACACATTATATTTTCTTTCAAAAAAGTTTAAATATGAGTTCGTCACATTATGAAAACTAACTCATTTTATTAGATACAATACCTTTGTCAATAAACATAATTTAATCTGGATTTTTGGATACAAGTGCCAAAAAATTTACCATCCATGTGAATTAATATATTAATTAGATACTCCATTATAAATGAAAACGATTGGGAATTTGATAATAGATATATACATATTATAATGGATACTTTCATTTTAATAATACTCCAAAATGCCGACTCAAGTTCTAATATAATATATCTAACGTGTTTTAAAAGAGATTAAGAATTTGTTTAATTTGTTTTGTGTTTCGGAAAGTAGTTTGAAAAAGTAGTGGATGTTTGTGAAACAATCTCGATTTACGTAATGTTGTTTGTTTGGATTTTGAGAGAGTGATTTAAGAATTAAGTAGATGTAGGTTTTTTTTTGGAGTGAGGTTGTAGGTGTAAGATGTATAAGACTATATGTTAAATCATGTTTGTTATCTGAGATAAATGGTGTAAGTGATATATTAATTTATGTCAAATCAGAGTAGAATTTATATAGGTTTTGTTTGAAAATTATTATTTGTTTGACTTTTGGGAGAGTAATTTGAAAAAATTAAAATATAAAAAATTTATTTGAGAAAATAAAAAACATATTTATTTGACATTTTTTAAATACCAATTTTTTTTAGAAAACGCCAAACAAAACAGGCCATAAACCTTGCGCAACAAAAATAGGATAAAACAATCTAAACTAAAAAAATTTAATGAAGTATGAAGTAACAAAAAAATAAGGGGCAAGAGTACCCCATGAAAAGAAATGTCTTAATTAGAAATTAATGTTTAGGGTGGGGCGGTGGCCCGTATGTTTTTATTATATTCGGTGGATACAATGCGCTTTTTCAGTTATTGTCATGACAACCTACAAAACCCTGTCCCACATTATTTTTTATCATCAAAAGACCATGTCCCACATAAAAGACACAAAATATCCCCACTAATATTTCCCAAAAAGTAAAATATCCTGCAGCCTAATATATGCTTGAACATTTTTTTCTCTCTCTCTCAGAGATATTATTTTCAATAATAGAGTAACTGGCAACTTTAATTTTCAATTATTATAATTCAAAATGTAAACAGAAAAAAAGAAGAAAGATACAATATTTTAATTTTAATCTTTCATCAACACTTTTATGTCAAATTAGGACAAAGAAATTAAACAACAAAATAAAGAGCATAATCTTCTATTTTGGAAAGTTAATTGTTAACAAAATTTCAATAACTCTTCAAACGAGTTCAAAATATCTAGAAATATTAAACCAAACAAACATATTGAAAAAATTGTTCTATAATATCATTTCAATTGATTAAGAAAAATAAAATATTCATTCAAAATATATATAAAAAAAAGTCATCCATAATTTACGATTGTATTGAAATCATAAAATGATAAATAATTTAGAATAATTTTTTTTCTTTAAAATGATAAATAATCTGGAACATAGGAAGTAGAAATACTTTTTTCTTTTTTTCTTTTTTTCTTTTTTTCTTTATTCAATTTAATTGTTTCCAAGCAAAGAAATTGAAGGGAATGATCAATCATAAGACAAATATAATATATTTTTTAGATAATTAAATGAGATTGACCAAATTGAATTGGACACGAATTTTCCATTAAAAACCTAAAATATCTTGCCGAAGATCTTCTCAAAATAAAAGTACTTTATAAGACAAGAAAAAGGGGTTTGATTAATAATACATGTGGTGGTGGTTGGACTTGGATGAGGATCAGATTAGATGATGATGTGTCATCAGGTGGTGGAGACGGTCTGACCTTTTTGAACTTTTTCACCACGTCATAACTAAAGCAAGAAAAAATCGATTCATACAGCCTAGAGACAATAGACGTGGGCCCAGAGGAGAGTTATTGGGATGAGGATAATGAATGTTTCTGAACCACATATAACAGAGGAAAATATAATTATGTGAAAATTTTTGGGCCACAAGTCCTCAAATTTTTATTTTATTTTTTCTATACCTATTTTTGGGTGGGGAATTGCTGTTAAAAACAATATTTTCGGAATCGGATCGAACAATGAACTGGTGAGTTTACTAGTGAAATCAATCGGACCACTCAGATCAAATGATGTCCTGATTATATAATAATTATTGAAGTATATGCAATATGCATAAAATTTAAATATTATCCTATAACTGATTGAAAAAATACAAAATCTTAAATTATATTTAAATTAAACTATATAATATTTATCTAACTTATATTATAACAATAATATAAAACTAATTAGTAAGCTCGTATAAATATAAAAATGATTATATTTATTTAATTAAAATAAAAAGTATAAGTTAAAAACACAACAACTAAAAGATTAATAAATTTTAAAATATAATTATTTATACAAGTCTAATATTTAAATTTGCATAATATATCGATTTGACATTTAAACTTTGACACACTTTATCCTAAAGTTAATAGAGTTGAAAAGAAATATCTTATAGAAAAACTTTTAATAAGAAATTATGTCATAAAACTAAAATTAATTTTAACTTTTATTGATAATGTGTAAAATATTAATTTGAGTTAATTATCATACTAATTTAGGGTGACATACTATTTTCCCCCTTAAAGTATAAGAGTAGTATCAATTACCCCTCTAAAGTATCAATTGTAATACTTATCCCCTCTGTTATAGTATTGTACATTTTATTCTAAAACTACCCATGCCTCTTTTATAACAAATAAATTATTTCTTTATTAATTTTTCAAAAAAAATATTTATTAACTATGATTCATCAATCCATCCACCGAACTATATTATATTTCAATTTATTCATTTCTTGTTTTTCATTCGATTTTATGTCTCAATTTTTTTTTTTAATCTTTTTTTTTCTTCTCATTATTTCTGTTTCAATTCGTTTTCTTTATTTTATGTTTCAATTTTTTTTTTATTTCAATCTAAATTTTTTGTTTATATTTTTTTAGTTTCTATTTGGTGATAATTATCTCATTCTGTAGGAATTATATTCAAAATGTTGAGTAATTCTCCTTCAAATTCTTTTTCGCAAAATTCAAGATTGACATCAAACAATATTATATTTCAATTTCTTCATTTCTTTATAAAAAATTTTTTTTATTAATTTTGATTCTTTGAATTCATCTATCCACCAAACAATATTTGTTTCAATTTATTCATTTCTTTGGTTTCCTTCTGCTAGAAAAAAATGAGATGAAAATAAAGAAAAAGTTTGAGATCTAAAAAAGGAAGGAAACTAAAGAAATGAAAAAAATGAATCATAATATTGTTTGAGGGATGAATGAATTCATAATTAATAAAGAAATTTATTATTTATGAAAAAGGTGGGAGTATTTTTGGAATAAAAACTACAAAACTATAATGTTTAAATAAACATCACAAAAATTGAGATATTTAGTGTGTTTAATTTTGTACCCTTCGTAACCCCACAAAAAAACACGAAAACTTGATTTTCTTTTATCTAAAAACACAATTTATTGTTTGAAACAAAATTAAAAAGGGTGACAACCAGACCCTGAGTCTAAATTAGGGGTGGGCAACCGAGACCGAGTTTTGGTTACTTCTGAGTTTTGGGATACCCAAAATCAGAAAAATCAAAATGAGTTTCGGGTGTTGACTCCTATTCGATCGGGAACCCGATTACATTAAGAACTCGTTTGTTTGACGGGAATGGAATCTGATTCTAGCAATTTGATTTCTATGAATGTGATTATTAGGAACATAACTCCATTATAATGTTTGGGTAACACTCGAGATTTCAGGAAGGAATGTAATAAATTTCTTTTCAAATGTTTGGTAAACTCAAGGAATGAAATCCATTTTTAATATTTTACACATGTTAACAAAAATGTTCCATTTATATATTATTATAAATGTTTTATGAGATTTTTTAATTAAAATTAAAATTTAACTTTTTTTACTCAACCAATAATCATTTAATATTTTTGATATTTTTCTTAATTTTATAGGTATAGTGAAGTGGTAAAAAGTAGTTTATGTTAAGTTAGTTTTTTTAGAGACTTCAAATGTTGTTTTGTAATTATTGAAACTTCAAAGGATGATCATGTAATTTCACATAATTTTAAGGGGTATAAATAATTATTCTTAATGTTGATTAAATATATAATATACTTACCATACATCAAAATTTATCATTTATTTAATCTATCTAATCTAATCTAATCTAATCTAATCTAATCTAATCTAATACATATATATATTTGAAGGGTGCCTTTTGACTCCAATTGATGGTTTTGACCAAAATTCTAATTTTCTAGAATTTTGAATTTTTTTTAATTTCTAAAATGTATGATTGGTCATATAACCAAATATATATACACCATATTTAATGTCTTTAATTAATTTTCACAAGAAAACTTAAAAAAAAAAAAACTGATTGACCAAAATAATTGATCTATACTTATATTATATCATGGCTCTGAAAATGATTTTTGGTAATTGCTTAGTATTTATGACAAGCAATTTTATGATTTTTAAAACTTGACAAAACCATAATACTCCACAAAGTAATGCCATGATTATGGAATGAAGTTGCGGTTAGTTATGATGATTAATTAATTATAAATGATTACTCTGCAAATTAAATACATTAGCTATAATCATGGAAATAATTATAAAGCATATCATATATCTATCTCTATATATATCAATATATTAATCTTACATTTATTAGCTTAAGTTACGGAAGATGTAAATTTGGCCAATAAGACCATAACGTATTATACTTAGAATTTTAAATTGTTTAAACATTTTTTGGTTTAACTAATGCAAATATATATTTACTTTAACACATCTTTTGCCGTAAAAAACTCTATTTCCAAAAACAATCTACAATGTTCTCAAATTTAATTAACACCCTATATATACTCTTAACAATTAGTATTTCTTTCAATATGTAATTATTTTCCATCCAATTTCCCATCACCATTCATGTTTTCCATCTTATTTTAAGTTTGCACGCATGACAATAGGTAATAGAATTTGATTAATATTTTTTCTTTTTATTTTAATTGTACAATTGGACTGTAGATTCTATTAATGGTTCTTTGTAACTAATTTAACTTTTTATGAACATTAATTTCTTGGAGAATTTTCACTTCTACGAAGAAAATTGTAAATTTCTTCTCATTGTTTTCTCCTTCACATTTTATGTTGTCTTCACTGTTCTATTGAAATACACTAATTGTTAACTTTTTTTTTTTAGTTATTATCGCGATCTGAGGAGGATGATCATTATTTATCTTCAACTAAAGACACTTTTAATGGAGTAAATAAGTTCTCATGTTTTATAGTTTTTTTGATTTAATTTTGTTAAGAAATTCTTCTCTTTTGTTCCTTGATTTATAGTTTGTTGGTTATTTTTTGTAATAAAGCGATCTGAGGAGGGTGACCATTATTTATCTTCAACTAAAGACACTTCTAATGGAGTAAACAAGTTCATCTCATTTATAGTTTTGTTGATTAATTTTTGTTAACAAATTCATCTCTTATGGTGAACCAATATATATATCGTAATGGCGGTTGTGATGGGGTTGTTGGAACATTATTGTATGTTCTTTAATCTTATATGTATTTAATTAGTTTAGAAATTTTATATGTATTTAAACAGTTTAGTATTTATATTTATCTTACTTCTGTAGGTTCCGTGTTCATATTACCGTAAGAGATAGCACGGAGACTATTGAATTTTAGTTCCTTAATGATCATGTGGAATATATATTTCATGGCAAAGCTTCTTATTTCAAAACATTGCAAGCGAAGGTGTAAATTTAAATTATTTAATTTTTTACTTGAAAATAACACTTTCATTTAAATGACATGTTGTATTTTTCAGGAGAATGGCAAAAAGTTGCTAAGGTAGCACATTAATTCATTCTTACACCGAATAATTTCAGTTATCATTCCAGTACCACCAAAGTTTGCAAGGCCTGTTAATATTGTTTTAACTGTTGATTGATTGAAATAATGGTCTCATCTTTCCAAGAGATAATATCTTTTAAAAATATAAAAATCTTAATTTATTTTTTGTGTATTTTCATATATTTTATTTTTTTTCCTAAATCAATGTAAAATTGCATTTCCTGATATAATACATTAAGATTTTGACTTTAAAGTATAGTTTTAAACATGATTTTTAAGTTTTGTAGGTTATAGATCAGGACTCCATGACACATATACATGTTATTTTTATATATATATTCTGCATATTATGTCCCAATTTACATTTTGTACTTATACGTGAGTTTACTATTTTCTTATGAGTAGGTAATCATAATTTGAGGCAAAAAAAATTCAAGCTTTTGGTTTAATATCCGCCTATTTAGAACGGTAATCAATACATTATATCAACGACGGTATGTAGACTACAATTTCACGGTTTTAACTAACATTAAGGACATTCTCAAAATTATTGTATATAAAGTTTTGGCACTTAATTGACACTATTAGTTTAGTATTAAGAGTTTTGATTAGATATAATGATATCACTATATTATGTTATTTTATTTCCAGAACTTTTTTCTTTTCAAAAAAAGTTTTTTATATTTTGATCTATGTGAAAATTATGAACCGTTGTGATCGATGTCCATATTTTCCTAACTACATTGACATCATATTATTCAATAGATGAATGATGTCACTCTATTATTAAAAAGGAAAAGCTTTAGAGCCTATTTTGAAGGGTTTTGACTTGATTTCGCGGGTTTCGATTTAAAAAACATGATTTAGGTGGTTTCGTTGAAACCTTTTGAAACCTCATTTGGTTATGTTTTGGATGTTGAATGTTGGATTTTGTGGTTTTGAAAAGCCAGAAACTCCACTTGAATTTGGATGTGAGTTTATGAAGATGTTTATGATGAGTTTTATGGGTTTTGCCAAACTCTATTTGTAAGAGTTGTTGCTCCATTTCGTGAGTCCGACCAAATTGGTCCAAAACCAAGCCAAATAGGCCCTAACTTTTTATTCTATCCAATATTTCTTTACAAATGTCAATTTTATTTGATTTTTCACTCTAAAGATCAACTTTTAGGTTGATTAATACGAAATACGAGCTATCATTATCGGATTTTCCATAATTATCACTGTACTATTTATCTATTTTTTAACTACACAAGTAGAATCATATGGGACATTTTTTATACTATATTTTTATATATACTTAGTTTATTTATTTCGCATTCATTTTTCCTAATTCGTGTTGAAATATTATCAACATTATGATCTTGCTTCATAAATACTTATAAATTCTACTAATTTATATTTTCGTGCATAGCACGAGTTTTAGGCTAGTATATATATATATTTGAAGGGTGGGTGTTAACTCCAATTGAGTGTTTTGACTAAAATCCTAATTTTATAGAGTTTTGAATTATTTTTAATTCTACAAAATTATATTTTAGGTAATCTTTTAAAATCCATTTCATATTTAATTTAAATCCAACGGAAAAAGGAATGTTAAAACTAAATTAATGCTAATCAAATACATTTATAATGAGGTGTATATCTTCAAAACAATAACATATTAAACGTACCAATATTATGGCCGTAATTTAGGTAATCATATTTAATTTATATTAGCTGGTAAATTGTATGGTTCTATATATAATTCATTCTTGGTCATTAGCGCAATTAACTCTCACTAAATGATTGCTAAAATAATTTGAAAAATATTACCCTTTACTACACGATCTATATATAATTCAGTTATTAGTAATTATTACCTCACACTAAATAATTGTGTGAATAATTTGCAAACCGCCCAAAAAAAAAAAAAACATTTTCAATTAGTTCCTTAAAATCATCTACATTCTTTAATCATCCGTCATTTTCATTAAATTTATAGCTATGTGATTCAGATTTTATTAACTAAATAAAGATGGTGAGCTTAAAAAAAAGACTATTGTGCATCTCTCTATAATCTTTCTCTGTACTTTTAACTTTTTTTTCTCTTACTACGAACACAGTATTATACTTTGAATCATTTTTTTTGCTTTGTAGGTACAAGCACAAGAGGATCTTGAATGCCAATCTTATTTTTCTTGATGAAGTATATTCATTTGAACAATTAAAAATGTATTTAACAAGAAGTGTAAACTTTTAAGATTTTATTTTTCCTATTTCGTCATAAAAATTTAAAATTTTCATGTTGTTTCATATGTACAAATATTTTTTAGTCCCTTTTAATCCATTTGCACGTATACAACAACTGTGTTAAACAAGAAGGTAAGCTTTTTTCATTTCTAATGTTCTCTAAAGTCAACTTCTACATGAGCTTTATGAAGTTAAATTTTTGTTTCAATTGCATATTTAATACTAGCAATTCCTTTTTCCCGGTTATTAACAGGGAAAAAAAACTTTGTGTAAGTGTTTATAGTTATGAATTAGTTAATCTTAAATCCATAACAATTTGTTTTTTTTTTATTTGGATTTTTTTTTGCAGGGCGATACTTTGAACAATTTAGAAGTTGGATTGATGTAGGGAATGGGTGATAATATTGCGCATCGGTTTAGAATTTTGTAGTAATGTAAAATAATTTTCTTAAATTTTTTTTTTTTTTGAGAAAAATCACTTCTTAAATTCAGATTGCTTGAATTTACTTAGCAAGAAAAGTTGGACTCTCCATAATATTTAGAAGATTGTATATATTTATGTTATTTTATCTATTTAATATTATTACTTTTTCATGTATTTCATCTTGAATCATGACAAATTTGTCAAAAATACTTTGCAAATTGTCATTGTTTTGGTTAATACTATATTTTTTTTTCTTCATATTTTCATATTTTGTCTTTTTGTTTCGTATTTGATTTAATGTGATTTTATACACATTGCAGGCGAAATTTTAGATAACTATACATACAATTATCTCAATTGTGAATGTATTTCTCTTAGTATCAGATGCACACATCCTTATATGAACTAATTAGTTGAAGTTGATATAATAGAGATTGAGATTTGACATGATATGAAACAACATATTAACAAATTCAACTTAAACAATTAGAGATTATTTAAAATATATATACCCAACAGAAAAATAATGTGAATTGTAGAATTCTCATATTTCAACAATTTTCAAATATTTAAAGTACCTAAGTTGCAATTATTAACAATTGTGGATATAGCAATAATGTAATAAACTAAATTTTTAGTTAATTTCTAGGATACAAATTATAAATTAATTTTGATTCGTGCATAGCAGGATTTTTTGCATTTTGCACCCCCTGAAATATAGAAAATAGGCACCTTGCACCCACAAAACTTAGATTTAGCACTTTACACCATCGAAATATGAAAAATGCAGCACTTTGCACCCTCTATTATTTTCTTGCAAAAACTCAAGGGCAAAATAGGTAATTCAATTGTAAATCTTTGGCACTTTGCACCCTCGAAACTTGAGAAATTGGTATTTTGCACCTTTGAAATAAAATTAGTACTTAACACTCTCTAATTAAGAAAAAATCAGCAACTTGCTCCCTAAAACACAATAAATGGGCACTTTGCACCCCAAAACTCAAACCCCTCCTTTTTTTTCGTCAAAGTTGACCATCCGGGTGAAAAAAACCTGAGGCAAAATAGGTAATTCATTTTTTCCCTTAACATTTGCAAAATACAATTATAAATATTATAATACCCATTTCTCTCTCCATCTTTCTTTTCATCACTATACATATCCATAAATAACTAAATAAAGTATAAGTAAACTTCTAGAAGACCCATTGTCTACTTCAAAATATCAAAGACTCATAAATAATTACCTATTTTGTCTTAGATTATTTCATCCCAATGGACAACTTTGCAAAAAAATGAGGGGTTTGAGTTTTCTTTTTTAATTTGAGGGTGTTAAATGTTAATTTTGTATTTTGAGGTGCAAAGTGGCCATTTATTGTGTTTTGGTGGTACAAGTTGCTGATTTGTTCTTAATTAGAGAGATTTAAGTGCTAATTTTATTTTGGGGATGCTAAGTGCCAAAGATTTTCAATTGAATTACCTATTTTGCCTTTGATTTTTTGCCTGAAAATAAAATAGGGTTCAAAGTGCTGCATTTTTCATATTTCGAGGGTGCAAAGTGCTAAATCTAAACTTTCGAGATGCAAAGTGCCTATTTCCCATATTTCGGGGGTGTAAAATTAAAAAAGCCGTGCATAGCACGGGTTGTAGGCTAGTTATATATATATATATACTAGCTTAAGACCCGTGCTATGCACGGAACTATTTTAAGTTAAACTTTGTGAAAGTATATATATGATATGATATAGAATCATCAAATATTTTTTAAATGTGAAAACAAAAACTTAAAATAATAGAATGAAAGTATACAAACAGAGGGAGTATTAAGAATCTTTTTCAAACTAAATCGTACAAACTAAAGTTGCGTAGTAATGCGGTCATTGTGAATCTTTCCAACTTAATCGTACAAACTAAAGTTTTTTCCTAAATTTTTTTCAAACATCAAAATTGCTCACCAATTAAATAATATCTCAAATAGTCTTAATAGTGAACGAACGAAAATGCCCTAAAAAATATTTATATGCATGTCAATATATGGTATTCACAATGACCGCATCTATTTTTTATTTTTTAAAATCGGCCCATAATAGGCGAGGCGGAGCTAGATCAATATTTCTTGGGAGGCAAAAAATTGCATAGTAATGTATTAAATAAAAAAATAATATGAAGAAACCATATTATAAAAAATAATAATTTGAATTTTCTTGATAGTTACTCCCTCCATTTCATATTATTTGTCACTTTGAGTAATGACATATAGATTAAGAAACCTATTAAATAGCCACCATTTGAAGATAAAAATTCAAAAATATCCTCATTGGAGTAATAATGATTTTTCTTCCTCTCCTTTATTTTTTATTAGGAGTTAGAACAATTATGATGAAAGGGTAAATATGAAAACAAAAATTTAATTTAGTATTGGACTTCCAAAACAATAAATTATATGAAATAAGAAATTCTTCCCAAAGTGACAAACAGAGGGAGTATTAAGAATGAAATAGAATTAAAATAATTATTACGAAATAAAATATATTAAGAAAATAAAGTAACTAAAAGTACAATTGTTAAGAAAGATAAAAAGACTAGATATGTATTAAGAATTATAGAGGAAAATTGACAATTGAGTCCCTTAGCTCGTATGTTTAGGATAATCCGTGAAGAGTTGGGAGACCTTGAATCGAATACTTTGTACAACAAACTATGTTTTAAATTTCAAAATTAAGAAAAGTAACTCTCCTAACGTTGCTTAAATATATTTGAGTGAGGTCTGTAGACCTCATTAGTCCTTACCTGGATCAGCTTCTGGATGGATCCTCCATGGTTGAAATGTGATCATTGGATGCAAGGATGAGCAAAATATGGTTTGGGATGTGAATTTTCTTGTAGGAAACCTATAACCAATTAACCACTGCTTTTAAATTCTCATCTTTGAACTCATACTTTTTTTCTTTTTTTTTTTTTTTGATAATTAGAATCTATACTCTTACAGATTTACACAATGTCCCCACTTAACTAACTACTTCGGAATAAAAAAAATAAAAAAAGAAGGAAGACGGGGCCATTTTCATCACGGCACATCACATTCATATATATTTTTCTACTAAAAGGATATATACCTAAGCTAAGCTAATTAAGGTAGGTAGTAAATATTTTCACTGCCATGATTTGGAGAAACTTATTGGAAATTAAGGAAAATTTATGGAGCCGTTTCCTTTCTCAAAATAAAGTGATCCTCTTAAATATGTTGACTTTAAAGGGCAAATTAGGTAGTTCAGTTGATTTGCTCTTACAACACCAATTATTAGTCTAACAATATTACTAGCCTTATATTAACTAACTACGGGCTTGCTAGGGACAGTTCCGCTTTGGCAGAACTGTCCGCAGTTCACCATTCATTAAATGCCACGTGGCAAAATCTTCACCTATTACCGGAAGGAAAAAGGCACTAGGCAAAATCGAAATGACTTTTATACCCTGCCCATTAATGTCTTTTTCTTCGCTCTTTCATTTCTCAGCCTTTTTCTCTCTCTTTCTTTCTCTCTCTCTCTCTCTCTCTCTCTCTCTTCTTTTTGCTGCCATGGATACTCTTTCTCACTCTTTCGTTTTTTCTTCTTTTTGTTGCCATGGATACTGCCATGGATAGGCAAAACATGATTTATCTCTTTCTTTCTTTCAAATATATAATAATCTTTCACTTTGATAATTTTGTGCTTATATTCTTTACAGATCTGTCCAGATCTGCTTTGCTTATGTTCATTATTAGTAAATAATTTTGTGGTCCTCTTCTTCACGGTTGTTGGTGATGCTATAGTGTTTTAATTAATACCATTTACTTGTTTCTAGTTTCTAACCTGATAGTGATCTCTCTTATTACTTTTCTATGTTGAATTCCTTAAAATGATTGTTGCAGGCAAACACCATATATATTCAATTATAGCACCCAATGATCTGTAAATCCTTGGCCTCAATTTTGGTTATCAATCCAACATAGATCTGGACCCGAACAACCCGGAAGGAGAAGAACCATTGGAAGAAGAAGCTGAAGCGGAATCCAAACACAGATCTGGTCGGACCACTCGTCCGAGCGGCGGCGGCGGCGGCGGCGTCAGCAGCGAGGTGGCGGCAAGGAAGAAGAAAGTCCTTTTTTTTTTTTCCTTAAGAAATTCTTTTTTTTAAATATATAATTATTATATAGTTGATAATAGAGATTTTTTACATTTTTAGAAAATAAAAAGTGAAATTAGAATAATCTTGTATACAAATATTGAATTTATAATAAAAATGTATATTTGCAAGCTAAATCTGTTTAGTTTGAATTCAGTTTAAATTAGTATCTATTGGAAAAATATTTAGTTTGAATTCTTTCTATGGAAAAATATAACAAATCTTGTATTCAAAGAAATTTGTGTGAATTTCTACGGATGGCACAAAATTAACAAAAATATAATATGATTTTTTATAAAAATTTGTGTAACACATAATAAAAATCTATGTTTTTATAGTAATATATGTAAATATGATTTTTTAACATTTTTAGAAAATGAGAAGTGAAATTAGAATAATCTTGTATACAAATATTGAATTTATAATGAAAATCATAGTTCATATAAAAATTGGTAAATAAAACAAATTTTAATGTTTTTAATATATATTAATAACAAGGAGGGGCAAATATGTAAATAAAATAAATGGAATTTTATGATTTTATTATGTATTATTAATATACAGGGGTAATTATGTAAAAGCACAAAATGTGACCTGCTAACAGTGATCGGGTTAACAGGTCACAAAAATAATAATAAAATAATTTCTGTGAGTGGAACTATGGGCAGTTTTCCACAAGTGGAACTGGCCATAGCCATTCCCAACTAACTAGGGCTTGTCTACCGGGAGTTGTAGTTGTGGAAAACTCCCGGTAGTTTTGCCCCAAAACACTCATGAAACATTAAATATTATTATAATTGTCACCGGCTATATAGGTGATATTTAGTCAGTGGTTTTTTCCAATTTTACTATGCAATTACTTATTTGCCCTTGTTGTGAATATGTGAAATATATCCTTTTATATTCATCTTAATCCCGTTAATTTCCCGGCCAAAAATCCATTGTTTATGGTCGGATTATTCCATAGCTTTAAGTTGTCTTGTTCGTCTCTCACTCACGCTTAATTTTGTTGGTTTAGCTTTTTTTTTTTTTTTTGCTTTTTACAATATTTATAAGTAAACCCAAAAAAATAGATTTCTAATCTCCTTCTTTTTTCTCGGTTTTGTGACCGATTCCCACTAAATCAATCCTCTTTGCATTTAGGTGTTCCTTAGTGTAAGTACCCAACTCAATTTCGAAGATATCAGGTGGAATTTTGCGATTCAAGAAAGTAGAGGTTGCGATCCCCAATTTCTCCGAACTATTATTTCTCCGGATTTATGGATTCTTCTTTGTGATTCTCCACTTTAATCACGTTGATGAGTGAGTTCTTTGAATTAAGTTTCTGGGAATTGATTCAATTACTGCTGAATTCGAAAATTGACTAAAGAATCCCCTGTTTTTCTTACTTCTGTTCTTGCTGCGAAATTTCAGTTTTTTTTTGGTTCAATTACTTTTGTAGAAAATTGACTAAAGAATTTTTTTTTTTAGTTTGATTATTCATTGTTGAGGAATAATTGGGGAAGAAGAAAATTGGGTTGGGGAAGGAGAAGAAGTCACCTGGAGATTTTCACTTGACTTTGGGGGATTAATCGGGGAAGATGAAAATTGGGTCGGGGAGGAAGAAGAAGCCACCTGAAAATTTTCTTTCAAATACAGTGAATGGAACAAGAACAAACTATATTTGAAATGTTGGAACAATGGCCAAGTCTATGAAGAACAACACTTGGTTAGCTGATTTTTAGAAATCCCTAAAAATAGGACAAGAAAAATATAAATTGAGATAGTGAAGAAGAAGACTGTGTCTTGGAACAAATTTTGTAGTAATGTGGAGAAGAACACTGTGAAGTAGTACAAATGAAAAAGGATATATTAGACAATTCATAACAGTCTAACTAGACCTGTATAACCAGTTGCAATTTGAATTTTTGCCACGTGTCACCATTTGAATGGAGAACTACCGAGAGTTTTATCAACGCTGAACTCCTATTAGCCAATTCCAACTAACTAATAGTCTAACGTTAAAAAGAAAACAAAAAAGAAAAGAAGTACAGTACACATTAATAATAAACTCTTTCTTCCCTTTTTCTTTTTTTTTTTTTCAGAAGAATATTTAGGGCTTAAGTATAAAACTTAAATAAACGTTTCAATTCTTTCACTGCCCTATTCATGTCAGCCACCTTCAAATTGCAACCTTCTTCTCCCGCCCTCGCTCGTCCCTCCGGCGACGATACTCCGGCCGTCTTGTCCTTCCGATTGATTATTTCTTCAATCTCTCTCTTAGGTTTGTAATGTACCTTGACCTTTTCATCACTGTTTCACTGATATTAATGGTGGAAGTCTCATTGCTATTGACTCTAAAATAGTTATTTTTAGCTAAATTATTGGGGTATTCCCAAAATTCCTCTCTATATATGCTGCTTAAATATTTAAATTTTATTTTACTGTACCAATGTACGAATAATTATAGGGGTTGTCCAGTAAAATCCGATCCTGGATTAAATCGGTTAAACGAAGTACCACGTTCATGCTTATCCTTACGGGTTTCGGGTTGTGAATTTGATATCCCAAAACCCGATATCCCGTCCTTAAATACCTCAATTCCCGAAAACCAGTCCCGAAAAGATATATAGCACAATGTAGTAGTACACATTTGAACCTGAATAACTTAAGTTTAAAGTCATGAACAATCTTAATAGAATAATATTTATATTGATGTTGTTTTTATCTTTATTTACTGCTTTCTTTGTCTCGTTCTTCCTAAGAAATGCTAAATGATTCAATATTACAATTTTCAGGTGAATTGGTAAAGTAATGAGTACATGTAAGAAATCTCGAAAGAATTATGGCAACGGCGGTGAAGATCGCATTAGCGATTTACCGGGAAGCGTTATAAGTAACATTCTATCCCTTATGTCAACAAAGGATGCCGTGCGAACTAGTGTTTTGTCCAAAGATTGGGAATACAATTGGGCCTCCATCTTCAACATAGACATCGACGATAGTAAGTTGTATTCAAAGGAAAAGGCTGATAAGGATACAACTTTTGTTAACTTTCTGGAAAGAATACTTCTTCATTCGCAGAATATAAAAAGTTTTAATCTTACATGTTGTGAGAAGTACGACTCAAATCGCATGACAGCATGTATATCTGCTGTTTTGAGGCGCAATGTTGAGAGTTTGAAAGTGAATTATCCTCACAACGGAATCATCTTACCCCGTAGCCTTCTGAATTGCACTTCATTGAGAAGATTAGAACTAATATTGCCCTGCATTTTCAAAGTTCCAGTTAGCAATTGTTTTTACTCTAACCTCACAAACTTGTATCTCGATCGAGTTGAGTTTGTTAACGAGTGTTCTAATTCGAACCAACTCATATTTACTTTTCCAGTCCTAGAAAAGTTAGAACTTAAAAGCTGCAAATGGTTGAACGTGAAGTTAGTTGAAATCTATGCTCCTCGACTAACCAAGTTCACGTCTAGGACCTCGTTTGGTACTGTTGGATTAAGTGACTATTTAATCAAGATTCATGCAGCTAGACCTCTTATGTTCTTATCTTTCGGCTATTTACCAGAAAATTTTGTTGTGATTGGATCACAAGTTGTTCATGCTGTTTTACGTAATTATTGGAGGAAAGATGATCTAGAGTTACTCAAAAAGACTGGATTGCAGGTTCAATTGTTTCTAGAAGGAATCTCATCAAGTTTAAATACTTTGGGGATATCATCCGATATTGCAAAGGTTAGTTTACACTTACCTTTATAATTACATGGAAATTAACTTGGTTTTTTGCATAAGACATTTTTGCTTATTTCACTTCCTGTAATTGACTTTTTGTTTCTGTTTGATTGATTTTGAATAAGGCTATTACCCAGTCACAACAACCAGTTCCTATTACCAGGTTTGATGTGCTGGTACGACTCCTTATTCGTACTTCTTGTAATGTTGAGACACTACTTGTGTTACTTAAAGCGGCGCCATCTCTTAAGGTTCTGATGTTTGATATGGTAATCCACAATAACTCTCTTTGATTATTAGCTTAGCAATAAAACATGTTTCCCTTTCCCTAATGGAGCTAATGCCAGTTTATTTACCACTTGTAAAATGCATGACATGGTGTTCAATCCCACCAATGTGATTTGAAAAAAAGCACTTTGACCCCTGTAAAAAAAATTAAAATCCTTCAGCCGAAGAGTGTAAGTCACTCGCCGAAATTGAGAGTGGCATGAAAAGTATTTTTGTAGCATAGGGGTGTAAAGTGCAACATTTATCGTAACATATGGGGGTATATTGCCACATTTATCATAGCACAGGGGGTAAAAATTGCCAAATTTATCATGACACGAGGGGGTAAAATGAAACATATATAATAACATATTGGGTTAAAGTGCCACATAAACTAGGGAGGCGGTGTGTGAAATTTTTATAAGATTACAGGAGGGTAAAATGCTCTTTTTCATATCACAGGGAAGTAAATTGAACATTATGCCAATCATAGGGGGTAAATTGACATGAACTCTTTACGAATGTATAGTTATAAATAAGCTACTGACTTGGTGCATTTGACTATGTATTTTTCAGGACGGTTTGGATGTTTATGATTACGATAGGGTGGAATTCGTACCATCGTGTATTGTATCGTACCTCGAAGAAATCAAGTTTTACAGCTTTACTGGCGAGACACCTCAACTTCATCTGGCAATGTTTTTGTTGAAGAATGCAATTCATCTGAAGAAATTTTATCTCTGCAGCTCTGTTTCATCGAAACCAAGCACTGAAATTATCGATCAAGTATTAAGATTTCCTAGAGGTTCGTCTTGTTTAGCAATTATTGTGGAGAGGTCTAAATAACCCTATCAAATTACAGAACACAATTTCTTGAGTCCTGAGAATTCCAATTTGCTTCTGGTATTTACTGTTGCAAGTTCACTACATTGCAATTGTCATCTTGATTACCTATATATATTGTTTACCCATTTCCTATGATAAATATACGTTGTTTAGATATATTAGCCAAAAAAGCTCAAGTCCCTTTTCAATTTTGGTAAAATCTACTGGTCAAGAATTTAACCGAAGATTTGAGCTTGGAAGGGGTGTCTATGCAATTAATTTGGGCATAATGAAAAAATACAAATTCTGAAATATGTCGACTTATCATAATGTCGCAGGACTTACAGCAACTTGACTTCATATATGACGATATTCATTCATTTTGATTTGGCTTAATCCCACTTTGCATCTTAAAAATATATCAAATATATTAGTTTAACACTTTGCACACTAAAAATTAATTAATCCCACTTTATATCATCAGAACATATTTTATCTTTCACTTTACACACTGTGTATAGTTTAGGCTAAAAGAAAGGGGTAGTTTTGTCATTCCCTTCAAAAATCAATATATATTCTCGCTAAAATACAATAATGTGAAATTCATGTGCAATTAAGAGCAAAATAGACAAATTACCCATCAAAATAACTCCAAAAAATACATAAAATTTAAAAAAAAAAATCAGACATCACATGTTATAAATATAAATTTGAAAAAACAGATATCAATTGATATTTTATCCATGTTAGAGTTTAGGGATCCTTGTTTTATTTGAATGCACGAAGCTCTAAATACATATAGATTGTTACAAGAACATCATATATTTTACTATTTAGTACGGGACACAATTTTAACCCAACTATGTTAATTATTTAGCTCACTATAAGAAAAACGTCAATTTTTGATGGATTTTTCAACAAATTTTCCGGGGCAAAAATTGAGACCAAAAAATTTCTTGGAAAAACATCATGTTGAATTTTTTTTAATGAATTCTTCGAGTGACAAGTATTTTCGACGATCGTTCCGACGGATTTCTTGGCTCCATATTTACTCACACTCCATCAACGGATTTCTTGGCGCCATATTTACTCACACTCCATCACTTTCTTGTGAAAACAAGATTATTTTTTTTTTTTTGATATTATACTAATTTCTTATTTCAAATTATATAAATATTTGTTTAGAATAATATTTATAGTAGGTCGAGTATCAAATATGGTTGCCCTCCAAAATGATTTTTTCAGAGTTATTTTAAGTGTTTTTGAAACTTTGCATCCTGAAAATATAGGGTATTTGCATTTGGTATCCCGACTTAAAAGTTTTGGCACTTCGCACCATGAAATATAATTTATTTAACAATTTGCACCCTAATATGTGTTCTAGTGAGAAAATTTATTAGTGAAATGATGTAATAATCAATTTTGAATATTTTCTAACACTTTACACACTGAAAATATAAATTTTGACCCTTTGCAATTTGATTCTTGTAGTATTTCTTCCCCTTCGTGATTCTTGTTGATATTGCTTCTCCTTACCGTGGGCAACATTTCACATGGGTTATTTACGACGGTTTTGGTCGATGGATGATGCATCTTCAATCGAATTTTAAGACTACACAGTAAATCATCTGTAAAATAGCAACTTAAATGGTACATAAAGAGAAAGAAACGACACTGAACAAAGCTCGCCTAGTTACAAAAATGGCGAATTGAATCGTTAAACAAACATTACAGAGATTGAAAGGCGGGTTAGAACAGATGATTACAAACATTTATCAATTTTCTGCACAACCCTTCGTTGCGCCTATTCCGTATCTAATTCGAGCAAAAGATAAGAACATCCCCTATGCTTTATCTAACTCCCCAAAATTCACCAGTGTTATTTTAACTATAAAAAAAAACCCTGTGTTTGATTTTAAATACCACACTCGACCCAAATAGTATATATTTATTATTTTATTTTTGACTTTTGGTGGAATGACAAGTTTACCTCTATGTGTTTGTTTTTTTAAAATTTTTTTTTTTTGAAAAAATAAGTATATATTACTTGGGTCGAATGTGGTATATAAAATCAAACATAGGGGGATTTTGGGATTTAAATGACTCATAGGGAGTTTTTCGGGAGTTAAACAAAGCATATGGGTGTTTTTGTCTTTCGATGTCATGGGTAAAATTGTCATATCAAAAGCAAAATATGAACAAATACTTGCAATTTTGGTGTTTAAAACACACTCTTTTTTTTTTTGGTGTATTTGACACTTATTTGAAATTATAGGAAATTTTTCGGAAGTTAAAATAATATAGGAGGAGTTTTGGGAGTTAAACAAAGCATGGAAATTTTTTTTTGTCTTTTGCTCTATTTAATTCTGAAAGTTTGTTTCTATATTACTAAAATGCCCTTGCATTGCTTCTCAATTTTTTATTTACACGTGTGCGTTTCTCATTTTAATAACGTCGCATAATGCCTCACTACAATTTTATCTAGGCATGCATTGGTGGAGCTCCGCCCAAGGGGCGGCCCAATTTCAAGATAAACCCATAATGGTGTTGATAGGAGTTAACAAAATCAGCCCATAATATCTGACCCACTTCCAAAAATAAATTAAATAATAATTTAACATAAATATTAATAAATTAAATAATAATTTAACATAAATATCACCTAAATTAAGAAAACATATTTTTTTTAAATATGAGATTGATATAATGGTATTAATATATTTGATATTTATTAAATAATAAATTATATATATAAAAAATATTTAATATTTATTAAAATAATAAATAATAAATAATTGTTATTTAAAAAAAATTCCCAACCCCACCTTCCCCTACCCCTACCCCAATTTCAAATATATTACACTTAAATGATTCAACATAAAGAAACATATTTCATACATCATTTCTCTTTCTTCCATAATCTCTAAGAAAAAACCTACTTATCTCTTAAACACATTTCTGCTACTTATTTCATCTCAAAATATTCAAATAAACAACATCAAAAAAATTCAGATATTTATTGTGTTTTGTTTTGTACCCTTCACAACCCAAAAAAAAAAATGAAAACTTGATTTTTTTTTTCTTTTTTTGAAACACACAATTTTTTTTTTAACAAAATTAAAAAATTCTAAGACAACCTTGGAGGAAAGAGGATCGCCAAAATTAGGGGTGGGCAAACGAGACCGGATTTTGGGTAATTTTGAGTTTTGGAATACCCAAAATCAGTAAAATCAAAATGAGTTTCGGGTGTTGACTTTATCCGATCGAGAACCGGATTACATTAAGATTATGTGTCAGAGCAATCTTTTCAAAATGTCCACTGTACCCTTTGTAGTCCAAACTAATTAATTAAGTCCTTAACTAATGAAATCACGACTTTTTGACTTCCTTAATGACTGTTTAATTTCTTTAACTATTTTCCATGATTTTTCATAATATGAGATTTGCTTAGCTAAGGAAAGAGACGTTTCGTATCTTACATCAAATATCTTATTCTTTAACTCCTCCATCTATTCGAAACCTGTATTACCAAAAAAAAAAAAAAAAAAAAATTATTTTTATTCAGATAATTCATGAAAGATGTAATGTCGATTTAAATAAATTTATTTTTTTGACTTCAACTTTACTATTGTTCCCCATTCAAAATGAATTTGTTGAAGTTTGGATGGATGGATTCAGGGCGAATATTGAAATTTGGTTTAGTGGGGGCTAAAGTTCTACGCTTAATAATTGAAATTAAAAAAATTCAATTAAATAGTCAAATTTAAAATTCATATTTTATTCACGAAAAAATTATAAGGAGATATAAATTAAAAAAAGGAGGTGAAGTTTGACAAAATAACCTCTAATTACATATGATATTATGACCTCAAAAGAACTCAAAATCTATGTATTACTTAACGTGTTAGTCAAACTCTGCACGGGTCGATACGTATAATGCTTAGTATCCATTGTCTACGGCTAGGACTACCGGGGTATCTAATCCCATTAGGTCCCCAAGCTTTCGTCTCTCAGTGTCACTGTCGGCCCAACAGAGTGTTTTCGCCGTTGGTGTTCTTTACGATCTGCGCATTTCATCGTTCCACCAAAAATTCCCTCTGCCCCTACTGTACTCCAGCTTGATAGTTTCCACTGCTTGTCCAGGGTTGATCCCTGAGATTTGACGACGGACTTTTTTAATTACAAATGTGATTTGACGACGGACTTTTTTGAAACACTACTTGTGTTACTTAAAGCGGCGCCATATCTCGAGATCCTGTTTTTAGATATGGTAATCCACAAAAACATGTTTTCCTTTCTTTGTTCTCTGTTTCCCTTTCCCTTATGGAGCTAATGCCAATTTATTTACCACTCGTGAAATGCATGATGTTCAATCCCCCCAATGTGATTTGAAAAATAGCACTTTAACCCCTGTAAAAAAAAAATTTAAAATCCTTCAGCCGGAGAGTGTAAGTCACTCGCCGAAATTGAGAGTGGCATGAAAAGTATTTTTGTAGCATAGGGGCGTAAAGTGCAACATTTATCGTAACATATGGGAGTATATTGCCACATTTATCATAGCACAGGGTAAAAATTGCCAAATTTATCATGACACGAGGGGATAAAGTGCCACATATATATAACATACTGGGTTAAAGTGTGTGAAATTTTGATAAGATTACAGGGGGTAAAATGCTCTTTTTCATATCACAGGGAAGTAAATTGAACATTATGCCAACCACATGGGATAAATTGACATGAACTCTTTACGAATGTATAGTTATAAATAAGCTACTGACTTGGTGCATTTGACTATGTATTTTTCAGGACGGTTTGGATGTTTATGATTACGATGGGGTCGAATTCGTACCATCATGTATTGTATCGTACCTCGAAGAAGTCAGATTTAACAACTTTACTGGCGAGACACCTCAACTTCATCTGGCAATGTTTTTGTTGAAGAATGCAATTCATCTGAAGAAATTTTATCTCTGCAGCTCTGTTTCTTCGAAACCAAGCACTGGAATTATCGATCAGTTATTAAGATCTCCTAAAGGTTCATCTTGTTTAGCAATTATTGTGGAGAGGTCTAAATAACCCTATCAAATTACAGAACACAATTTCTTGAGTCCAAAAATAGATAATCCCAATTTGCTTCTAGTATATACTCCTGCAAGTTCCTACTTTGCAATTGTCATCTTGTTTACCTATGTATGTTGTTTAGATATATTAGCCAAAAAAGCTCAAGTCCCTTTTCACTTTTCGTAAAATCCACTGGTCAAGAATTTAACCGAAGATTTGAGCTTGGAAGGGGTGTCTATGCAATTAATATGGGCATAATGAAAAAATACAAATTCTGAAATATGTCAACCTTATCATAATGTCGACACAATTAGGACTTATGAGCAACTTAGACTTCATATATGACGATATTTATGGTTTAATCTCATTTTACACCTTAAAAATATATCAATTTGACACTTTGCACACTAAAAAATAATTAATCTCACTTTGTATTATCAAAACATATTTTATCTTTCACTTTGCACAATGGATAAAGTTTAAGCTAATAAAAGGAAGGGGTAGTTTTGTCACTCCCTTCAAAAGTCAATATATATTCTCTCTAAAATGGGGAAATGCAAAATACTCCACTGTGTTATGCAAAATCTGCAAGAAACTATCCTGTGAAATTTTTATTGCGTCAAAATTCCTTATGTTTCTTGAAATATGTCGATCCAAAATGACCTATTTTTTACAAATTGGGTGTTTTTTGCAGGGTTTTTGAAAACACAAGGAAGTTTGACACAATAAAAATTTCAGAGGGTATTTTCTTGCAGGTTTTATATAATACAGGAAAGTATCTTGCATTTTCCCCCTCTAAAATACAATAAAGAGCAAAATAGACAAATTACCCATCAAAATAACTCCGATAAATACATAAAATAAAATAAAAAAAATGAGACATCACATGTTGTAAATATAAATTTGAAAAGACATATATCAATTGATATTTTACCCATGTTAGAGTTTAGGGATCCTTGTTTTATTTGAATGCACGAAGCTCTAAATATATATAGATTGTCACATAGACCTTCATATATTATATTTAGTACGGGTCATAAGCTCACTACAAGAAAAACGTCAGTTTTTGGTGGATTTTTCAACAAATTTTTCGGGGCAAAAACTGAGACCAAAAAATTTCTTCGAAATACATCATGTCAAATTTTTTTTAATGAATTCTTCGAGTGACAAGTATTTTCGACGATCGTTCCAGCAGATTCTTGGTGTCATATTTACTCACACTCCATCACTTTCCTGTGAAAGCAAGACTGTTTTTTAATTGATATTATATTTTCTTATTTCAAGATATATGAATATTTGTTTAGAATAATATTTATAGTAGGCCGAGTATCAAATAAGATTTCATTTGGTTGCCCTCCAAAATGATTTTTCAGAGTTATTTTAAGTGTTTTTGACACTTTGCATTTTGAAAATATAGGGTTTTTGTAGTTTGCATCCCGACTTAAAAGTTTTGGCACTTCGCACCATGAAATACAATTTATTTGGCACTTTGCACCCTAGTGTGTGTTCTAGTGAGAAATTTTTTTAGTGAAATAATGTAATAATCAATTTTGAATATTTTTTGACACTTTACACACTGAAAATATAGATTTTGACACTTTGCACTCTAAAAATATATAGATATTCACACAATCCATTGATTATAAATCAACAAAATAAAGTTGGGAGGGAGGGGCATACATGTCTTTAACAGCAAAGGTAAGGCCTTTTGAGGGAAGCAGTAGCTGTTGATGAGAATTGAGATGGAGGGTGCGGCGGCAGCAACAGAGTGAATTTCTCCATGATAGCTCCATAATTCAATAATACTATTTTTAATTAATTCACTTTTTATAACACAATAAAATGAAATGAACGATTATCTTATCATCAACAATAGATAACTTGGGGCATGTTCGTTTGGCGTTTTTCAAAAAAAAAATTGTGTTCGGAAAATGCCAAACAAACATTGTTTCCATTTTTTGAAATAATATTTTCATCTCTCAATTTTTTCAAATCACTATCTCAAAAGCCAAACAAACAATAGTTTTCTTATTTCTAAACAAAACATATACAAACTCTACTCTGATTTGACATAAGGTAACATATCTCTTACACAATTTATCTCAAATAATAATCATGATATGACATAAAGTCTTACACCTATAACCTAACTCTTCCAAAATAACATACACCTATTTATTTCTCAAACCACTATCTCAAAACTCAATTAAACGAACAATTTCGATCATATGCACAATTTCGAACATACGGATAATTGTCATTGAAGGTTGCCTGAATTTTTGTGTGATATGTGAACTTTTTTCCCCTCTCTTCATATTACATTGGATGAAAACCCATAATTATGAAACTCTTTTGTCAAATGGCTATATATCTGGGGAATTCCATAATACTACATTGTGTTATGCAAAACCTGCACTAAAAACTTCCCTGTGATTCTTTTTTTTTACGAAATTTCCTTGTACTGTAAAAAATCCTGTATAAAACACTCAATCCATCTCCTTCCTTCCATTTTCTAACGCGCGTGTGTTTCACGCGAATAATATGCGATTTTTGTTGTTTTTTACATTTTTTCAGTACAAAATTCCCTTGTACTTTTAAATGTTTGCACAAAACTCCCTTATGCTTTTAATACATCTAGGGATAGTTTAGATGATTCAATTAAAAATTAACGGTGATAGTAACCAATGGAGATTGGATGTTCTATGCAGAATCTTTAAAAGTACAAGAGAATTTATTGCAAAAAAAAACCCACATGATAATTTTATGCAGGTTTCACGTAACACACAGTTAGTTTCTTACATTTTTCCGTTATATGTAAGAGTGTAAAGTAATAGAAAGTCAGATGTTGAGAGTAAAATGTATTGTATTCACTATGTTTTTCATACATCATAATGGATACAAGACCACTCATTTATAGAGTTGGAGAACCGCTAAAATAGCAACAACAAAATCCTATCATAATCAATTTGAATTTTGAAATACAAAATAATAGAAACAAAAATAGGAGTAATTCAAAATTCAAATGGCAGCAGAAGATTGAGATCAAATCTGATCGGTTAGTCTTCCTATCCTTCCTCCAAATTTTCCTCTTGTTGATATCCTTTCCTTGATTTAATAGTCAGTTCCACATTTTCCTCTACACGCCCCCTCAATCTGAAGGGAAGTTCTCGGACATTCAGATTGGCCAAGATGGTTTGGAACTTGCGTGGAGACACATGTTTAGTTAGTGAATCAGCAAGTTGATCTTTAGTAGAAATAAACTGAACTATAAGTTGTTTTCGTTGAACTTGGTCACGCACATAATGAAAATCAATCTCGATGTGCTTAGTGCGAGCATGGAACATAGGATTAGCAGTCAAGTATGTGGCTCCAATATTGTCACACCATAACACCGGAGCAGTTGGAATTTTTAAGCCAATTTCATATAAAATTGATTGCAACCATTGTAGTTCTGAAGCAGTATTTGCAAGGGACTTATATTCAGCTTCAGTACTGCTACGAGCAACTGTAAATTGTTGCTTGCAACGCCATGAAATTAGACTGTTGCCCATGTAAATACAATATGCACCTACTGATCGACGATCATCACGATCACCTGCCCAATCAGAATCTGAAAAAGCTTGAATTGAAAAATTAGATGACCTGCCAAGGAATAAACCCGTTGATATGGTATGTTTAAGGTAACGTAGAATTCTTTTTACCGCCTGCCAATGTGGTTCCAATGGATTATGCATGAATTTGCTCACTTTGTGAATTGAGAAAGCAAGATCAGGCCTTGTAAACGCTAAATATTGCAGACTTCCAGCAACTTGTCTATATAGAGAAGGATCTGAAAATTTAGCTCCATCAGTGGCAGATAGGTGACAAGTAGTTGACATTGGACTCATGCATGGCTTGGCTTCTGCCATGTGTGTGCGTTTGAGGAGATCATCTACATATTTACGTTGAGTTAAATACATACCATTACTTGAGCGCAATACCTCTACCCCCAAGAAATAGCTAAGGTCACCCAATTCTTTAACAACAAAGTCTGAATGCAAATCCCGAAGTATATGTTCTATGGCATTAGCAGAGTTGCCCGTGATGATAATATCATCAACATATATAAGAATCAAAACCAAAATACTATTCTTGCGCCAAATAAAAAGAGAAGTGTCAGCCTTACTACCTTGAAATCCAATTGCCCGTAATCTATCAGTTAGACGAGAGAACCAAGCTCTAGGAGCTTGTTTCAATTCATATAATGACCTATGTAACTTGCAAAGATGATGAGGATATTGTGGATGAATGTATCCCTGAGGTTGGGCCATATAAACTTCCTCCTCTAAGCATTTTGAATATAATTTGCTTAATCTGCCAGTTATAAGAAATAGCTAGGGACAAAACTATTCGAATTGTAGCATGCTTGACAACGGGACTAAATGTTTCATTAAAATCAATACCTACTTGTTGATGAAAACCCTTAGCAACCAACCGAGCTTTATACCTCTCCACGGAACCATCGGCATGTCTTTTGATTTTGTAAATCCATTGGCAACCAACAATATTAACCTTTGGAGGTGGAGCGACTAATGACCATGTCCCATTGCGTAGAAGAGCATCAAATTCAGCATTCATCGCTGCACGCCAATGTGGTGACTTGACTGCATCAGTGTAACATGACGGTTCTATGTCAGTAGAATTAAGAGAGCTAAGTAATGATTTTGGTAGAGGATGTCGTACGAAATCATCAGATCTAGCTTTCCGTTTGAAAATATTATTTCTAGATCGCGTAACCATGCCGTGAGTTCTAGTGTTTCCTTCTAGTACTGAAGGATCGGAGGTAGGTTGTGGTGGTTCGGTTGGGGAGGAGAGACAATTTTCAGCAGTTCTTATGATCGGTGAGGAGACAGAATCAGCATGCCTGACAGGTGTTCTTCCATCTGTTCCTGCAGAGTTAGACACTAAAGGCACATAATCATTAGTGGCAAGTGGTATGATTTGGGGTTGCATATCATCTGTTCTGGCAATTTGTGAATGTAAAGGCAAAGTGACTTATGTGGAGGATGGGGATTTTGAGGATGATGTGGATGACATATTTTTACGGTAAGGAAACAAATTTTCATCAAAGATTACATGACGCGATATATAAATACGACCAGTTGATAAGTCAAGACACTTGTATCCATGGTGATTCACACTATAGCCAATGAAAACACATGATTTGCTTCTAAAGTCCAATTTATGTTTATTATAAGGTCTAAGATTAGGCCAAGAAGCACAACCAAAAACACATAAGAAAGAAAAATCAGGAATCCGGTTATATAGTTTTTCATAAGGTGACAAATTGTTGAGAATTGGTGTTGGAAGACGGTTAATTAAATAAGTTGCAGTATAAAATGCATCTTCCCAATAAATTAGAGGTAAATTAGAATGAGATAATAAACTTAGACCAATTTCAACAATTTGTCTATGCCTTCGTTCAATTGAACCCATTTGTTGGTGAGTATAAGGGAATGCTATGCGATGAGCAATGCCAGTTTCTTGAAAATAATTATGAAGTCTACGATACTCACCAAGGTATCAAATCGTGAATCGTATAGCATATCGTTTTCCATTCGTATCGCAACGTATCGAGATACATATCGTGTATCGTAAGATACATGATCAATTATTAAAAATAATATAAAATATATTCCCGACATAATAAAAAAATTTTAAGACATAAAAATTAACATTTTAAGGTCAAATTAAACATTGAAAATAAGCCAAGTTCCAAGTTTGAATTTTCAAGTTATAAAACAAAATCAAACAATAGTTTTCACGAAATAAAACCGATGTATATAAACTTAACATTATCTCCAAGATCATATCACTCAATTCATCTTCAGCATCCAATCTCGTAAACTCCTCTGCTTCCTCCTCATCTTCATCTATCTCTTCAATAGGTGCAATGTCATTTTCATCTCCTACTTTAGCTTTTCCCTTCTTATTAGCATTGGCTCGAGCATCGGCATTGAAACTTAAATTTCTTGGACCTACACATTTTTTAATAAATATGAGAATTAGTTTATGTATAACCGATACTTAAATAAAAATTATAAAAAATCATACCCCTCTTTATTTTAGAGCTTGGAGCTCCTTCATCAAGAGTAAAGCTTTTATGTACCTCCATCCATGAAGTATCTTCCGGTAGACAGGAGTCCTTTTTTTTCAGTGATCCACTCATCATCCGAATCAATATCGTCTAAACGTATAGGATCATAAGAATCTCCCTGTTCCACTCGTCGTTTTTGCCTCACTTCAAGTTGAAGATTATGTTTCACAAACACAAGAGCATTTAAGCTTTGTTGCTCCAAACGATTCCTTCTTTTATTATGCACTTGATCAAATGTGCTCCAATTTCTTTCACATCCTGTAGCACTACACGTGAGACTTAAAATTCTCATGGCTATCTTTTGTAACTCCTTACACTCTCCACAATAACTTTCCCAGCAAAGCGCTATTAAAACATAAATAAGCATAAAATTGAATTAGCATATTCATATTACAATAAATAAGTTGTTACTTTATGATTATAATATATAATAAACTATGAACAACTAGCTCATGGCAAAGAATTACCAGGTTGTTTTTTGTCCCTAGTTGCCACAGCCATACTCATTCCAAAAAGTCCATGTGCATTCTTGAACTTATCAAGTTGTTTATCAATCAAAAGTCTTGTTCTTATATTAGGAACCATTCTCTCAATGGTTGTATATAAACCGACAATAACTTCACCATTTTCATCTTTGAAGCTCTCATAATATTGGAACCTAATAAAATAAGAAATAATTGTAAATTATACATTAGTAATTTAAAAACATAATTAATTTTAAAAAATTGAATGATTACTTACGATGGATTAAGAAAGTAGGCAGCTGCATGGAAGGGTCTATGTATTTGAACCAGCCAACGAGTAACAATGATGTCAAATATTTTCTCGTAACACGATTTTCTCCCTTTAAAGTTATGGGCTATTTGATCCTTGGCTTTTCCAATCGCTACATAAATATATGTCATTCCCGGTTTTACGTCACCATCAACAAGCCTCAATAACTTCACAAGTGAACCAACAACTTTAAGACAGTATTGGATACCTTTCCAAAAATTTTGGTCATACATAATTACATCCCTCACTTTCTTAGCCTCAGTTCTACCAGCATAATTATTAGCACCCCCATTCATCTGATGCAAACATGGATATAATAGCATTCTTTTGCTGAAAAATACAATTTAATGTGAGAAAAGTGGTTGCAAACCTTGTCACTGCAGGTCTTGTTAATTCCCCCCCATTAGAAAACTTTCTAAACATAGCAAGAACCCATTGATGCCTATAAATAAATTTTGTGACATTTTTTGCATTCACAATGGTACGATGGAACACCGGAAGCTTCCCAATGTCTTCAAAAACTAAATCCATGAGATGGGCGGCACATGGTGACAAAACAAACACTTTCTCTTATTTTCCAATTTCTTCCCTGCTAATAAAAGGTTCGAGGCACTATCAGTCACAACTTGTGCCACATTTTCTTCCCCAATTTCCTCAATCACATTGTTCAATTACTCAAACATCTTTTCACCATCCTTGATTGTATCGCTAGTGTCCATTTGGACAATAAACCAAAAAATTGGTAAGAGACCTTGATTTTCCATCGGACCAAGCATCACACATCAATGTACATCCCCATTTTTTCCACTCAATCTTATATTTTTCTAAACCTTCACTTACTTGATCAACTTCTTTTTTCAAATATGTAACCCTCACTTCATGATAACTTGGAGGCTTCAAACTCCTATCATATTCACCAACCGATTTCAACATTTGAATAAACAATGGACTTCTTACCGAATTAAATGGTAAGGTATTCCCATATATACATATGCATATGTCACTAATCACCACATCCCTATCTTTCAATGTTTCATTCATTGTCTTTTGTTTGAGTGTTTAGAAGACCCTTCACACTTTTTAGAAACAATATCATTTACATTTACCCTAGTTCCTTCTTCAGCTACTTCTTCATTCAAACATTCAAGATCATCATTATTTTTCTTTGTCTTATGCTCTTCCAACTTCTTAACATAAACCTTTTTAACATCTTCCGGAACACTTGGACTCTCTTTCACATCTATTTTTGTTCCGGCAAGATGATTTTTCATTCTAGAAACACCACCCCACATTTTATGTCCACAATAGTTGCATTTAATAAAATATCTATTTGAAGGACTAACAAGCACACAATGTTTCCATGTATAATCTACTTTACCCATTTGAAACTTTAAATCAAAGTATCAAACAAAAAGGCAAGAGCAAAGCCAACGTATATCAAGTATCAAGCATAAAACCACATTAAAATTGAAAAAATCGACTAATAAATCAAGAATCGCACAAGACCCAGTTAGTATCGTACCAGAATCGGATAATAACCCAAGAATCGCACAAGAACCGCCTAAAATTGCACAAGAACCGCACCTTTTTTGCTTCCAAACCCCAACACAATCAAGATATTTATCAAATAATTATGAGTCTAGGTTGCTTAGGTTGTTAATTTGTGATTTTTGTAGAGATTTTAAGGGAAAATTGAAGAAGAAATTGAAAGAAATAAATTAGAGATTAAGAAATTGAAGTAAATATCGTTCTATGCTTTTTGTTACAATAGAAGGAATATTTTTTTTTAAAAAAAGCGGACCGCGAACCGAATCGGGTCGGGTCCGACCCGGTTCAGGAAAAAAAAATCCGTTTGCAAATGTATCACATGTATCGCTTTGGAATCGCGATACATACGATACCGAATCGTATCGTAACGATATTTTATGAAACACGGTCCAAAACTATACGACGTCCGAGTTGAATTGTTTTGTGTCTGAATCGAACCGTATCGTACCAATCGTATCGTGAATCGTACGATATGAACTACACTGATACTCACCACCCCAATCCGATTGTATGGCTTTTATTTTTCGCTCAAAATGTTTTTCCACATAACACTGAAATTGAAGGAAAACACGTTCAACATCAGATTTAAGTTTAATTGGAAATAACCACAAAAATTTTGAATAATTATCCAGAAAACTAACATAATATCGGGCACCTGTAGTTGAGGCTACAGATGCCGGACCCCATACATCTGTAAAAATCAAGTCTAATGGAAAACTAGAAACATAAGTAGAACTATTAAAAGGCAAAGCATGCCTCTTGGCTAATTGGCAATCAGAACAAACTGAGTGCCTCTTTATTTTATCAACTGGAAGTTTATTGGAGGACAAAACACGTTGAACAATTGGAGGAGCAGGATGACCAAGGCGCGATGCCACTGATCGAACGAAATTCGGACACTTGAAAAAGCTTGAGGTGGTGTACTTTCGTTGGAGAAATGATATAATCCATTACTGGCTTGTCCTCGATGAAGGACGTTCCCCGAGTAATCCTTCACAAGAAAATATCGGTCATGAAACTCGAAATAAACATTATTATCAATGCAAAATTTTTGAACAGAAAGTAAATTTTTCTGAATTTGAGGGACTAAGAGAACTTGATTTAATAAAAATGAATGATATAATGTATGAAGAGAAGAATTGCCAGTTTTTGAGATACTCAAACCTTGACCATTGCCAACTTGAAGTTGATATGTACCGTTATAGTCATCACTCTTTAGGTTTAGATTTGCCATATCATGGGTAATATGGTGAGTAGCACCCGTGTCCGCATGCCAGTCATTCTCCCAACCGCCATAGTTACCTGCAACGAAGGCTTGTTTATTTTGAGAAGGAGGAGAATCTTGGTAGGTGAGATCAAAGCGGTGATATCATTTACGAGCGGAGTGGCCAGGTTTCCCGCAAACTTGACATATAACCTTAGAAGAATAATTTGTATCACTGCGAGTATAAGAGAAAACACTTCGTCCCCGAGAGTTGTTGTGGCGGCCCCTACCCCGAGAACCACCTCTGTCCCTAGTATTGTATTGGTGTGGCTGTCTCTGGACTACATTTACCTCAGCGAGTGGTGCAGGAGTGGAAAGATGATGACGGCTTAGGCGAGATTCGGTAACAACTAAGAGAGAGTACACCTCCTCAAGTGTGATGTCATCAGTGCGAGCATAGATAGAGGATGTGAAGCCATCGTAATCATGTCCTAATCCAGCAAGAACATAAGAAATGATGTCGTCGCACTTGAGAGGTTGGCCAGCCATGGAAAGTTCATCGGTTATTTTTTTTATTGACATAAAATAATCATTGGCAGATTGATTGCCTTTCTTTATATTGGCAAGTTGAGTTCGAACTTGGATGGTGCAAGTTCGGGATTGGGAAGAAAATGTGGTTGCAAGTGCACGCCAAACCTCATGAGATGTATTATGAGATACTATTTGGGCTAAGACACCCTCAGTCATGGAAGACATGAGAGTGCTCAAGATGAGACTGTCCTGTCGTAACCATTGGGAATACGCAGGATTTGGAATTTGATTATTTTGATATGTAGCCGGATCTACAACAACAATAGTTTTGGGAGGAGGGGGGGGGGGGGGAGGAGAGTGAGAATACCATCAAGATAGCCATATAGGTCTTGGCCACGAAAATAGTGTAGTAATTGTGCTTTCCAAAGAGGATAGTTTTGGGGATTTAGTTTGATTGAAACAATATTAGAGATTGGAGTGAAGGCAGGGATTGAAGAGGAGATATCGAGAGTGCTAGTGGAAGATGTTGGAGAGGAAGACATGTTGAGACGATAGTCTTTTAATGGCTCAAAATGATACCATGTAAAGTAATAGAAAGTCAGATGTTGAGAGTAAAATGTATTGTATTCACTATGTTTTTCATACATCATAATGGATACAAGACCACTCTTTTATAGAGTTGGAGAACCACTAAAATAGCAACAACAAAATCCTATCATAATCAATTTGAATTTTGAAATACAAAATAATAGAAACAAAAATAGGAGTAATTCAAAATTCAAATGGCAGCAGAAGATTGAGATCAAATCTGATCGGTTAGTCTTCCAATCCTTCCTCCATATTTTCCTCTTGTTGATATCCTTTCCTTGATTTATTAGTCAGTTCCACATTTTCCTCTACAAAGAGCAAGGACTGCTTGCAGAAAATTGCTGAAACAATTACGATTTTTAGATGAATTACTCACAAGTGGACTTTGACTTCCAGTCATTCAAATTATTAGTGCTTGTTTCTCTAATGTGGAAAATTATAGGCTTGCCATGTTTATGTAGTAAAATTTCTTTTGGTAATTTTGCAAGTTCTTCTTGTCCACGTTTAACAATCCGTTATCGCTGTAAAAATTGATGATAACATTGACGAAAGTGTTCTTAAGTTTTTTTATCTAACTCAATCTACATCTTTTATCCCTTGAATCTTAGTTGTTGCATCTAGTTAATTTAGGAGTATTATCTCAAGATCTTTATAATTCCATCGATATTTCAACCGGGTTATTTGCTCTTACATCCCCTGAATTATTGCTATTTGGTAATCAGTCCCGAAACTTTTCATTTTTTGGCTATCACGTTCCCATTCTCTTAAGAAACCATCTAGTCCACCCTTAAAAACTAATTAAATGTCCATTTTACCCTCCCTTAGCGACTACTTGTATTTTTGGATGAAGATGAAGATCAGAAGAAAAGTTATTTAGAAGTTAAAGGGAGGTTTTGATGATTTCCAAAACATCTTAACCAGCTAAGTTAGGAAAGCTTAGTAAAAATCCCTTAGAAGAATTCTGATCAAAGCTAAAAGACATATCAGTCAAGTCAAAATTCAATTTGGTCCAGAAGACTACTGATCTGCTGCTGAAGGAAGAAATCAGATTGGTGAGGAATAGCCGACTCAAATCAGATTAGTTCAAGTTTGGGATCAGCTCAGTTCATCATCAAATTAGTGATACTCATCAGCCAAGTGAAGATGATCAGGAAGTCTCTCCAACGGTAATAAATGCACCTGGAGTAATTAATGCTGAAGACTGAGGGTATTAATGACAAATGATTGAAGGAAAACCTCGTATCAACTTAGTGCATTAAATGCGACTAACAGAAAGTACTGTTGACAGTATTGCTGCAGAGCAGAGAGTCGTTCGCGGAAATTAAGGACCAGTACCCGAGGAATTTGAATCTTGTCTTTCTTCAACTGACATTTTTCAAACCTAGGAGTATAAATAGTTCGTGAGACTGAAGAAGAAGAGAACAACACAACTCTGAGCAAATTTCCAAAGCAAAATCTCTCTAAGTCTCAAGAACAGCTCACTCACCTGGCGAAGTCATTTGTTGACGGAACCAAGTTGAAGATTCAAGCTTAATCATTTTTCCGAGTGAAAAACTGTAAAGGAGTGTTGTGAGAAGTGTAGATCCATCTTTGTGAGTGATCTAACTTCAGAGGATATGTTTTCTTTGTGATCTCCTATTGTGAGCTTACGGCCACATTCATTTGTTGTTTTGGCGTAAGTAGAGTATACTGTAAACTAAGTGCTTATAGTATAACCCAAGATCTAAGTGACTTGGAAGAGTGGACTAAAGGATTTTTATCCATATAACCACTATCAAAATTCTTTGTGCTTTAATTTGCATTATTTCCTTGCATATTTTCAAAGTTGCATAAAACACTTTAGAAAAACTGTTGAAAGATTCTTTAAAAGGAGTTTGTTAAAACTGGAGATAAATCTTTCAAAAGACTGCAAGTTTACTTGTGAAAAACACTTATAAAATATCCGCTGCAAGTATTCTGTTGTTAAAGCTAAGTTTGCTGAAATCAGCTAAGTAGTAATACGAGAAGTGGTTAACTGTGCTGTTCAAAGATTTGTTCGCGATCAGCTTAGTCAGCTTACTAATCAATAACAGCTTAGTCTGCTGACAGACGACTGAAAAGTTTTTAAAGTAAAAAAAAAAAAAAATTTCAGAGGTCTATTCACCCCGCCCTCTAGACCTCATCTTACCACTTGGGACCAACAAGTGGTATCAGAGCAGGTGGTTCATTAGAATCAGCTGCCTGATCAACGAGCTTGATCCAAGTGTTTTTAAAAGGTTTTCAAACTTTTTTAAAAGAGCATATTTTTGGAAAATCAAAACTCTTTGAAAATGGATTGTATCAGCCATGTTCCCCACATAACTGGTATGAGCTTCGAAGACTGGAATATCAGAATGGAGATCTTCTTAGCTGCCTACAAGGACAACATGTACACATGTATCATCAAAGGTCCATTCAAATTCACCAAGACTATAAAGGTTGATGAAGTAGACATAGTGGTGGAAAAAGATCTACATGAGATGACAGCTGAAGAAATCAAGCTGTTCAATCTTGACAAAGTTGGCCGTTTCATCATGACCAAAGCCCTGGACAACGATAGATTTGATAAAATCCAGCATTGCAAGACTGCAAAAGAGATGTGGGACAAGGTCTGTGATATGAGCGAAGGAAACGACGCCATTAAAGAGCATCAGCTGAGTGTTGCTCTGGAAAAGGTAGACAACTTCAAGATGAAGTCTGCTGAAACTATTGACCAGATGGATACAAGGTTTACAAGGACACTGAATGAAGTTCTCAAACTTGGAAAAACCTTCACTGACAAGGAGATAACAGTCAGAGTGTTAAAAGTTTTGCCTCCAAAGTTCAACATGAAGGTGACAGTTATGGAAGAGTCAAGTGATTTAGGAAAAATCTCTCTTACAAAGCTGTTCTCAGTACTCAAGGCTTGTGAGTATAAATTGCCAAGAATGGGTGTTGAAGAAACCTCAACATCAGGCCCCACAGCTGCCCTGGTTGCTGCTGAAAATCCAAGAAGACCAGCACACAAAAGTAAAGAAGTGGACTCATCTGATGAAGCCACAATACTCAACAAAAAGGAGTACACTGCTGGAGACGTTGCATTGTTGATGAACAATTTCAAGAAGTTCTATAAGAGAAAAATGAAGAACAAATACAACAATGCTTCTACTTCTAACCCTACTTTTTCTTCTCAAGATAAGGATTTTTATAAATCCAAACTAATGTGCTATAACTGCAGGAAATTGGGACATTTCATCAGAGACTGTCCATATCCTAAAGCTGAGAAGTATACAGAAGAAGAAAAGAGAATCAGAAAGGAAAGAAAGCATCAGAAAGGCAAGGTGCTGTTAGCAGAAGCAGAGAAGCTGGCTGCTATTTACTCATCTGATTCAGACTCAGACACTTCTGATGAAGAGTCTAGTGAAGAAGAGAGCCCTGCACTTATCTGCCTGATGGCCAAGGAATCTGATAACTCTGAGGATGATGAGGTAACTCCTCTTGAAAATGAATTGTTCAATTCATTTGAGCAAATGGTAGTTAATAATACAAGTATTGTTGATGCATTTGCTAAGCTTAAGGAAGAGATGATACTGCTAAGAGAGCAAAACAGTTCACTGAAACTTAAGGTTGAAAAACCAAAAGAATCAGCTAAATATAAACTACTTGAGCAAGAGAATGAATCTCTGAAAGATGGATGTGAAGTTTATAAGGATAAAATCATGGAACATGAAAAGATAATTGAGTCTCATGATAAATCATCTGTTGCATCCACTCATATGTCTAGTAAACAGAAGATACCTTTAGAACAGGATAAGTTAAGACTGAACCATACTGAAAAATTTGTATCAGTTGACAACAGTAAGGTCATATTGTATGTTCAGACAACTAAACCTGCTTCGCCTGAGAAAAAATTAAAGGAGAAGAAAGCTCCTAAGGCTAAAAAGAGCAAAGAGCCTAGTGTATGAAAACAGACTGGTAAGATTAAACAGCAGAGTCCTAGGAAGTCTGCTGATAAGACTAAAACCAATCCGACTAGTGGCAAGACTAAGTCGTCTGTTAATGAGCAAGCATCTAGTAAACCAAAGAAGCATAAGAACAAGAAAAATCAAAATGCTTGGTATGGAAATGAATCATATTATGTGCAACCTGCTGCATATCCTTCTATGTATCATGCACCTCATATTCCAACTTTCTATGCACCATATCCTGCTCATCCAATGCATGCATATCCTGCTTATCATGCATCTTATTCTGCTTATGAACATTATCCTTATCATGCTGATTATCAACATAACAAATCTGATGGATATGATGAAGATAAACCTGTTCATGCTCCTGTCAAAACTCAGAAGCCTAGAAAACCTAAGACTTCAACATCTTGAGTTGTCAAGGGTGGAACTAATCCTTCATGACCCTCTCAATAAGGGTACCTAAAACAATTTTATTTGGTTTTGTAGGTTAGGATTAGGAGTAGGAGTTAAGTAGAGAAAATCTGGTACTTGGACAGTGGATGTTCAAGACACATGTGTGGAAGCATACATGAGCTGACAGATGATGTTGCTGTGGATGGTCCCAAAGTAACTTTTGGAGACAGAAAGGAAGGCAAAATTGTAGCAACTGGAAGATTAATCAAAGGCAACATTGTGATATCTGACGTCTCTTATGTTTAAGGCCTCAAATACAATTTGCTGAGCATAAGTCAATTTTGTGACAAGGGATTTTCAGTTATCTTCTCATCAGATAAGTGCTACGTTGAACAGATTGGTACAAAGAAGGTCATCTTATCTGGAAGACGACAATGAAATGTCTACACAGTGGACTGGAATTCTATGGACAAGAATTCAAATGTTTGTTTGGTGGCATCAACACCAAGTGAAGTCAGTTGGCTGTGGCACAAAAGAATAAATCATGTGAATTTCAAGACCATAAACAAACTAATCAAGAATGATCTGGTAGAAGGAATTCCAAAGACAGTCATGAGCAAAGATAAGCTCTGTGATGCCTGTCAGAAGGGTAAACAAATCAAGTCATCTTTCAAAGCAAGAAGCACCAATCATCTGAAAGGATTTTGGAGCTGCTACATATGGACTTATTTGGACCCATTGATCCAATCAGCAATGGTGGAAAGAAATGCCTAGCTTTTGTGGATGATTATTCAAGATACACTTGGGTGATTTTTATGAAAAAGAAAAGTGAAACCAAGGAGCATTTTACAAATCTGCTGATCCAGAATGAAAAGAACGTGAAGATGTTGAAGGTCAGATCAGATAGAGGGACTGAATTTACAAACTCAACTGTTGAAGAGTATTGTAACATCAAAGCATCAGCCATGAGTACTCTGCTGCCAGAACCCCTCAACAGAATGGAGTTGCTGAAAGGAGAAACAGAACTCTAAAGGAAGCTACCAGAATAATGATAGCTGAAGCAAAGCTACCCCAAAGATTCTGGGCAGAAGCCACAAATACAGCTTGTTTTACCCAAAACAGATGCATGATCAACAAATACCAAAACAAGACTCCATATGAAGTTTGGAACAACAGAAAGCCAAACATTCATTACTTTAGAATTTTTGGTTGTAAATGCTTTGTTTTAAACAATGGGAAAAATCACCTTACTGCCTTTGCAGAAAAGGCTGATGAAGCTGTTTTTGTAGGATATTCTACTATCAGTAAAGCTTATAGAGCCTTTAACAAAAGAACTTTACTTGTATAAGAATCTATCCATGTAGTATTTGATGAACCAAACCAATCTTCTGAAAAGAATCAAAATTCTGATCAAAGTCTGTCTACTGATTTTCAGAAATTGAGTGTTGAAAGAAACGAAGAGTATATACTCATCATACTACTTGATCTCAACTCAGCTGCTAACTCAAGTGCTGTTCAAAATCACACTGCTGATTGTCTAACAGATGAGTTGCAAACAGCTGACAGACCAGAGACTGTTCAACATACAACAAATGTTCAACAAACTACTACTGAAACTCCAACAGTAGTGTTGCAAGATCAAAACAGAGGACAACATTCAGATTTGTAACCTGATCTCAGATGGCTCAAGAATCACCCACCTGAATTAGTGATTGGTGATCATTTGGATAGAGTAAAGACAAGGAGAGCTGCTGCAAATGATGCAATGTTCGTCAGCTTTCTATCTCAAATAGAGCCCAAACAGATTGAAGAAGCTCTTAGTGATTCAAATTGGATTGAAGCTATACAAGAAGAGTTAAATCAATTTGAAAGGAATGAAGTCTGGTACCTAGTTCCTAGACCAAGTCATCAAAGGGTAATTGGCACTAAATGGGTATTCAGGAATAAAATGAATGAAGATGGTATTGTCACCAGAAATAAAGCAAGATTAGTGGCCAATGGTTACTGCCAAGAAGAAGGCATTGACTTTGATGAAACCTTTGCACCAGTAGCAAGATTGGAAGCAATCAGACTATTTCTTGCCTATGCTGCTCATAAGAATTTCACAGTCTATCAAATGGATGTGAAATCTGCCTTTCTCAATGGAGAATTGCAAGAAGAAGTATATGTTGAACAACCTCCTGAATTTGAAGCTTATCAAGAAAGAGACAAGGTATATCGTCTGAAGAAAGCCCTCTATGGACTGAAACAGGTTCCAAGAGCATGGTATGATACCCTATCTGATTTTCTTTTAATTAAAGGATTTCGTAAAGGTAAGGTAGATAAGACCATGTTCACTGTTGAATGGGAAAATCATATATTACTAGTGCAAATATATGTGGACGATATTATTTTTGGTTCAACAAATCAACAGATGTGTGACAAGTTCTCCAAGCTGATGCAGAACAGGTTTGAAATGAGCATGATGGGTGAACTAAATTATTTTCTTGGTTTGCAAGTAAGACAGCTGCCTGATGGAATATTCATTAACCAAGCTAAATATACAAAAAATCTGTTTAAGAAATTTGGTATTGAAACTAGCTCTACTGTTAGTGTTCCTATGTCTACTGGACTTCGTTTGGATAAAGATGAAGATGGCAAATCAGTGGATATAACCAAGTACAGAGGCATTATTGGGTCACTGTTATATCTAACAGCTAGCAGACCTAATATCATGTACTCTGTTGGGGTTTGTGGGAGATATCAATCAAATCCTAAAGAATCTCATCTCCTGGCTGCCAAAAGTATACTTAGATACCTTAAAGGCACTCAAGAATTGGGATTATGGTACCTAGAGAATCTAGATTTGAGCTGATAGGATATTCAGATTCTGACCTTGCTGGCTGCAAGATTGATAGGAAGAGCACAACAGGTGCCTGTCAATTCTTAGGTAGTCGTCTGATCTCATGGATGAGTAAGAAACAGACTTCAGTATCCATATCAACTGCTGAAGCTGAGTACATAGCTGCTGGAGCTTGCTGTGCACAAATATTATGGTTGAAGCATCAACTAGAAGATTACAATATCAAGATCAGTGGAATCCCAATCTACTGTGACAATACAAGTGCAATCTCTCTTACTCAGAACACTACAAGTCATTCAAGAACTAAGCACATTGAGATCAAACATCATTTCATCAGAGATCATGTGGAAAAAGGAAATGTCATAATAGAGTATGTTCATACTGACAATCAGATCGCTGATATATTCACTAAACCTCTAAGTGATGCAAGGTTTTCAACTTTAAGAGCTGAACTAGGTCTACTAAATTTAGATGCATAAGCTGAGGGGGAACTCATCAGTAGACTGGTGTTTATCAGCTTACTCATCTTATCGTCTTCAAGGTTAACTCTCAACAAACAAGTTAACTTATGGATTCTTAAAGTCAGGGGGAACGTGTAAGACTAGCGGTACTTCTGATTAAAAGATGATATATGTTGATGAAAGTTAGTTGAAGTAAAATTTTCATCAAAGAAGTTCCTAATTTTTGAAGATTGAAGATTAAATATCTTGCTGGATTGACAAACAGCAAAGGAAGATTACTAGTTATTGGCTTTCACTAGTAATACCTGTTATCAGAACACTCGTCTGATCAGATAAGTATTAGATTACTCGTCTAATTAATTATATGAAAGCACTATTACTTAAAACGCTATAGTTAAAGCACGCTTTTAAAAGTTGATTGAGGCAGTTCGCATTCCCGCCAGTCACTTAATGCTTTTTGAATTTTGAATCGCGTAAATATCGCCCCACGATTAAAGCTGATACTAAATGATCTAACGGTTCGCGTGAATCACGGAAACCGAAACTCTTTCAAGTCTATAAATTCAGATCTGATCAGATCACTGATCTTTTTACGCACCCTAAAATTTTCTAAGGCATTCAAAGAATTCTGCTCTCGTTCTTTCTACAAAACTACTCTCGTTCTACTAATCTCTTTCAGAATAAACATGACTGCATCACAAGAAGCCAAGACTGAGGGTATGTATCTAATCTATGATACATATCACAAGACTGGAACAAAATTGATGAAGTCAATTCTGGAGAAGTTCAAAGCTGCTACACTGGTCAAATTCATGGAGGCACATGAAGACATGGTCTACAAGGACCAAGTATTGGAGTTCTATGGTACAAAGGATGCTCTTGATTTCAATACAGGAGATTAAAGCGAAAGTTGGAGGGTGGATATCTGCATCACACCCAAACTGCTGAATGAACACTACGTTCTGAAGATGGAAGGGAGAACAGGCCTGACCACCATGGCCTAGGACAAAGAACAAGAATTCTGGAGCATCTGTGCTCAGGAAGGTGAAGTTCTATCAGGTAACATTAAGAAAAGACAATTAAAGGATGAATATCAGCGCATGGCTGATATGGTGGCCAAGCTTGTAGAAAATTGCACCTTTTCTTTAGATAGTGTTACTATGAAGATATATCACATGATGATGGCGATTCACTATGGTTTTGAAGTAAATTGGGCAGTTGTTATCTGGTATATTCTGGTAAACTTTCATAAGAAAGGACAGACTAATCATAGAATATTTTTAAGTCATCTGTTCACTGTGTTGAGATGTGGTCTGACGAATGGGAAGCTTATTCATAATTCCAAGGCCATGACATCTTATCAAACTGTAAAGGCTAGCACAAGGAGAAAAACTGCTGAAGAGTCGCCTGATGAGCAAAAGCAGAAGAAGGCTCTCAGTAAGAAAAAGAAGGTATCTGTTCAAACAGATAAGGAGAAGGTAGTTGTTGCTGATGAGATTATTCGTCAGACAACTGAGGAAATATTGGAGATGTCTACTGGTTCACCTTCTAGAACCATATCAGAAGAGAAATCGGCTAAAAATGTTGCAAAAAGGATAAGGAGTCAACTAAGAGATACTGCAGCATCAAAGCCTGTTAAGGAGAAGGTAGTTCTAAAGAAATCTGCAAAAAGAAAGGTGGTTTTTGAACCATCTCCCACTAAGTCTGCTGATTTAGTTAGGGAAGACCCTCAATCAGCTGAGAGGCCTGTTGAAGTAGAAAAGCCTACACGTGCTGCTAAGGAGTCAACTGCTGCTGTTGCAACAGCTCCTCAACAGCCAACTTCAACAGCTGAGGTTGCTAAGTCTCAAGATGATCCTGATGTGCAGATCATCAAACCCAAAGCAGCTATTCCTATCTCAGTTGCTGAACCAGAACCAGCTGCTACCGCATCTGTTGCTGCTAAACCAAAAAGGAAAAGAACAATCAAAATCTCTGCAACTGAGAAAAAGAGAAGAGAAGAAGAACTTGCAGCAAAGAAAGATAAGGAAGATTTTGACAGAGCAGTCAGACTGAGCAAGCTGCACGCTGAGAAAAAAGAAAGGAAGAGAAAGATGACTGAAGCCGAGCTGAAGGCTTTAGAAGATGCTGACTTAGCAAAAGCCTTGGAACTGAGCAAACATGATGCTCATGGACCAAGTAGAGCTGGTGGAATCAAGATAGGGGAGTCTATGAATGCAAGACAGATTTTACCCCCAAGACAAAGGTTGCAAAATGCCATTTTGCTGTTAAGTAGGCTCTAAATATTTTAAAGGAACATCCAGGAGCCTTTGCAAGATTTGAGGCTGCACTGGCATATCTTGACAAACAACTCCAACATGCTACTCTATTTGTTCAGGAGAAAATAAGATACAATAAGTGGAGGAACTATAGAGTAAACAAATCTGTTGCGGAGATAAGAGCTTGGAAGGAGTTTGAAGCTGAAGAAGAGTGGGTACTATTATTCTTTCAAACTTTATCCTTCACAAAAGCTCTGGACCCTGATCATGTGAGGATGTCTTCCATGATTATGCAAGGGGCATAGTGGCCAGAGAAGCCAACAAAATAAGGGATTCACTGCCTGCTAAGAGAAAGATGAGTGAAGACCCTGTTCAAAGGGCAGTAAAGATTGCTGTTTATCAGGCCTTGGAGAAATGGTCTGAAAGGTCAAGGTATTTTAAGGGATCTCCTATTGACCTGCCATCTCTACCAAGTATTCAACAGATTACCTTTGGTCCTGAAATCAGCACTTATCAGGAGAAAGTGATCAAGGCACCTGTTCAAGGATCAATGCCTAAGATTACTAAAGTCATCCATCAGGCCACAAAGATATCAGATGATGGAACTCCTGAATTGATAAAGGTGGAAGAACAGTCTGCTATTCAACAAGAGGCTGTCCAGCCTAATGAAGTAAAAGCTCAAGAAAATGTCCAAGTAAATGCTGGCGCAATTGTTGTTCATGAATCTGTTCAGGAGACTGCTGAGCCTGAACAAGATAAAGAAGAAAAAGAAGAAGTCTTAGCAGATGTACCAGTCCACCAGACAGAACCATCAGCCTCCACTTCCATTCCAACAGCTGACAAACACTCTGATCTGATGGAATCTATTCAGTTGCTGCTGGATCAACTCTTGGAAGAAAAGAACAAAAAGCTGATGAAGGAAATACAAGAAGAAAACAGAAGACTGCAGGAGGAAAACAGAAGGCTAATCAAGGATGCAATTGATAACTTTCCTCTGCCGCCTAATAATTCTCTTCAATTAACTCAAAGTCTGATCAGCATGAATAGAAACATTGAAGATGTGAAGTCTGATGTAAATCATCTTCACACAGCTCTTCAACGTCATGAAGGAGACATTGCTGATGTATTAACTCTGATCACCAAGTTTGCTGATGCTGAAACTGAGAAAAGTCTTGGATTTGTACGCAACTTGGATGCAACTGCAACAAAAGTTCATAATGAGATAGCTACTCTGCAACTCAACATGGATTATTTGAATGATCAGGCTGGTACTCTACGTTCTACACTTAACCATCTTACATCTCACCTGACCACAGTGGATGAAAACATCAGAAGGATCTGCACTGCTATCAATATTCCAGCTGCTGATCTCCACCCTGCTGATGATGACAAAAAGGGGGAAGAAAAGTCAGTACCTAATGAAGGAAAATCAGCTCCAGTGACTGAAATGTTCAAGCACCTGAAACAAAGGACTCTGCTGATAAGGAGAAAGCTGCTGAGAAGGAAACAGAGCCGCCCGTACCTGAGCAAGATAAAGAAACTGAGGAAAAGGCTGATGAAGAAAAGAAAGCAGAGGCTGCTGAAGAAAAGACTGCTGATGCTAAGGAAGCAGATGCTAAGGAGACTGCTGATGAAAAGAAAGAAGTTGCTGATGAGGAAGAAGAAGAATCCAAGGAACCAGTCAAGTCTGATAAAGAATTTTCTGCAACCAAGGACACACCTGAGGAGCAACTGGATCCATTTGTAAGGTACAAGAACTTGGAACGCATCAAAAGAAGGGTTGAAGAAGCAGAAGAAGCTGAACGTAAACAGAAACTGGAAGCTGCTCATAAGAACCTTCTAACTGATGATACCAATGAAGATGATGATGAAATTGATGATGAAGAAGATGAGTACATAGAGATTGAAGAAGGAGTGACTGATAAAGAATCAGATCACTAATACTTAAAATTTTCTTGTATCAGTTTATTGTCTTGATTTTTCATCTTTTGAAAAACTTGTAATCAAATTCTATAAATCAATGAAAGTTCAAGTGTAACGACCCGAAGCCGGCACCTGCCTGCTATGACATAAATAAATAATATGATAACCTTAATAAAATTTTCAATAACTGCAGTTCAGAGCTCTATCTATCTATTACAATACATTGATTTTCCCCAGCTAACTTATTAAACTTAAAACTTTTCATTACAAACCAAACCTTCACTTGACAAATTCTAGAAACTCTATGGTAGACGCCCAATTGAAATCCCTTAGTCTGATGTGGCCCATCCTGCCCTTTGGTGAGATTCTGAAAGAGTAATAATTTGAAAGCGTAAGTTGTAAAAACAACTTAGTGAGGCCTGTGCAGGTGTGAAATTGAGTTTTATGCAGGAAACGATTTAGAAATCCATGTACTGCCTATTAACTTACAAGGGAATTGATATTTAAGATTAGTATAGCAGATACACAAATATCACATATGATATCACAATCAATTACCCGTCAAAACGGGATAAACAACTCCTCCACCTCAAAAGGATACAGAAAGATCAGGATGTGATCAATAGTTAGTACTCCGGTTAGATAGGGCTGAGGTGCGACCCGTCCCTTTAAGTGGCCTTGACATGTCTTTGCCTAATAATTTGAATCACTCCCCAAGGGGCTCTAATCCCTGATTTTGTGAGTCCGGTCAATGGCAGAGCTCTGGTAGTCCTGTAGCTCCCAGCTACCCAGAATTATCCAGAGAATACCATCAACCGAGAGCAGATGAGCGCACAAATAATCATGTACAACAATTGGTACTTAGGTGAGATAAAGTACTACACCTTGGTACCATTCATCAATATGAGGTGAGATAAAGTACTGCACCCCATTATTCAACAATTATCATATACTGTGAGAAATGCAGACAGGTATAGAGTTATCAGTTCTACTATGATGAAATAGTACATATTGCAAGCACCGCATGCAGATATAGGGCTATCAGTTCCATTATGAATATGTAATACATAATGTGAGCATTTCAGACAGTTACAAATATAGATATATAACAACTATAGTCATTTCAATTGAGAAATGCATATATATGATATGATTTTCTTTAGAAACTCTTTCAGTTTTAAAAATATTTTACTGAGGCGCTCACCTTTCTCAGGATAGGGTTGCCACTCAACGGTAGACAGTGGCATCGTCTCAAGTCCCACTATTCGATTTACCTTCTAGTATGTCTTCGTAGAAGAATGACCTCGATCCCATTTAATTCACGTCTTGGTTCAAGATTTGAATAGTTAAACCAACTATTCTCGAGTTACCTACAATCAACGTCCCAAATTCTATAAATAATAATTCCACGATCAACAACTCTTCAAACTCCATACGTTGCTCTATTCTTATTTATTGTCTCATCTGTTATATAAAACGTCTATTGAGAGTACTTAATTATTTTTAATTAAATAAGAAAACCCCGACAATACTTGATTATTAAATCATTATTTTAATTAAAACAACTTATAAGAATTATTCAATTCACGTTAATCTAACAAATTCAACTTATTAAACTAATTATCATTAGTAATTAAATAACCGTAATTATTTAATTACAACCTTAATGCAAATCTAATGTTTAATTAAGGGTCCACTGATTTCCAAGTCTAATTAATTTTATAAGCTAATGTAATTACGTCTAACAAGTATGTATATTAACTATTTTTATTGAACTACTATATCACTAGTTAAGGTAAGTATAAATTAAACTTTAATTGTACTAGTTTTAATTACTAACTCGATCCAAGTCCAGCGTTAGCTAATTAATTTAACTAATTATGAAAAATGGTTATTTATGATAATTTAATTATTATGAACTAGTTTAAGTCCAATATCTCATTGTCCAATTCATTTTCAGTCCACTTAAGGGTCTTAACTACAGTTTTGGTCCAAGTCATTTGATCTAATACAATTAACCCCAATTCTATTACCAAGCCCATAATTTAAAACAATCCAAACAAGGAAGGCCCAAAAGACAAAGGCCTATAATACTAAAGCCCAATTAAATTACCTGCAATTGGCTTGACCCAGACCAACTAGCTCACTTAAATCTAACCACCAAATCCCAACTCAACTAAATCACAATCAAGGCCCAAAACCCTTATAGCCCAATATCACATCCCAAACCCTAACCCTCATTGCATCATCTACCACCTCAAACCCTAGCTGGCCGCCGTCACCAGAACGCCGCCGCAACCGTCGCTCCTTCTCAGCCGTCGCACTCCATCGGAAAGTCCCCACCAGCCGCCCCTATTCAATTCTAAACAACCCAAGTTTGAGTCCAACCTTATCCACACCTTAATTGCATCTTTTTCCTCCATCTCCGTAACCACCACTACCGCCGCCGTCAACAAGCTACCACCACAACTACCGTACCACCACCGCTGTTTCTCGCTCTCTCTCTATCCCTCTCTCTCTCTCGCTTCTGTCCGAATAAAATGGAAGAATCCTATAACCCTCAAATCATTTCCCGTCTTCACCACCACCGTGAACCACTCCAATCACCACCTCCACTTTCTCTCTCTCTTTGTTCTTTTCTCGTAGTGTATGTTTTTCCCAACCAAAGGATAGAAAGTTCCTCCAAATTAATATACTAGTTAATAGGGAGAATTGCCTAGTTGACATGTAGCAAAATTGATCAAGAGTCATCAACTCTTCCTATTATACTGCCGTGTGTATTAGTGAGATATATTTTATAGGTAAATTACACCCAAGTCCGAGAAGAGTTTAATTTATGACTTTTAACCCCAAAACTTTATTACAACATACCCTTGGCTAATTTGGAAATAACTATAATTAGTAACATGTATTAACTAAGTTACTAAATAATTTATACCGTGGTATATATCTATATACATACTAGGTGGGTAAATACCGCGCAAGGCGCGGTGTTTCTTGCCCGGTGTGATGGTTAATTTCGTGATATTTTTATAATTGAAATTTTAATTCTTATTTCAAATTCCACCTCTGAGACCAGTTGAGCTGCCCATGCGGGCCTGAAATTTTAATTCTTGTATATATTCATGGAATAGATAGTATGTGTTGTTTTGGTTTAACTTCTATCTCATATGTGGGTATTACATGTATATATATAATATAAGTTTTAACTTAAGAATTCAATTTTATACAATATTTGTATAAATAATTTTCATAGTTGGATTTTTTTTCAGATTACAGATATTGTTTTAATAACACAAAATATAATTGTAAAATAAAAAGAAATATTTCAGATGTGTGTTTTAGCTAAACATGGAATCCTTTATATGAGGGCAAATCTATAATCAGCCCAAACATAGGCCACACATATAAATTCAGCATATTTGAATCACAAACGGGCACTACGTAAAATTCACAATGACGGGATAAACATATAGATATGTAAAAACAGTACCGAGTTTTTCCAATTTCTGGCATGAAATTCCAAACAGCAAAAATAGATCTAGGAAACTGATAATTAAAATGGAGTGAAAAACAAAAAAAAAATCCTTATGCTTTGTCTAACTCCCCATAACCCTCATGTGCTCTCAAGTCAGCGCTAAATACTCTCCTCCCCCCACAGAAAATAGAGTGTGATTCAAATGCGAAATTACAAATATTTTTTTTTTGATATGATAATTTTACCCCTAACACCAGTTGTACGAGCAAAGATAAACATCCTCTATGATTTGTCTAACTACTAAAAAACCCTGTGTTATTTTAAATTCCAACCCCCCCCCCCCTCCCCCGTGTTAGGTTTTAATTAGCACCCTCGACCGTAGTATATACTTAGAATTTTCAAAGGAATAAATAAATTTTAAAAAGGACTAAGGGTAATCTTGTTATTTTGTCAAAAGTTAAAAGTCAAAAGTCAAATTCTACTTGGATTGAGTGTGGTAATTAAAACCAAATAAAGAAGAACTCTAGGGAGTTAAAATAACACACACAATTTTTTGGGAGTTAGAAAAAGCAAAAGGGGTGTTTTTGTGAATCGCTCAATTAAAATGTCAGAATCTAGAATGTTTAAATAAACATGGCGACCGTCTGTATTACAATACTACCATTAGTCTAGATATTTAGAAGTACCCAAGTCATAATATTTTCCGAATAGTTTGAAAATTGACACTTCACTTTGCTTGCGTCCTCTTTCCACGAGTCTCCCTATGACAAGTAAACAAATTACAAGAAAAAAAATCGTGAATTTTATTTTCAAACGAAACAAATCAATTTATCAACAAAAAGGTCTTACATGATGGCTTTATGAATTTCCTTGCTTTCTTGATCTCCAACCCAACTATAGGTGAAAATAATATTGAACAAGTAACTCATCATTTACTGGGATCAGAAGTGAAACCGAAAAGCCAACCGGCAGAGGGTTATTGGCTTTCAAATTAATGAAGAGAAGAACTTCATCATGAAACTGGGACTGAGTGACGATAAAAAAATATAGACACAATATTAATTATTTTCAATTATGCATGTTTAGTTTATATTGTAGTAATTTTTGTTTTTATTTGCGAATCATATACTTCTATAAGACTAAAGGGTGTCTTAGTATATTTGTAAAATGTCCTAAAGTTTCTAGTAATTAAATGCAATTTTGAAAAATCTATTTAAATTTGAATTGATAAGTTAAATAATAAATGGAAAAATATATGTAAATCAAGAGATCAAACAACTTAAATGTTTAGAATTTGTTCGAGTTTGATTGTCAAATATAAATATAATCTCAAACTCAATGTGATGTTTAACATAAGGAACGGTTGTAGAAACTTGCCTACGTAAATTAAATTATCATCACTTTAGGCTAGAATTTTGCCTTTACTTCGCCCAATCTCCAGTACTACCTCACTAGCTATAAATCTGCAAAAGAGTTCAAGAATTAATTAATACAACTAATTAGAATCATTAATTCATGCCATGGCTGCAACTGACTGCACAAAGCAAATCCCACAAGGAATGCCGGTGAGCATGGAGACAGCCATGATTGACTGAGGGGCTAAAGATGTTGCAGTCTTTGAAACCCATCAATCAAATATTAAGTAGGTTTTATAATTCATAATATATAGATTTCAAATAATTCAACTTTATTTTTTCGGTTTTTATATTATAACATTATTTAATTTATTGATGTAGTGTATAAAATCAAATTAGTTTAATAATTATGTAAATATAAAAAGTAAAATTTACAAACTGATTCGCGCGTTGTCTTACTCAAGTCAATTTTAAAATTGGACAGCAATATGAACTAAAACTGGTAGCAAATTTTATCATCAATTTGACAATAAAAGTAACTGACTTAACGGCCACGTCACCAATTTAACAGCGATACCAAATGTGGAACTAATTGTTAAAATATGATACCAAATGTATTGACCTCAATTTGTTTGGTATCAAATTGACATAAAGAGCAGGAACAAGATTCTTTTGATTAATTCACAGCTAGTGAATTTTTAATTAACTTTAGCCAAACTTGATGTTTCTTGTTCATACAAAAATGGATGCTAAAGAATCCCACTATCTGGTTCATTACTCTCCTATTTCTCTAAAGTTTGAACCTCTTTTAAGTTTACACTTTTCATGGACAAGATATATTTCAGACTTTTGCTTTATGAATTCTCATGGCATTGTGCAGCGCTGCAAATTTTACAATTGGAAATCAGTATCTTGAGTATAAAACTTGTCCTTGTCGCTTACATGATCTTGTTGGCCCTCCCGTAGTATCTGTTGATAAAGTTCGACTGCAGTAAAAGAAACGAGCAAAAGGTTAGGTTCAATTTCGCATAGTAGTGCCAAGGACTGAGATGAATACAGAAACAAATGCAAGTACACTTCTTTATTTGTGATGGCTGAAAGCATTCTCTTACAAGAAACTGAATAAATAAGAACTGTAATCGCTCGCACACATACAATACAGTGTACAATAACTGGTATAACTCAACAAGCAAAATTTGTTCACAATTCGAAAAGTCCGCTGCAAGAAAACTAATGTTTTAGCCAATGAACGTGATCGCTAAAATTCTCTTCTAAAGCTTCTCGTGAGGATTTATATTATATAGAAGGTAAAAAATTCGACGAAGAATTAAAGATTTGACCACCATAGTGAAAATAACACGAACAAATGAAGACATTCACCTTGACTTCTGACACATCAGGAGTGTCGGGCGTAGAATTTCATATTCTCAAATGCTGTCTTTGTTTCCTCACTCATTTCCTCCAGGGCCTTTTTGCGGGTCTCCCTTGCCTATACAAGGCAACATTCAAAATGTAAGATATAGAAGATGAACAATATGTTTCATGAAACACAATCACTCGAAGAAGTACCTCGCGGTGAGCCCTTTTAGCTTCTCTAACTCTTTCCTTCACAAAATCCTACAGAAAAAAAGACTGAACTCAGAAAATAAGCAAGTGTGAAGTTCAAAACATTGAAAAATGAGCTATAAGAAGATTTACCTTCAAGGGTTCTTTTTCGTCTGCAGGCAAATCTTCTTCCTCGATAAGCTTATCAGTGAACTCCTGAACATAATTTAACTTGACTTGACTAATTAAAAAGAGTTTTTGCTAATGATTATAACCTCCAATAAACATTTTAAACAATTTCACGATATGCCAAAAACCAATAGCATGCAAATATAATCTGAAGGCATACCTCTAGTTCATCAAGTTCCCAATCAAACTCACAGAAAACCTGAAGGTCAAGTTAAATCAAGTAAGCTTCTGTGTATTCAATTAAAAAGCTTTCTAGAACAATTTGACATTTCTTGTGAATGTGATGATCAATTACGACCACCCAATCCTATGGAAACATCTGAAAAACTGGCTTAACTATTATGTATATAACCAAACATATAGAATCATAAAAATCTTACTTGCTTGGGATCTATCGGAAATAGGATTGGCACCTCAATGCTTTGTTCGAGTTCATCTTCCTGGAGAGGATGGTAGAAGTCTGCAAGAGATCAACAAAGCTTTATTTAGTCCAACCAGAAGGAAACTGATATGGGTGATACGCCTCAAAAATATCATTTAAGGTTTCCCACTGCTCTTTGAGAACACAGAGATAATAGAATGGGATTATACAAAGAGTGCACTAATAACATTTTAATTGAATATCGGGAAGGAGAACAGACATGCAATACAATCACAAAAATCAAATAAAAGAGGACAAAAGCACACTTACAGGGTAAGCAATACTCGAATTTCTTCACACGCTCTATCTTCATATGTTTTAAACCAGCCCTGAAACAAGAATTTTCAAAAAATAAATAAATACCATAGTTCTGTAATGCCTCTGTAGCACCTCCTCTTTCAGGTTCCCCTTTTGATTTATAATAAAAAAAAAAAAAAAAAAACCCTGTATAGAAAAAATTCAAAACCAGGAAAATCACACTCGAAATCATTTTTGTTTTCCAGAAAAATAAGTACTTATTCTAGACACATTTTATATGTAAAAAGGAAAATTTACATGGAAATATCTTCCACAATCATATTTGTCATGCTTCTTCCATAATTTTTTTCTTTCAAAAAGTAGCAAAGGGAAACATCTTCTTTGGTGTCTTTGACACATAAATCCTGAATGTAGAGAAATCTCAAAAGAACCAACTTCATCAACAAAAAAATGATATTACCATCATAGTGTCAAGGAAAATAAATAAATATTTTTTCAATATCAATGCAAATACTTCTTGAAACTTAAATATTACAAGCACTAAATAACTCAACGGCGTGTTAAAAATGCCCATAATATTTTAAAGAACAAGCTTGCCAACCTTCAATAGGTTATACCATAAGTCACGAAGTTTGAGACATAGAAGCTGATCACTTAAATCACAGCTATCTAACGAAAGTCAGAATTAGATAATTGCATATTGAGATGATAACAGCAAGATCCGACTGCAGAATCAGTTACACCAAATGGTCAGAATGAAACAAGGCAATCTATAAAGAAAATAACAAAATTGATTTACAAAACATTTAGTTCAGACAAATTTTCATATCAACTTCAATCCATGAATAGAACTATTCCAAAGCGAATAAAAGTTACATGGGAAGCAGTTAAAGTTATATGGGAAGCAGTTAATGGTTACCTGTTGGAATTATTATTCTTATCAGTCTAATAATATGGACTTACATGTTATATAATTGTATATGATAGGCTATTTCATTTATGTGCCTAATTAATTGTGATCTAATAATAATAATTATGTGGCACTTAAGAATATCAATTAATTAAAGTATGGACTCTTTATATGTGTAGATACCTAATTGGACTCTAACTGTTCTTGATGGGCTAACAGTTAGAGCCCTTCTAGAGTTAGGGTTAATACTCTTCTATATATAGGGTTATGGTCCCTAAGCCAATTCATACTTTTGCACTTTCATCTTCCCCATTTAGAGAAAGCATAAGGCATTAGTGAATAAGGCTTAGAAGACCACAACCCCCTGGAATCCATCTTTGTGATTCTTCCGCTACTCTACCAATGGATTCAGGTATACGTCTCTTTATAGCATAAACGTGTCTTACTTAATCATCTGCGAATAGGTCCTGAGATATGTATGTTTTCATGTTATCATATCATATCTAATAATGTCTAACAAGTGGTATCAGAGCCACCTTTCGTTAGAGGATTATAGTCCAGATTCGTTTATATGTTTTTTATGAATTTTTGGGTCTTCTGAACTCATGATTTTTCAGATCTAGATTTAGTTTTTACTCATGCTTAAATTCTGGCATATTCATGCTTTGTGTGGAAATTGTCAGCATGGTTTTGTGTTAATGTTGACTGTTGATTTCATAGCATCATTACATGTTTAGGCTTTTGGAAAAATTGATTTAAATTTGGGTTGCATAATTCGGGAATCATGTTTATATACATTGATTTAGGTTTCTGTCTCTGTACTTGAATTATTTGAATCAAATTGTTTAATTTCCTTTGGCCGCACACTTTTTGATTCAGCAAATAAAGTTTTCATTCATTCAATTACTTGTGGGATTCTTGTTTGAATGAAATCATTAATTAATCAAACACATAAAAAGCATTATTTTATTAGACGTATGTATATAATGCTTTCTGTTTTAATGTTTTATCATAATGTGAATGCTTATTGTGCCAATGTTTATTCCATCGGCCGTTTCATGTGTACGTTGAAATGAAATTTGTTTTTGGGTTGATTCGCCCACTATTTAATTCCGGGGGTGGGGCATTTTGGTAATTAAACAATTTTTTTTTGCAATACTTGATATGTCTATTATTTATAATTGATTCGATTGAACCGACATGTTGCCAAAGTAACCTCTGTTGGGTAAAATTGATCAATTTTGAATAAGGGGACATAGTTATCCATGTGAAATAATCGGCCCAAAGGAAGGTTATTTTGACCGGATAATGTTTGGCTTTTACCCCTGAGGTATGCCAATTAATCGAAAATAATTTGATCGAACCAACATGTTGCCAAAGTAACCTATGTTGGGTAAAATTAATTATTTTTTAATTAATTTAGCATAGTTTTCCATGTGAAACAATCGGCCCAAAGGAAGGTTGTTTTGACAGGAGAATGAGTAGTCTTGAATATGTGTTACATTCGGATTATCATGCTTTTGTTGTGTCGGCCCAAAGGAAGGCACACCATTATGCCGATACTAGTATCAATATTTAAGTCTATGTAAAAGAGTACCACTTGCGGATTATTATTTTAGTCCAAAGACTAAATAATAACGAAGTGCTAGGTATCTTAAGATGGGCCCACCAACTAGTGTATGCATTAAAAATTATTTTAGTTCATACATAATTTTAATAAATTAATTTGACCATTTTCATTGTCTTTTCGGATTTAATGTCTTCACTGCCTTCTGTAATAACTCCCAACAACATCCCTGTGCTTAACGGCACAAACTTCAAGAAATGGAAAGAGCACATCATGATAGTGCTCGGTTGTATGGATTTGGACCATGCATTAAGAATTGAGCGTCCCACAAATCTGACCCCTGAAAGCACTGATGCTGAAAGGGTGGTTCATGAAAGGTGGGAGCGATCGATCCGCATGAGTCTGATGATGACACAAAACTCCACTCCGGAAACCATAAGGCGTAATATATCAGAGGATAATGATGCAATAAAGTTTCTGATGCAATTAGCGGACGTATTCACTTTGAAACGAACACTATTTTGAAACAACTCGTTTCCATGCGCTATAAGGGCAAAGGAAATATAGATGAATATATTATGGTTATGTCAAAACTTGTAGCAAGACTAAGGACCCTTAGGCTGAATTTGTCTGATGACATATTTGTGCACCTGGTCTTGATCTCGCTTCTTGCACGTTTTGGTCTCTTCAGGATCTCTTTCTATGCTTAGAAAGAGAAATGGACATTAAATGAGCTTATAGCTCAGTGTATGCAAGAAGATGAGAGAAGAAACAAGAAAAGACTGACAATATTCATTTGGCATTCAAATCAAATGGTAAAACCGCCACCATGAAGTGAAAGAGGGATAAAGGTAAGGAAACTGCAACTCCTCCTGGAACTACATAGCCTAAGAGCCAAAAGGGACAGAATTCGGCTATTACCTGTCACTTTTGCAAGAAGGCTGACCACTTAAAGAAATTATGCCTAGGATACGCCACTTGGCGTGTAAAGAAAGGTAATATTCTCAACTTCGTTTGTTGTGAAGTTAATTTGGTTTTTGTACCTAGTGACACTTGGTGGATAGATACGGGAGCTATTATTCACATATGTGTCACGTTGTAGGATTGCCTCCACTACCGAGTGCCAAATGATGATGAAAGATGCATCTATGTAGGCAAAGGGAACAAGGCTGTTATGGAAGTTGTAGGTGTCGTTAGGATTTATTTAAGTTCTAGTTTATTTTTTTTTTTTTTTTGGATTTAGAGGAAACTTTTAGTATACCGTCTTTTCGGTGGAAATTGATTCATGTTTCATTTTTGAACAAATTTGGTTATTCTTGTTCATTTGAAATTGAATTATTTACTATTTCTTTAAATTCAAAAATTATTGCACTAGAACTTTAATAGATAAATTATATTAATTAGACACCTTAACAACTAATAATGAAAAAAAAAAAAAAAAACCTGCATTCAAGTATCTTAGGTGCTAAATGAAAATTAACTAATGAGAATTCATTATTATTTTGGCACAAATGATTAGGTCACATTTCTCGATAGAGAATATGAAGGCTTGTGCTTGATGGAATTCTCGATTCCCTTGCATTAACAGACCTTAAATCTGTATAGAATGCATTAAGGGAAAACAAATGAACGAACGAAATAAGGGTGCATATAGAAGTAGTGAACCTTCAGAGTTGATACATAATTACATAGCTGGTCCGTTCTCTAAGGACTCTTTGAATGGACATACATATCTTATCAGCTCTATGGATGATTACTCACGATACAGCCGTCTTTACTTAATTTATGAGAAGTTTTCATAATTGGTGTGAATGACATGGCCTTTTGCCAATACCATAGTGACATGGTGAGAAGTATGATTAATCACTCTTCTCTGATAGAGTCACTTTTGAACAATGCTCTTAAGACTGCAGTTTTCATATTTAACTGTGTAAGGTAGTTACTAGAATTTAATACAAGACATGGGTATGTAAGAGGCCTAGTATTAGGCACTTTCATGTCTTGAGTTGTCCAAATGAGGCTAGGTCTTATATGCCTGACAAAAGAAAATTGGACTGTAAGCTTATTAGCCGCTACTTTACGAATTACTTCGAAAGATTGAGGGGTTACAAGTTTTAGTTCTCCTCAAATAGATCCTTCTTCGATATAGGAGACGCCAAAAATTATTGAGCATGCTTACTATAGTGGGAGCATTAAAAGAAACGATGTAGTGTTTGAGGGGGAGAGTGTGTAAATATTCTCGCTATAGTTACAGTTGACAATGATAAGGTAACCATTCCTATCAAAGTTCAACTTGTAAATCAGGATTCATGTCAAACACTATCACTCTTGCACTCACTCCCACTACTGTAGTTTAGCAACCTCAACTTAAGAAGCCAATAAGGAGATCCACAAGAGAAAGGTGAAAGACAACATCAACTGATTATGTCTATCTCAATGAGCATGAATTCGACTTGGGGTTGGAAACTGATCCAACTTCATTTAGTGAAGTTAAGTCATCTCCGAACTCTGATAAATGGATCAAAGCCATGAAAGATGAGTTAAAATCCATGGACGACAATGGTGTTTGGGATCTTGTCGAATTACCATTAGGAAATAGACCAATTGGTTGTAAATGGATTTATAAAACCAAATGTGACTCTAAAGGTAATATCGAAAGATTTAAGGCTTGCCTAGTCGCCAAAGGTTTTACTCAAAAGGAAGGAATTGACTTCAAAGAGACCTTCTCACCAGTCCCAACGAAGGATTCACTTAGGATTGTCATGGCATTAGTGGCTCATTATGATTTAGAGCTACATCAAATGGACGTTAAAACAACATTTCTCAATGGTGACATTGAAGAAACAATCCACATGGTGCAACCAGAGAACTTTGGGTCGAAAGACTCAAAGAACCTTGTATGTAAACTTAACAAGTCCATTTATGGCTTGAAGCAGGCGTCCCGCCAGTGGTACCGGAAATTTGATCAGGTGATTACCTCTTATGTTTTTCGAGGAAAACACCACTAATCAGTGCATATATATTTCACGATCAGTGGGAGCAGGTTTATCATCATGGTGTTGTAAGTAGGTGATATTCTACTAGCAAGCACTAATGTAAGGCTTTTGCATGATACCAAGAAATTTCTCTCGAGTAAATTGAAGGAGAAAGATCTAGGTGAATCATCTTTCGTTTTGGGAATACATATAAATCGTGATTGATCTAAATGTATATTTGGTCTATCCCAGAAGGTCTACATTGATAAGTTGCTTAACCATTTTGGCATGCAAAATTGCGCACCAAGAAATGAACCTTGAGAATGATGAAATGGAATGGGAATCATCATGCATGTGAAGAATGTACGCATTCTGATATTGCTTGCCACGTATTTGGGATGCAAGTTAGATAATTATACGACTCGATTATGGATCATTTGAAAATGGTCAAACGAGTCTTACAATACTTGTAAAGGACAATTGATTACGAGCTTATAATATCAAAGATCATATTTTTCTTAAATCACATATTCTCTGATTCAAACTTCGTTGGTATAACTACTAATCATGCCATCAATGATCGGCCCAAAGGAAGATCATTGATTTGCCGATTGATAGATATACATATGGTGATAAATACATCAATAAAGTATTTGATCACTAAAGGGGAGTGCCACTTACAGTTGATATTTATGTCCAAAGACTATATATCAGTGTTGTTCTAGGCATCCTATATGACCTATCAAATGATTATTTGGGGTATTCGTGTGTCAATAACACATCTTAGTACAAACTCTATGACTTTAGACCCATTCACCAAAGGTTGGCCACCTACGGTGCTTCATGAGCGTATTGCTCATATGGGTGTTCTTGGAATTAATGATACAATCAATTAGTGGGAGTTTGTCCTTAAAGTTTTATGCTTTACAGTTTTGATTTTATTCTGTACAGACTTTAGTTTCATGATTCATTTCATTTTGAATACCCTGAAATAAGGTCAAGTTTTGTGACTTTCTACTGATGTTAAACATTTGGTAAAGAAAGTTGACTCTCGGAGTCATTATGCTGGACCAGTTGGAAATTGACATGATATAGATCACATAAGATGTAATTTCCATGCTACATATCCATACTTGATCTATGTTGTTGATTATGTTGGTATCGTGACCATTGAAGGTTTAGTCATGAATTCATGCAACGAATGCCGCTTTGATCCTATATTAGCATAATCGATGAACGAGATTGTTTGGGATATTTCGTAGTTGAAATAGCAAATTTTGTGCACACTTAGGCTTATACAATCTGAAGAAAACATGGTAGTCCAAGTGGGAGATTGTTGGAATTATTATTCTTATCAGTCTAATAATATGGACTTACATGTTATATAATTGTATATGATAGGCTATTTCATTTATGTGCCTAATTAATTGTGATCTAATAATAATAATTATGTGGCACTTAAGAATATCAATTAATTAAAGTATGGACTCTTTATATGTGTAGATACCTAATTGGACTCTAACTGTTCTTGATGGGCTGACAGTTAGAGCCCTACTAGAGTTAGGGTTAATACTCTTCTATATATAGGGTTATGGTCCCTAAGCCAATTCATAATTTTGCACTTTCATCTTCCCCATCTAGAGAAAGCACTTAGAAGACCACAACCCCCTGGAATCCATCTTTGTGATTCTTCCGCTACTCTACCAATGGATTCAGGTATACGTCTCTTTATAGCATAAACGTGTCTTACTTAATCATCTGCGAATAGGTCCTGAGATATGTATGTTTTCATGTTATCATAGCATATCTAATAATGTCTAACATTACCTTCTCTGATTACAGCTCAAAGTGAAAATTTGGGATTATTTAAGCCTTTCAACTTGAGATTCCCTGCGAAGAAAAAATAAATTAATGCATGGGGCAGAAGAAATCAGAAAGGTAACCAAAAGCAAGATTTCAGACATCTTTTCAAGGAAAGTAAATAATCTTTTATGTACACAGAAAAATAGGATAATAGATTGCACCCAAACTAAGGGAACTCAAATATTACCTACAACAAATACACCACTCAATATAACCACAAAAAATGAAAAGATTTAACAACCTAAAAACACATCAACACATTTTCCTTTCCATCTATAGATCGAACACAACTTATAATTCTATGGTAGTTCCTGTCAAGGATAGATGAAATCCAATAATTCATTGGTAACAAAAACATTACACCAGCTTCATTAGCTGCCAAGGCTCCAAACTCTAATGGAGACAATTCGATCTGCAACTTGTCTTTATAGTTGTATAAGTTGTTTTAATTAATTTGATCAAGAGCACCTAATATCAAATAGTTGAATAAAATAATGGTGTAACATCATACACTGAAAAACCAAATGCAAACATGGGTAATGTTCATATGCAACACTTAAAACTCACTTGGTCAACTACGTCAGGATTATCATCGGCCTTCAGCAATAGCCTCTTCAGAGGCTGCACGAACTAAGGGAGTCATACCACCCGACCTAGTGTTTGGGTCAGCTCCAGCCTAGAAAGGAAAAAATTAACTAACAATAAGAAAGGATAAGTATAAAGTTTTTAGGATGCAGCAAGAATGAACTTTCTCATAAGCAGTGCAATAGCTAAAAGTCTATAGTAATATTTATAGCTAAAAGGACATTTACCTGGTAGCATAAGAACAAGAAATAACATAGTAAAGCATACAGAATACCACTAAATTTAATTAAATTCACCCACTTTGACATAAAAAAAAATACATTTACAATTCTCAGTCCTCAACTCCTTATGATCAAAGTGTATTTATAATGGAAACTCTCTACATCACATTGAAATGTACTGCCACAACATATTGTGTATCATGTATTGGAGTCAACTTAAAGAACCAAGAGGATAATAATTCAAAGGACACTATCAATGGCTATGAAAACAACTACCAATAAATCTCTTTCCAGTGATGACGGCAATAGAGGAAGAGCCTGTCAATAACATATTCATTTTTCATAACTACCACTTGAAGAAATAAACCAGAAACATAAGTGAAAGTGATGCCATACTCACCATCAAATCAATCTCTAACTTGGTTTCCTTTTTAGTCTCGACCACAACTGCTTCATAATCACTGCACAACCACACGTTAGCTATGTTAGAAATATGAGAAAATGGAATTAAAAAATATTGATGTAAAAGGGTAATAAAATGAAAAGTAAGAAACGGAAATAAAAATTGGAGGAGGCTCACGCTTTTGTCATTGTCTGATCCTGAATATCACAAGAATTTACTTTGAAACGTGAAGACGAATCATTTTCTTTTGGAGAAGCCACTTGTCCTTTACTCAGGAACCTTTCCTGTTTGAAATTCTTTAGAAGAGAAGAAAGAAACAGCCACATGAGAGCTCCTGCAGATGAACCTAAACCCATAAGCACCACACAAAACAAGTTAAACACATGAGTAAGATAAGAATTAAAGCAAACCTCAGAACACAAACCACGGGAATGAACCTGTAATAGAAACATTTTTTAAGGAAATACTGAAATATGAAGCATACCAACAAAGGAAAATCTCAAAGCAAAAGAAAAATTAATGGTCAATAAAACCCATGAAAACTGAAGGCAAGCTTTGATGCCTCTCCACTAGGCTTTCTTCGCCTCGACTTCAGAAATTACGAGACAGAATGCAGAAAACAGGAACAAACATGAATCTAAAATTTAAAAATAAATCAAAAAATCAATCATACCCCAATGAAATAGCAAAAACACAATGCACAAAATGAAAAAAAAAGTAATTAGAAACACACACACAAATACCAAGAAAACCCGTAAGCCAAAACCTAGAATCATACCTTGAAGAACACTGAGTGAAGTCACTGCAAAATGAAAGTAGAAAATGCCAAGAAAATAAGCTATTATTAGCTTTTACCTTTGTCACTTCCAAAGGAGTATCAACTCAGCACCATGGCCTGCACAAAATAAAAAAAATCCAACAAAATTAACACAACATACATATGAAGACAAATCATGAATATAAAGAATCCCACAAAATCAAAAGAAAAAAAAGTCAAAATTGACATTTTAATTAAGCTCTTACAGAATCATCTCAATCTCCCTACTGCCATGCTCCACCACCGCGTAGCTCCTGAACCGACACCCCATCAGTGGGGCCCACGATGGCCATCACTTTATCTTGACCTTCCCTCGTATCCCCCCAAATCCGCCGCAACTGCTGGCTTGTTTGACGTGACGTTGTCAAACTGAAATTTGAGAATTAATATAGCATGTACAAACCTATATCACTTTCATAGCAGCCGAACAAACAAATTCAAGTGAGTTTTTTAATTTTCTCCAACAAGGATCTTCACTTAAGTAATTACCTCCGTTAGAGTCTCAGGTGAGAACCACCGTAACAACACGCCAAGGTGCACAACTGCAGGTATCAACTTGAAAAGCAATGGAGTAGTTACCTGCAAAAATGTGTCAACATTCCGACTTAAAGTATCCAGTAATTAATCTGTGCATAATGAACAAGCTAAAGGCTTAAAGCACAACGAAAAATGGTCTTCTACCGGACTCAAAGTTGTAGTTCCAAGAAGCAGCAGATACATCTTCCCCTAAAAAAATCCATTTCTCAGAAAAATTATACCTCGTAAAAATAATGGAAGCGTTACTGATCTGAGTTTTACAAAAAATGTCATAGCAATTACCTGAGCAAGATAAAGATTTGAGGCACGACTGAGCAGTACAAATGCAAATTCCCCTATTCGCGCTAAAGACATCCCAGCCTATGTGGCTCAAAGTCCAGGGCTCCATCATCAGCATATACATGTAACAGATTCTAAAGTAGCATGCTAGAAAGGTAGCAGCTTACAAGCAGTGAAGTTTTATTGTTGTATCTGAATCCCTTGACAACTGCAGAAATTACAACGGTTTTAACAATGACCACTAATATAATTGATGCAAGCAAAATGTCAACGTGGTTCCACAGAAAATGAACATGGATCAGCATCCCAATGCTAGCCAGGACAAGAGCTGCAAACATGTTGCGAATAGGTTCAACCTGTATCAACGAAAAGCTCAAAGCAACGAAACAACAATTACCAAAGCAAATAGTTGCATATGTAAATCACAATATCTCATAGTACTCGGGCATACAGAGATATACATGAAAAAGCTGAGGATATTTGTATGCCAATACATATTAAGCATGTATTAAGTTTATCTCTAACAATGAAAGAAGTGCTAAAATTATTATTACTTGATGAAGTGTATGCTGAGCAAGAGCAGTGGTTGATATCATCACCCCCGCAACAAATGGACCCAATTCTAGACTAAGACCGAGCTTGTCACTACACTGAAACCATCCAAAGCATTAGATAAGCCATGTAGCAAAATGACCCCGTAACTTCGGGAGAAGGGGTGCCTAAGTCAAAGGGTCGAGAGACTCAATGCCACTCGCCGGCCGCTCGGGCTCCGCGTTAGCTTCTAAGCTATTCAAACAAGTAATCGTAATTTTGAGCAAGTATCAGAAACAATTTACAGCATAAGTGGAAAATAATAGTAACACTATGTGAACATGATAATAGTACATGCATATGTCGGCACTGAAGTAAGTACTAAAATATTTGAAAAAATTAAAGGAAACAAACCCAAGCTACGTGTAGGCAGAATGCTATTGATGTCAATTGATAAAGTTCATTGGTCTGCAAAAAGAGATAATATTCATAGTAAGTTGAATAGAAACAGCTTATAATTGTTGAAGAACGTGGCATATTCTTGTAATTGACTGTCTTCATGAAAACAAAAGCTTAAAAAGAAAAAGAAACATTACCTGTGATGACTATCATAAGTTTCAAGAACCATGGCAATCAGATTAAACGTAGAAATAACATACTCTGAGATACATTTTCTTAAGCATGTCCATGGCCGAGAACTCAGTGATGCGACTTAAACTGTAGAATCAATAGACTTAGGAGCTACTCTCTCGACATGCACCCACGGATGACCCAGAATAAACAAAATCAAATAGAAATTTAATGGAAAGTTTAAGCAAATTCTTAGATTACAAAGTTGAAATGATTTATTCCAATTTATCATTAAATTAGTAAAAAAAATAGTTTCATGTTGAAATTCGAACAATAGATTGGCTCAGGATGAACATGCAAAATTAAGCTAATTATATATGATCATGGATTTTTCCATTATATAAATATAAGTAAGTATAGATGCTTGTTAAACACGCAAGCATGTTATCCACTTAAAATCATACATTCAACAATGAACAGTTGATTTGAAATTGTCGCCACTTATTAGTATAAATGTAATAATAATATATGGTTTTCTTTCCTTTCCTATCCTTTCCAACAAATATGTGGTTATAAAAAGGAAACACGTGCTTGCAGGGCCATATTTCAACCACCTATAATCTCTTAAATTATCAACATGTTTTGTATGTTTGTCATGTATGTGCATAAGAAAGAATATTATACTAATTTATGAAGTTGATATCGCAGCAGCACATGATGAGAAGGAAAATATCAAACAAAATCAATGAAGAGCATATCATATAGTTTTAGCCAAAATAGTTCCACAAAATCACTACACCAAAACATTTAAGGCTGTAAACATCATTAAATAATTAAAAGAAAAACAAATACATATAAAAATAATTACATATCTAAAGCAGAGTGAAATATTTACAAAACCAAACTTCTCTGATACAGCCTGAAGAAGCTTTATAAGCTATAACCAATGAAACTTACAAAGAAGACAATAGAAAAACACATACCTCTGGATTTAAAACTTTCAAGACTACTACCTGCAAAATATCAAAAACACAAACTAAGAAAAGAAAGAAGGGCCTGCACAACATATAAACATATCACAAGCAAAATACATGGAACTGTAAAATTAGGAACAAAATATTTGAAGAAATCAAAATACCATGGATAGCCAAGTTCATGAAGGAGAATGAAAAAACTCACCCATATAAAAACTTAAGAAAATGAAATGAAATTCAGAGTAATAGTAGATATTTTCAGGAAATGTATAAGAAACCCAACAAAGGCGGTCTCACGTAAAAGTTGACAAGACAAGGGCCAGTACACTCTATATTCATAGATTAGTATATATAAATAACCAAAATATTAATGTGAAATTAATAGAAGAAAAAGTAAAAAGGAAAATGCCTCTGACCGCGGATAATTACACTAATGGCTCATTATTTAGAATTGCTGCATAATGAAATCATCACAAGTACTTAAAAATTCTCTGGAAAATAAGGAAATTAAGCACGCAGGTCATTTAATGAGGTGCAGTCAATCATGAACTTTATCGTGGTTCACAGGAAAACGCTCGTGCATATGCCGGAATAATGGTCTGTACAGAGACAAGCAAGCAGGAGAGAATTGAAGACGACTAAAATCGAATTTGGGAAAGTAGAAAATTCAAATCAATTTTCTTATAACTGAGAGGCAAAACGACGTCGTTTACAGATGGATGGAGTCGCTGAATACGGAAATTTTTTTTTGCCCATCAAATAAATACAGCCCAAAAACAAAAGGTAAATACGGTTTGGGGCCACAGAAAATGTTCGATCATAAATAAGGAAGCCCAAATTAATTAGAAAAGAAAAGGAGTGACAGCCCAAATAGCGGAGGGAAAAATTAAAGCGCTGCCGTTTGAACATTAAAACGAGAAAAATTAATTCAAAATTATGAATACGGCAACTGTAGCAAGTTAGGGTCGCTACTTATTAGATATAATATATAAGATAGATAAGTATACAACTAATTCATATTAGGTCCATAATTTTATTTTAACATTCATATTACCCTGACCTATTAATGATATATTCAATTGGCCCCAAATGAATTTAATGACTCTTATATTATTTCAACGAAAATACTAAAGTCCTTATAAGTCTCATTTCAAACCTTAATAAATTAAGCTTTCTATTTAAATAAAAAAATTAATTAACAATTCATTTTACTCTTACTTAAAAATGCGGGGTATTACACTCACCCCACCTTCAAAGAATTTGGCCCCCAAATTCTCTCTCACTTATTTGGTTCTGATTATGATAGGAATTGATAGAAAAAATAGTAGTAGTAAGGATACAAAATAAACCATGGTTTAGAATAATATGGCTGAAGAAGTTATCAGGTCAATAGATAGACTAAGGTATGTTTAAAGGTTTATAATAAACAAGAATGGGTAATATATGCTCGAAGGTGAGCAAGGAGAGAATCATATATAAGAGTTGGGAGACTAAGATATGGAATATGCAAATTCTCTAGTTTCTAAAAAGGTTGACTAAATGTGAATAGATTAACCATGTAAAATTCAGATCGAGTGTCCTAAAACTAATCGTTCAAAGAATATACAAATGGAAAGTAATTGACATTATGTACGTCAATAAGGTCATGTCAAATTTTATGAATTCGTATGAATCTTATAAGAGTTCTAGTGTAAGATGACTAGATCTAGATTTTTTTAAGACGAAAAAGTCCAAGTAGAACGACAAACAAATTTTTGAATAAAGAAATAGTTCTAGCCATTTCCGGCGTGAAAAATAATGTGTTGCAGAAGATCCTATTAATAGAGTTGAATTAGCATAATAGTGAAAGTGATTGAAAGAGGTGAAATTATAGATTTCTAAGTGGTATAAGAATAGGATCAAAGTAAGACACTTAATATACTCTAGACAAGGTTTAATCATTAGTTTCAATCTAACACTATAACTTTGCAACTTGTAAGTTGTGATAGGTATTTTACCAAGGATTACATGTTTCGAATCACGAATGTTTGAGATTTGGTTAAACTTGTAACAATTTGGAAAAAGTAAGGGAAAAGTATGAAAGGTGTGGTCATAGTAAAGAAGGACATGTTACAGAAACATGACTTTATGGATGTGAAAGTTAAGAGAATTTATTCAACTATCTCTCAAATTCATTCATAGCACGACAATGAGTGGACCAACTCACCGAATATTTTAATCCAACTTAGCTAACGAAGTTTCATAATTCACAATTTATAATGGGTGGTATATATATAGTATAGCCTAATTGGATAAGTATCTAACTGACTTTCTAAGGTACATCCAAAAATTGATTCTAGAGCACGACGTTCGATTCTCGGCGATCGTAATATCTTCCCCATCCAAACAATAAAAGCGTCTGCTCCACGAGTTCTTCATCACATAACTTGTTGTTGGCTCTTATCGCTTGTAACTGCGACGATCTCCGATCCATGGCTTGATTTTCTAAGACGAAATTCGGTTTTTGTTTAATTCAAGTCCAAATCCAGTCAGATGAGTGAATGTTCAATAATTCTAACTCAATTAGGGATTTCTCATTTTATTTTATTATCTCAAGCTTAGCATTACTCCTAAGAGCCAACTGAAATCAACATAGGCATAAGGATAACTACAACATATGTCCACATTCAAGTCATTATCTTAGTGTACAAAGAACTTAGAAAAGTTCGGATTCAACTCCGCTCAGGAAGTACTAAAAGCTGAGTATGGGAATCAAGAGAAAAGCAGTCATTTGGAGCAATTCAAGATGAATCAATAGATATTCAAAAAGATCTTACAACTACTTCGTTGTTCTAGAAATAAATCCAAGGTTTCAACATTCTTGTTGAATAGAAAATGGAAAGATATGATCCTAACTCGCTTGATTTGTTACAGGTCTAGACCAATTCCCAGGTTAAACCTTTCTATTACAAACTTACCCCGCCAGGGAAAACCTATCTCAGTACCATAATTGTAATGATTCACATGTTGGTCGCGCGCCCCAATAGTGATTCACGACAATTGGGTACTAAGGGTTCCTATGACTCAATAGAAAACCTTAAGGGTTCTATAGAATTTCTTTGGTATAATCACCCACAGTCAAAGGAACATATCCTGACATAGCACTAACACAACTTAATGCTCTGATACCACCTGTAACGACCCGAAGCCGGCACCTGCCTGCTATGACATAAATAAATAATATGATAACCTTAATAAAATTTTCAATAACTGCAGTTCAGAGCTCTAGCTATCTATTACAATACATTGATTTTCCCCAGCTAACTTATTAAACTTAAAACTTTTCATTACAAACCAAACCTTCACTTGACAAATTCTAGAAACTCTATGGTAGACGCCCAATTGAAATCCCTTAGTCTGATGTGGCCCATCCTGCCATTTGGTGAGATTCTGAAAGAGTAATAATTTGAAAGCGTAAGTTGTAAAAACAACTTAGTGAGGCCTGTGCAGGTGTGAAATTGAGTTTTATGCAGGAAATGATTTAGAAATCCATGTACTGCCTATTAACTTACAAGGGAATTGATATTTAAGATTAGTATAGCAGATACACAAATATCACACATGATATCACAACAATTACCCGTCAAAACGGGATAAACAACTCCTCCGCCTCAAAAGGATACAGAAAGATCAGGATGTGATCAATAGTTAGTACTCCGGTTAGATAGGGCTGAGATGCGACCCGTCCCTTTAAGTGGCCTTGACATGTCTTTGCCGAATAATTTGAATCACTCCCCAAGGGGCTCTAATCCCTGGTTTTGTGAGTCCGGTCAATGGCAGAGCTCTGGTAGTCCTGTAGCCCCCAGCTACCCAGAATTATCCAGAGAATACCATCAACCGAGAGCAGATGAGCGCACAAATAATCATGTACAAGCAATTGGTACTTTGGTGAGATAAAGTACTACACCTTGGTACCATTCATCAATATGAGGTGAGATAAAGTACTACACCCCATTATTCAACAATTATCATATACTGTGAGAAATGCAGACAGGTATAGAGTTATCAGTTCTACTATGATGAAGTAGTACATATTGCAAGCACCGCATGCAGATATAGGGCTATCAGTTCCATTATGAATATGTAATACATAATGTGAGCATTTCAGACAGTTACAAATATAGATATATAACAACTATAGTCATTTCAATTGAGAAATGCATATATATGATATGATTTTCTTTAGAAACTCTTTCAGTTTTAAAAATATTTTACTGAGGCGCTCACCTTTCTCAGGATAGGGTTGCCACTCAACAGTAGACAGTGGCATCGTCTCAAGTCCCACTATTCGATTTACCTTCTAGTATGTCTTCGTAGAAGAATGACCTCGATCCCATTTAATTCACGTCTTGGTTCAAGATTTGAATAGTTAAACCAACTATTCTCGAGTTACCTACAATCAACGTCCAAATTCTATAAATAATAATTCCACGATCAACAACTCTTCAAACTCCATACGTTGCTCTATTCTTATTTATTGTCTCATCTGTTATATAAAACGTCTATTGAGAGTACTTAATTATTTTTATTAAATAAGAAGACCCCGACAATACTTGATTATTAAATCATTATTTTAATTAAAACAACTTATAAGAATTATTCAATTCACGTTAATCTAACAAATTCAACTTATTAAACTAATTATCGTTAGTAGTTAAATAACCGTAATTATTTAATTACAACCTTAATGCAAATCTAATGTTTAATTAAGGGTCCACTGATTTCCAAGTCTAATTAATTTTATAAGCTAATGTAATTACGTCTAACAAGTATGTATATTAACTATTTTTATTGAACTACTATATCACTAGTTAAGGTAAGTATAAATTAAATTTTAATTGTACTAGTTTTAATTACTAACTCGATCCAAGTCCAGCGTTAGCTAATTAATTTAACTAATTATGAAAAATGGTTATTTATGATAATTTAATTATTATGAACTAGTTTAAGTCCAATATCTCATTGTCCAATTCATTTTCAGTCCACTTAAGGGTCTTAACTGCAGTTTTGGTCCAAGTCATTTGATCTAATACAATTAACCCCAATTCTATTACCAAGCCCATAATTTAAAACAATCCAAACAAGGAAGGCCCAAAAGACAAAGGCCTATAATACTAAAGCCCAATTAAATTACCTGCAATTGGCTTGACCCAGACCAACTAACCCACTTAAATCTAACCACTAAATCCCAACTCAACTAAATCACAATCAAGGCCCAAAACCCTTATAGCCCAATATCACATCCCAAACCCTAACCCTCATTGCATCATCTACCACCTCAAACCCTAGCTGGCCGCCGTCACCAGAACGCCGCCGCCACCGTCGCTCCTTCTCAGCCGTCGCACTCCATCGGAAAGTCCCCACCAGCCGCCCCTATTCAATTCTAAACAACCCAAGATTGAGTCCAACCTTATCCACACCTTAATTGCATCTTTTTCCTCCATCTCCGTAACCACCACTACCGCCGCCGTCAACAAGCTACCACCACAGCTACCGTACCACCACCGCTGTTTCTCGCTCTCTCTCTATCCCTCTCTCTCTCTCTCGCTTCTGTCCGAATAAAAGGGAAGAATCCTATAACCCTCAAATCATTTCCCGTCTTCACAACCACCGTGAACCACTCCAATCACCACCTCCACTTTCTCTCTCTCTTTGTTCTTTTCTCGTAGTGTATGTTTTTCCCAACCAAAGGATAGAAAGTTCCTCCAAATTAATATACTAGTTAATAGGGAGAATTGCCTAGTTGATGTTGGAGTTTAACAATCTGTGTAATTGATATATACTCAATTTATATTTCTTGAAGTAACTCTAAAAATAATTAAGGATAAACTATAATTATAGCCAAGTATAATTTACTAAACTAATATAATATATTATTAATACATTCAAGATTTTTTAAATATAACAAAATAGTGGGGTAGAAACTTATTTAAATAAAATTGATGTTTCAATTTGAATTTATAAGACAACCAGCAACTTTATTTGAATTCTTTTTTTATAAGTAATTCAAATGAATATATTTGTATAAATTAATTAAAGTTTCTAAAGGTATTATATATTGACAGAAACAGTATACGTAAATAGAACAAAATAGTAAAAGCAGTATATGAAGTTTTACGTATGAACGGAATTATAAAAATGATTTAATTACCAAACAGTGTACAAAGTTTTGAATCGGATTTATTTTTTCAAAAGAGTGACGAAGTTTATTTAGATGAATTTGAAAAACTTAGTCTTATGAGGCTTTTTAGAAATAACTTTAATTTGCAAATTTGAAAATTAAATTTACTCACTAATTAATAACCGGGAAGAAATGAGATGTAAAAGACTGAGGCTGCAAATGCAATCTCTTTAAGACAATACTTCCGAGGCTGCCTATGGTGCGATCAGTATTCCTCGGTAGTCTCCCAGGATACAACAGTCTATCCTTGTCGTTTTGCACGAACAAAAAGGACACGGGCGAGTTGGAACAAATAGAACTTTGACTAAAATATTTAACTTGAGTAGTAGAGAATAATTTATACTTAATTGCTGAATAAAATGGTGTAAGGAATTGGCCAGATTCCTCTCCTATTTATAGCAATTGAAAGAACTTGTTGCAGGGTCACAATGGTTCGAATTTGAACCAAGTAATGGTTTGGTCCGAATGGGTGCCACCCATTCGGTTCAAAGACCAACCAAACACACCCTTTTATTCAAATTCGGGCGGGCAAACCAGATCCTTCTCGAACCTTCTAGAAGGTCCTCACGGATCCTATTTGGATCGCATGCGGATCCTAATTGGATCACACGCGGATCCTAATCGGTTCATTCACGGATCTTTGTAAAAATTTTGGACTTTTATTAATTATTGGGCCCAGATATTACTCTAGGCCCATTCCCACAAAGCCTTTCCACTATGAAAGCTAGGTGCCCCTTTTTATAACACTTTTGTAGCTCCACTTTCTCCTTCTTTTCCATGTGGGATAGTGAGACTCATCATTCCCTTCTCACTTCATTCATTAAGGTGTAATGATAATTAACTTGGCTAATTAATTTAATTTAATTAGCTAACATTAATCTAATTACACCAACAATCCCCCACATGAATGAAATTTCTCTTCGCACGAGACACAACATGTCAAACTGTTATTTAGGAATAGTACTGCATCGGGATAGGTGAAATCGTTTCATCTTGAACCTTCCCTAGTTGAAGTTTATCGGATTTACTTAGCCAATCGGTGAAATATTTCATCTTGAACCGTCAGCTGTTGGTGTAAACCAAGACAATAAACTTAACACGGTAGTAAACCGATTTGTTCCCAAACTCTCGGTTGTGTTCATTTCGGTCCTGAACATACTTGGGTTCTGCGAGTGCTTTAGAGAATTCAGCCTATAAATAAATTCTCAACGAGCCAACTCAGCTCACACTGACATAGGTGACCGCATCTATCAAGAGTATCCTACCATACTCTACTTGTTCTGGACAAGGTATAGACGTCATTAAAAGCATTAGCTTAACCTTTTTTAACGCGATAGGCATGCACTTATTGCATCATAAGAATGGGATATTGTTAAACTCTTAAGTGCTTTCTTTTAAGTTAGCCAAGACTGGTTGTCCTATTGAACCTGGTCCGTGGGATCTCCAGTCTCCAGGTTAGGTTTCCGTACAAGGTAACTTAGTCTAATTTAGGCTTTAAGCCCATTCCCCTCGATGCACATTCTACTCTCTCACCAGATAAACCTTTAGTAAATGGATCCGCGAGGTTTTCTTTTGATTTCACAAAATCGATGGAAATTATTCCATTTGAGAGTAGATGTCTCACGGTATTGTGTCGACGACGAATATGTCGTGACTTACCATTGTACATAAAGTTGTGAGCTCTATGTAAAGCCGCTTGATTATCGCAATGTATACATATGGCTGACACAGGTTTCGGCCATAGTGGAATATCTTCTAGAAAGTTATGAAGCCACTCAGCTTCTTCACCAGCTTTATCTAAAGCTATAAACTCCGACTCCATTGTGGATCGAGCTATACATGTCTGTTTAGAAGATTTCCATGATATTGCGCCTCCTCCTATTGTGAATACATACCCACTTGTAGACTTTGATTCTTCCGAATCAGAGATCCAATTTGCATCACTATATCCCTCGAGGACTGCTGGATATTTTCCATAGTGTAGTGCGTACTCTGATGTATTCTTTAGGTATCCAAGCACTCTCATTAATGCTTCCCAATGAAGCTTGCTTGGATTACTCGTATATCTACTCAATTTATTGACTGAGTAGGCAATGTCTGGCCTCGTGCAATTCATGATATACATGAGACATCCAATTATACGAGCATACTCGTTTTGTGATACACTATTTCCTTTGTTTTTGTGTAGCACCACCGATGGAAGAAAAGGATTGTTAGTTCCTTTAAATCCATGTTTCTTAAATTTCTCAAGTACCTTGTCCACGTAGTGTGACTGAGATAATTTAATACCATTCGATGACCTTGTTATTTTAATTCCCAAAATAACATCGGCTTCACCGAGATCCTTCATATCGAAATTTTTAGTTAATATTTTCTTTGTGGACTTAATAACCTCCATATTAGTTCCAAATATTAACATATCGTCAACATAAAGACATACTATGACAGTCGCTTGTCCGTATTATCTTATATATACGCACTTGTCGCATTCGTTGATGCGAAAGCCATTTTTAATCATGACACTATCAAATTTCTCGTGCCATTGTTTAGGAGCTTGTTTAAGTCCATAAAGAGAACGAACAAGTTTACTAACTTTGTTCTCTTTTCCTTTAACAATGAAACCTTCTGGTTGTTCCATATAAATCTCCTCATTTAATTCACCATTAAGGAAAGCCGTTTTAACATCCATTTGATGAATCTCAAGATTATGAATAGTTGCTAGAGCTATTAATAGTCTTATGGATGTTATCCTAGTCACTGGTGAATAGGTATCAAAGAAGTCTATACCTTCCTTTTGTCGATACCCCTTAGCTATTAATCTAGCTTTATATTTATCGATAGACCCGTCGGGTTTTAATTTCTTTTTAAAAATCCATTTACATCCAATAGGTTTACTTCCTGTAGGAAGATCAACCAATTCCCAAGTATTATTACTTAGGATGGATTGTAACTCACTGTCTATCGCTTTTTTCCAATGCGCTGCATCGGGAACAGTCATAGCTTCTTTATATGTTTGAGGATCATCCTCAATCATAAAGGTTAAGAGATCTGGGCCGAAGGATTTAGCTATTTTAGCTCGTTTACTCCTTCGAGGCTCTTCTATGACTTCTTCGTTGACTTGAGAATCATTTCCTTCAGAAATTGATTCGTATGTCCTCTTTTGAGAAGTGACGTTTGAGTCCTTCTTATGTGGAAATATATTCTCATAGAATATCGCATCTCGAGATTCAATAATTGTGTTAACGTGAACCTCACTATTTTCAGATTTAAAAACCAAAAATCTGTAAGCACTGCTATTCTCAGCTCGACCTATGTAATAGCAATCAACGGTTTTAGATCCAAGTTTTACCTTTTTAGGTCTTGGAACCGCCACTTTAGCTAAGCACCCCCACACTTTGAGGTATTTGTAGCTTGGTTGCCTTCCTTTCCATAGCTCATATGGAATAGCATCATTTTTCTTGTGTGGGACTCGATTCAATATATGATTTGCCATTAAGATGGCTTCCCCCCACAAGTTGCTAGGTAAACCTGATCTTAAAAGCATGACATTCATCATATCTTTTAAAGTTCGGTTTTTCCGTTCAGCTATCCCATTTGATTGGGGTGAGTAAGGTGCAGTCATTTCATGAATTATTCCTGATTCAGCACACAATTGCTGAAAAGGAAATTCATATTCACCTCCTCTATCAGATCTAAGAATTTTAATTTTCTTATTCAACTGATTTTCAACTTCGGCTTTATATTGTATAAAGGCATTTATTGCTTCTTTTTTCTTATGTAATAAATACACATAGCAATAACGCGTACAATCATCAATAAATGTGATGAAGTACCTTTTACCTCCACGAGTAGGAGTTGCCTTTAAATTACACAGGTCAGTGTGAATTATCTCTAAGGGTTGTGAGTTCCTTTCGATTGAGTTGAAAGGTTGTTTGGCAAATTTTGCCTCTACACAAAATTCACATTTATAATTTTTATCAATATCAAAATTAGGTATTAAACCCATATTTGCCAACTTTTTCATTTTTCGAAAATTAATGTGGCCCAATCTATCATGCCATAATGTAGGAGACTCAAGTAAGTAAGTAGAACTAGATATATTATTATTAATGAATTTGTTGTCTTTGCCGATAACGGCTACATTTGCCTTAAAAAGGCCATCACACATATATCCTTTTCCTACATACATTCCTCCTTTGGTCAGCACAAATTTATCTGACTCAAAGGCTAAACGAAAACCATTCTTAGTAAGGAGAGAACCGGAAATTAGGTTCTTCCTGATATCGGGTACATAAAGTACATTGTTCAAAGTGACATCTTTCCCTGAAGTGAATTTCAGAGTCACTTTTCCTTCTCCTTCAACGACAAAGTGAGCATCGTTCCCCATGAAGAGCTTCTGTTCATGTTCGAGCTTCTTATAAGAAGTGAACATGTTTTTGTCATAACAGATGTGGCGTGTAGCCCCAGTGTCGACCCACCATCCTTTAGTATCACTCATCAGATATGCTTCAGATACAACAGCCGCAAGGTGCAAGTTGTCGATGTCGGATGCAGCAAAGTCAACGGTCACATCAGTCACATTTGCCTCATTTTTGTTAGGTCCTTTGCGGTGACGGCACTTCTTTGCTGGATGCCCAGTCTTTCCACAAACATAGCATGTACCTTTGAAATTTCTCTTTTTATTGCTCTTTTGCCCTTCGTTTGAATTGTTTAGCTTACGCTTCTTGTTTTCATTGGATCCTTCCACAATATGAGCCTTAGCTCCCCCGGGAAGAGGCATTCCCATAAAGTTCAACCCTTTGTCGGTGATCATGCTATTCTCCTGTGTCTTCAATTTTTCTGCAAGATCTTGCACGGTCCATTTTGAAACCGACTTCTTGTGCCTTAGGTGATGTTTGAACCATGTCCATGCCGGAGGAAGCTTTCCAATTATGGAGGCCACCTGGTAAGACTCGCTTAGTTCATGCCCTTCAGCCAGAAATTCATTGATCATTGTTTGAAGATCATTAACTTGCTCATACACAGATTTGTTATCAACCATTCGGTAGAACTGGAACTTATCCACAAGGAACTTTCTGTACCCAGAATCTTCAGTTCTGAATTTTCTTGTCAGACCCTCCCACAGGAGTTTAGCAGTTTTTATTGGACTGTAAACCTTGTAGAGTGTCTCGTCCAAGCAACTGAGAATATAATGTCGGCACATAAAGTCATTAAGATTCCACGATTCGATCTGCTTGACTTCCTCAGGCATTTTTTCCTTAGCCACTGGTACCTCCTCAGTAAGGTATCGAGTTACGCCTAAAGTCGTTAGGTAGAACATCATTTTGTCCTGCCATGTTGCAAAGTCAACCCCTTTGAATTTGAAGGGTGGAATCAACGGAGGGGTAGGGATGTTTTTTGGTGTCTCCACCACATTGTTGTTTGATGCCATCTACACAGATGTATTAAACGATTTAATATTGTCTTAAGATTGTTGGAGTTTAACAATCTGTGTAATTGAAATATATTCAATTTATATTTCTTGTAGTAACTCTAAAAATAATTAAGGATAAACTATAATTATAGCCAAGTATAGTTAACTAAACTAATATAATATATTATTAATACATTCAAGATTTTTTAAATATAACAAAATAGTGGGGTAGAAACTTATTTAAATAAAATTGATGTTTCAATTTGAATTTATAAGACAACCAGCAACTTTATTTGAATCCTTTTTTTTAAGTAATTCAAATGAATATATTTGTATAAATTAATTAAAGTTTCTAAAGGTATTATATATTGACAGAAACAGTATACGTAAATAGAACAAAATAGTAAAAGCAGTATATGAAGTTTTACGTATGAACAGAATTATAAAAACGATTTAATTACCAAACAGTGTACAAAGTTTTGAATCGGATTTATTTTTTCAAAAGAGTGACGAAGTTTATTTAGATGAATTTGAAAAACTTAGTCTTATGAGGCTTTTTAGAAATAACTTTAATTTGCAAATTTGAAAATTAAATTTACTCACTAATTAATAACCAGGAAGAAATGATGTAAAAGACTGAGGCTGCAAATGCAATCTCCTTAAGACAATACTTCTGAGGCTGTCTACGGTGCGATCAGTATTCCTCGGTAGTCTCCCAGGATACAACAGTCTATCCTTGTTGTTTTGCACGAACAAAAAGGACACGGGCGAGTTGGAACAAATAGAACTTTGACTAAAATATTTAACTTGAGTAGTAGAGAATAATTTATACTTAATTGCTGAATAAAATGGTGTAAGGAATTGGCCAGATTCCTCTCCTATTTATAGCAATTGAAAGAACTTGTTGCAGGGTCACAATGGTTCGAATTTGAACCAAGTAATGGTTTGGTCCGAATGGGTGCCACCCATTCGGTTCAAAGACCAACCAAACACACCCTTTTATTCAAATTCGGGCGGGCAAACCAGATCCTTCTCGAACCTTCTAGAAGGTCCTCGCGGATCCTCTTTGGATCGCATGCGGATCCTAATTGGATCACACGCGGATCATAATCGGATCATTCACGGATCTTTGTAAAAATTTTGGACTTTTATTAATTATTGGGCCCAGATATTACTCTAGGCCCATTCCCACAAAGCCTTTCCACTATGAAAGCTAGGTGCCCCTTTTTATAACACTTTTGTAGCTCCACTTTCTCCTTCTTTTCCATGTGGGATAGTGAGACTCATCATTCCCTTCTCACTTCATTCATTAAGGTGTAATGATAATTAACTTGGCTAATTAATTTAATTTAATTAGCTAACATTAATCTAATTACACCAACAGTTGACATGTAGCAAAATTGATCAAGAGTCATCAACTCTTCCTATTATACTGTCGTGTGTATTAGTGAGATATATCTTATAGGTAAATTACACCCAAGTCCTAGAAGATTTTAATTTATGACTTTTAACCCCAAAACTTTATTACAACATACCCTTGGCTAATTTGGAAATAACTATAATTAGTAACTTGTATTAACTAAGTTACTAAATAATTTATACCGTGGTATATATCTATATACATATATATAAGATAGATAAGTATACAACTAATTCATATTAGGTCCATAATTTTATTTTAACATTTATATTACCCTGACCCATTAATGATATATTCAATTGGCCCCAAATGAATTTAATGACTCCTATATTATTTCAACGAAAATACTAAAGTCCTTATAAGTCTCATTTCAAACCTTAATAAATTAAGTTTTCTATTTAAATAAAAAAATTAATTAACAATTCATTTTACTCTTACTTAAAAATGCGGGGTATTACATCAAGTTTTTATTCCAACAAATAATTTCTATCTCAGAAATCATTGATGATAAAATTTTAGTCTAGGTACATGTACTTAGCTGATAAGTTTTGTCATCATCAAAAAATGGGGAAATTGTTGGATAAAGATGAAGATCAGAAGACAAGTAATTTAGAAGTTAAAGGGAGGTTTTGATGATTTCTAAAACATCTTAACCAGCTATGTTAGGAAAGTTTAGTAAAAATCCCTTAGAAGAATTTTGATCAAAGCTAAAAGACATATCAGTCAAGTCAAAATTCAATTTGGTCCAGAAGACTACTGATCTGGTTTTGATGATTTCTAAAACATCTTAACCAGCTAAGTTAGGAAAGTTTAGTAAAAATCCCTTAGAAGAATTTTGATCAAAGCTAAAAGACATATCAGTCAAGTCAAAATTCAATTTGGTCCAGAAGACTACTGATCTGCTGCTGAAGAAAAAAATCAGATTGGTGAGGAACAGCCGACTCAAATCAGATTAGTTCAAGTTTGGGATCAGCTCAGTTCATCATAAGATTAGTGATACTCATCAGCCAAGTGAAGATGATCAGAAAGTCTCTCCAACGGTAATAAATGCACCTGGAGTAATTAATGCTGAATACTGGGGGTATTAATGACAAATGATTGAAGGAAAACCTCGTATCAGCTTAGTGCATTAAATGCGACTGACATAAAGTACTGTTGACAGTACTGCTGCAGAGCATAGAGCAGTTCGCGGAAATTAAGGACCAGTACCCGAGGAATTTGAATCTTGTCTTTCTTCAACGGACATTTTTCAAACCAAGGAGTATAAATAGTTCGTGAGACAGAAGAAGAAGAAGAAAACAACACAACTCTGAGCAAATTTCCGAAGCAAAATCTCTCTAAGTCGCAAGAACAGCTCACTCACCTGGCGAAGTCATTTGTTGACAGAACCAAGTTGAAGATTCAAGCTTAATCATTTTTCCGAGAGAAAAATTGTAAAGGAGTGTTGTGAGAAGTGTAGATCCATCTTTGTGAGTGATCTAACTTCAGAGGATAGGTTTTCTTTGTGATCTCCTATTGTGAGCTTACGGCCACATTCATTTGTTGTTTTGGCATAAGTAGAGTATACTGTAAACTAAGTGTTTATAGTATAACCCAAGATCTAAGTGACTTGGAAGAGTGGACTAAAGGATTTTTATCCATATAACCACTATAAAAATTCTTTCTGTTTTAATTTGCATTATTTCCTTGCATATTTTCTAAGTTGCATAAAACACTTTAGAAAAACTGTTGAAAGATTCTTTAAAAGGAGTTTGTTAAAACTGGAGATAGATCTTTCAAAAGACTAGAAGTTTACTTGTGAAAAACACTTACAAAATATCCGCTGCAAGTATTCTGTTATTAAAGCTAAGTTTGCTGAAATTAGCTAAGTAGTAATACGAGAAGTGGTTAACTGTGATGTTCAAAGATTTGTTCGCGATCAGCTTAGTCAGCTTACTAATCAGTAACAGCTTAGTCTGCTGACAGACGACTGAAAAGTTTTTAAAGTAAAAAAAAAAATTTAGAGGTCTATTCACCTCCCCCCCCCCCCCCCCCTTCTAGACCTCATCTGACCACTTGGGACCAACATGTATTGATTCAATTATATGAATTTTGTAATATTGAATATTGTTTTTTATTGCCTAAAAAAATCACATAAACTTAAGCTTGTTTTTTCATGCTTCTAACCAAATATCTCAGACAATGAAGTGAAAAATCTATGTATGAAAATTATAACGAGATCATAAAAACAAAAGCATCATATGCAATTACATCATTCTTAATGATCTTGCTTAATGTTTTATTTCTATATATTATAAAAGTGGTTTTATTAAAATTAAGGTTACGATAAGTTTTCTCAACTCCATAAATTAAGATACTGTTTCTAGCTTATTGCTAACATATCTCACGATCCTCGCTTTTCAAATACTCCAGCTGTTCCAATTTTTTTTATTTCATTAGCTACAATTTGACTTCATATTTTTAATTTTTAAATGACTTATAAAAAGAAAAAAATGTTCACATTTATTGTATATTAAAGCTTTCAAATAATAATATATACTCAGGTTACAATTTTTAAATATAATATGGCTTGAAAAGTGATCGGTGTTATTATCTAAAAGGGACAAGATGTAACATTTTATCTTTGAGGTATGAAAGCGTAAATAACTTCAAAAATGATGGATAATTATTGTGATGTAGCCATAAATATTTATCGAAACTAGGTACCATCACATATATTTGAAAATTGTATAATCACAATGCAAAAAGAACTAGCCAAGTAAAAAACTCAAATGTTGTGTGGGATATTACCAAACACAGTATATATATATTGGTAAATTTCAGATATTCCATTAGGTAAGATTCAATTATACAAAAATCACGTATTTAATATTATGAAAATGTCCCTCAATAAGTTTATCAGCATCTGACAATTGACTCCCTACATCATTATCTCAGACATTTGACGAAATATTAGTTAATTGAATTTCCAATTTCACTCTTGTGGGTTATTTGTATGATTTATAAAAGTTACATGAAATATCTATATACGAAATCGCCTTAGCTTAGGGAGTAACAATAATATTTATTTTATATGTAAATGTTCCATTTCTTCCGTAAATATTTAATGGGCAAAAATTTATTTTTCATACCATAAGAATTTGACATATTCATTTTTCATACCAAACTCTAAAAAACATACCAATTCTTGACAAACGTTACAATATACATTCGTTAGTTTCGTTGAGGGAATTAAAACATGGACATTGAAGTTCAGGTCCAAAAGAGTAAGATGATGCAAAAATTTCTGAAAAATGTGGAAATACAAAATTGTATTCGAGATTTGAAATTTGTGAGGAAAAATATTTCGCGATTTAGATTTTCAAATAAAAAATTGAACCATTCACTCAACATAATATGAAATTTATTATCCGTATGTGTTCTCAGTGAAAAGACGAATAAAACCCCTCTCCTATTTCCGATAAACAACTACCAGAAGATGGTGGTCGTGCGTAAGGAATGAGCACTACAACAAAAATGATCTTTCGTGGCATCAAGCTTGATGGCATTTTGAAGAAAATGTGAGAAAAAATTAATACAGTTACATTTTTTAAAAATGTCAGGAATTATAAATGTTAAATATACTATTCAGTGACATTTTAATATATTATGTCATTTTATAATGTTACATCTTATTACGATAGTGACATTTAACTTTTAGTCACACCGCTACAAGTGGCAGTTTGGAAAATGTCGATATATATAAAATGTCACTAGCAAAGTGCCACTTGTAGCGGTGTGGCTAAATGTATCAATTTCACAATTCTAGTTAAAAGTAACATTATAAAATATCACTATAGTATAAAAATGTCACTAATCAGTAAAATTAACACTTATACTTTGTGGCATTTTTTAAAAATGTGACTATATTAATAATTTGTGACATTTTCTTTAAGATGTTATCAAGCATGGTGCCACTATAGATCATATTTGTTGTAATGGAGACAGGGGTCAATTCACAAAATCGCCAAAAGACCGGAGTCAATACACAAAATTGCCAAAGTTTAATCACTTAAATTAATCTTAATATTATAAAAAGTATTAGTAGTTTATTTTTTACAGTTACGTGGCAACTCTATAAAAAAAATTACAAAACTAATGGAAAAATCACTTCTTAAAGATTGACAAAGAATTAGTACGTTTTTTTGTAAGTTTGCTATGAAAAGTGAAATTTTTTTTTGTAAGTTTGCCATGAAAAGTGAAATCGACTCAGTTCTATGGTATGAAAACTGAAATTTTGCCTATTTAATCTCATATTTAGATTTAAAATTTCAAATTAGGAATGTTAAATATACCCCTGGACCAATAAATTATTTTAAGTTATGTCCAGAGTTGGATTCCTCGTGCGCTCATTCTAACATCTAAGAGTGAATTTGGCATAGCGATTCGAAAATCAATAATAGGAGAATTAATTTTACTAAAATTGATTTCGGTAATAATTGATTATAATAAAAATTAATTATAGAATAATTGCTTTTGTATAATAACTTTTACAAAAGTAACACTTTAGTAGCTTATAAAATAAGTTTTTTTTTTGCTTCTCGAGATCCCAAAAGTAATTATAATCCTGGGGGCCAAACAACATGAAAATCACGATTGAGCAAAAGTAATCTCAATAATCAGGGTCAAACACTTCAAAAATCACAATAGAATTTTATAAGTGTTTTTAAGAGTTCAAGCCACTGGGTCAAACTCACCCTAAGTCTTTGTCCTATCGGTTTGTTTTTTTTTTTCCCTTTCCTAAATGTGTACGAGGTTTCAAGTTCAATGCTATAACGCTTATCGTTTTTATGAAATTCAATTAATTGACAATGAAATCCTAAAATGATCATGTACTATTTATTTTAGATATTATATAATCAAAACACATGATTTAAGTGAATGGATTATAAGTATTTACAAACTCAAATTTATTAACATAATTTTAGTAATCTAAATATGAATTTGATATGCATTATGTATAATAATACTATAATTTGTGCCTTATGCACAACTTTAAAGTGTTATTTTAACATAATTCTTAGTAATCTAAATATGAATTTGATATGCATTATGTATAATAATACTATAATTTGTGCCTTATGCACAACTTTAAAGTGTTATTTTAAATGTATGCAAAGTAGGATTTTTTCCATTTCTCGTTTAACATACATTTTTTTCTCTATGAAGGTTTCCAGTTCCTTAGTATATGGTTCATTTGTGATTCGCCTGATTTTCGCTGGTATGTAAATACGTAGAAATAAACAAGCACAATCAATAAATAATAAAGGATGAGTATGAAGGTATTTTTTATATATTCCGATTTGAGTATTGTATGTTACAGAGGGTTTAATCGAGTGCTACAGGAAGCCGTGCAAATGACTGTAAATAAAGCTAATTTGTTTGTAAAAAATTAAAATAAGTATTTTTCAGTTTTTAGGACGCCATAAGTACTTAAGTAGTGTTTGCATACATAAATTCTACTTTCACTTCTCTTAACAAAAGTCAAAAAGTACAAATTAAGTTGAAGTTGGTTATGAGGTGCTTTTGGCTTATACTTTGACATTTTTAACAAAATGGGAGAAAAAAGTTCTTTTCCAAACACACAAAAGTGGTTTATTTGGGGCTTTCTGCATAACTTACAAACACCACATACTTTTACTTCTCTACAACTTTTAGCATTTTTTTAGATTCTAATATTTGAGCATAATCACAATTTTTCGCAAACACCACCTAAGTAGTCCGAGCTGTGTGTGTAGGTGGTCTCTTCAAATGTAATAAATGCGCGAGTATATATAAGAGTGGTGCGTGCAGGTAGACACTTCACAGGGGAACATCTCCCGGCCCATTAGCCAGGCCCGTTATAGAACCCAAAGTAGATCGGAGATATGATTTTGATATACCGAGGCGGTCTGGTCGAAATATGTGTCTTGGAGATCAAAATACGTGCATTCTGGTCGAAATAGTATATATTGATCTGGATGTCTTCCGTAGAATAGGACATACGAAATATCCCACATCAATTTGGTGTTTTGATGTTTAGTCTAAAATATTTATTTATTTTATGTCTAATTGAATTGTGTGTGTGTGTGTTTTTTTTTTTTTTTTTTTTTTTTTTTTCTGAGATGGTGAATACATTGTTACATCAAACACTATATCGAATCGAAACTATTAATATGATATCAAAGTGAACTAATTACTAGTGTTAAATTAGATAAAGACTAATATGAAACTAGAAAAAATACCCACATTCGTGAGAATTAATTGAACCTATAATCTCCTGATCATGGAATCTTATCTTTAACCACTTGGCTAGGGCATCATGTCTTGAACATATTGTATTGAGTGTTTAAGGATTTGTAGTCTTAAAAAAATTACTAATATATTTTTTAACCTTTTATTGGATAAAAATATAGAATTACTTCATCTTAATTTTGTCTTTGTCGTATTATAGAAACAACTTTTATTAAATATCGAGTTTATTACCAAAATATCTTGGGCCTCCGACGAAAATGATCTAACTCCGTCCATGCACCTTGTATTCTCTTAATTAAGCGTCCCGGTTTTAAGTTCAATATTAAAGGAACTAAAAGCTATTCATGATGAATGTTCTTCTTTTTATAATTAATAATAATTAAAGCATGGATGGGGACAAATATTCTCACTTCGAGTACGCATTTTCAAATTAATTAATTTCCCTATTCAATTTTATTTTCTTTCATAGTATTGGAAATTAACCCTTTCCGAAAGGAAGCAATACCTTTCCCGTTTGAACGCGACGTCACACAAAATCTCCACCCTATATCAAGATATAAGATAAAAGGTGACACGTTAAAAATGGAACTTCAATCAAGTGTTCAATTATTGAATTAAAGTGTTATATTTGAAGACGAAAATCTAGAAAAGTTCACCTTTGTTTTATATTGTTATTAATGAAGGATAATTTGTTGGGGTGAGAAGTCAATGATGGACTGTCACGTTCTCATTCACCAAAATGGAGATTTGGTCGATCAAATTGATGAACACTCTTCTTAGTTAATGGAACATGCCCTACTTCCAAATAAGAAATTATCGTTCGTCGGGGTTGATTTGGGACCAAGATCCCCATGCTTAAGTCAAATTGGATAAATTTACTTGAATCCGAACAACAAAGAAGTATTTGTAGTGCAATAAATATGTAGCTGACTTTGTACAATGAGAGATATGTATATAAAGTATATATTCGATGGGGATCGGGTAAGTCGGACTTACCCGATTTGACCTGGATTACACTACTAGAAAATTATTTTTAGTGATGGAATTCATGGACGGATGCTAATTTCGTCGATAATTTTGATTAAAATAACGACGGAAGATAAATTCCATCACTAAATTCCGTTATATAATTCTCACTCTAATTCAGTCGTAATTTCTGAACAATATAAAGTATATATCTATTGCTAAATTCCGTCGCTAAGTCCCTCACTATTTCCACCACTGATATATCAAATATTCGATCACTAACTTGGCACTCTCCACGTCATATAAATAAATCAATATCAGGATTAAAACTCTTAGTCTATATATAATGAACCTGATTATATTCGACATCCAGTTCAGATTAATCTGTTCTGTTCGACATCAAGTTCATAGTTCAGATTAATCTGTTCTATTCGACATCCAGTTCAGATTAATCTGTTCTGTTCGACATCAAGTTCATAGTTCAGATTAATCTGTTATATTCGACATCCAGTTCAGATTAATCTGTTCTGTTCGACATCAAGTTCATAGTTTATATTAATCTGTTCCATTCGACATCCAATTCTGATTATTCTGGTCTATTCGACATTGAATCCTAGTTAAATCTGGTCTGTTCGATACATGTCGGATGTAGTCCTAGCTGATTTGTTATGATTCGATGTACACACCAGACAACCCTTCGACCTCAAAATATCATTTGATCCGACCCAAAAGATCCGGCCCGAAAGATCTGACCCGAAATATCCATTTTGGAAATCTATAAATAGAAGGCATTTATGGCTCTTCAAAGGTAAGTAATTTTCGAACAAACAATTAATATACTCCCGCTATTCAGATCATCATCTGTACTGACTTTATCATCGGAGGGTTAACGCCGGATCAACCAACCGGCAAGACCTAACGAATTCCTTTGAACGCAGGATTAGGATCCTAAAGAGGAGTTCTATTCGATCTGACCGACAAGAGCTCCTTACTGAAGAACGGGCATCAGCCTACACGTGGCAAGATATAATTGGACCAAGTATTCGGACGAAACAACCCTTCATCAGTTGGCGCCGTCTGTGGGAACCACTAATCAGTGTTCGAAAAGGAAATGACAACAAGATCAAAAGCAGCAATGGCAGCAATGGCAGAAACCGGAGCACGCGAAACTGAACAACAAGGAGACAATATCGAGAATGATCATGTTAGCATTCATGAGGAGGAGCATGAAGGTGATGGACCTTCACGTCCGGCTGAAGAAATTTTCAAGTTTACTCGAGAAGAGCTGCAAGAACTGATCACCACAGCGCATAAAGAATGGATGAGCAAATCAAAACTGCTTGAAGTCGAAGGTCGAAGACCTAAGTCTCCAGAACATCACTCAGGGAAGGAAAGGAATCAACAAGCAGTTTCGGAGGAAGTAGATAGCAGACCAAAAGAGCAAGGATATCGACCAACTGATCGAAATAAAGCAAGACCAGTGGAATTCTCCATCTAAGTAAATAAACTTGCATCTCAGGTCAAATGCTTAACCAAGAAGTTAGAAAATCAAGAAAGAAGAGTTGAAGATGAAACTCCAATCATTCGATCAAATAAGAGATCCCCATTCTCTGATGAAATATACTTCGAAAGACTGCTCTCAACACAAAGAATGCCAACAGGATTGCCTAGATATGATGGAAAAGGAGACCCCGAAGAACATATCATACAATTCACACACATTGTGCAATTACATGATCTCTCGGACAACTTAGCAGCTAAATTATTTACTACTACTTTGTCAGATGTCGCCCAAAGATGGTTTGGTCGATTAGAAGGAGGTTCGATCAGTTCGATCGACCAGTTGTATGATAAATTTGTTCATCAATTTGCAAGTGGAAAAGCAATCAAACCACCCGCCAATCATCTATATTCGATCATCCAACAGAATGGAGAGAGTTTCAGAGCATTCATGCAAAGATTCAACACTGAACTTCTGAAAGTCGAAGTGCCAAGAATTGATTTTCTCATAACCGTGCTATTCCAGAATGCTAAAAACAGAGATTTTGCCAATACCATTGTAAGGGAAAATCCAGAAACTTACGAAAAACTGATGGATACTGCGAGTCAATATATGACACAAGAAGAAATGAATATCATGAGAGGGAACTTCTTTGGCGTTAACAGAGCAAATGAACATCAATCCCAACGACAGAGTTTTGACAGACGCACAGATTTTAACATGATGGACAGAAGATCCGATCAAAGAAATCAGAGGAGGGTAAGATCACCGAACAGAAGGTCGAACGTTTTCACTCCTCTAACTAGTAACCAATCTCAGATTTTGATGGCAATTCAAGATCGAAATATGTTAAGAAAACCATATCCATTGAAAAATCAGCCTCAATCAAACAGATATTGTCGATTCCACAAACAAAACGGACATGACACGAATGATTTCTTTCAGCTCAGAGATGAAATCGAAAGGTTAATATCTGAAGGACACTTAGCAGATTATGTGAAGAGAGACGGTGCAGGATCCCATGCAATGAAAGTTCCTAGCTATAGAAATGATCGACAAAGATCAAAGTCACCAGATAAAAAAGTAAGGGAGCAAAACAATCAGGGACAACCTTCTCGAGTTGTGATAAATATGATATCTGGTGGACCGGCAGGTGGAGATAGCAAAAATTCCAGAAGAAAGGTTTCAAGATCATTACAAACCGGGCAGTTCGATAAAAGAAATAAAGTATACTCTATCAATTCCATCTCGAATTGGAAGAGTAAAATTACTTTTGATGATTCTGATCTACATGTCGATTATTTGTTGTATAAAGATCATGATGTCCCAGACTGGCCTATGGTTATAACATCTGAAATCGGGAATTGCACAGTAAAAAGAATCCTTATTGATTCAGGCAGCTCAGCTAACATTCTATTCCTAAACGCACTTACCAAAATGGAGTTAGGAGTAAGTTCATTACAACCTATCAACACACCTTTATCTGGTTTCGGAGGAGCAGAAGTCACTCCATTAGGAACGTTAACCCTATCCACTACTCTTGGTAGTGAAGATAACTGCAGAACAAGGATGATCAAATACTTGGTAGTAGACTCACCGTGTGCATATAATGTAATTTTGGGAAGACCAGCCTTGAACGTTTTTCAAGCAGTTCTATCTACTTATCATCAAAAAATGAAGTTCCCCACCAAACTAGGTATCGGAGAAGTAGTTGGAGACTCCAAAGAAGCTTGGGATTGTTACACTGTTTCGGTGGATAATAAAAAAGTCACTCAGCACCGGGTAATCTCGAACGAAGGAGCAGAAGACCCACACTTAACAAAAAGATCAAAAAAGGGAGAAGATGCTGTTAAAACACCCCATGTCGAAGAACTCTGCTCAAGAAAGCGAAAATTCGAAGCTCCAAGAGTTGAACCAGGCGAAGGTTTTAAAGAAATCGAACTCATCCCTGGAGAGTCAAGCAAAACAACCAGAATAGGAACACAATTGAGCGAAGGGTTGGAAGTACTCTTAATACAGTTCCTTCGAAAGAATATCGATATGTTTGCTTGGTCTACCAGTGATTTACAAGGCATAGATCCAAGTATAATAGTTCACAGATTGAACATAGATCCTACGGCCCGACCAGCTAGACAAAAGAAGCGAAATTTCGGACCTGAACGAAATAAGATTATCGAAGAAGAGGTGGACAAACTTCTGAAGGCGGGTTATGTGGTCGAAATACAATTTACGGACTGGCTATGCAATGTAGTTTTGGTTCCAAAGAAAGAAGGAAAATGGAGAATGTGCAATGACTTTACAGATCTAAATAAACTTTGCCCAAGAGATTCATATCCACTCCCCAGAATTGATACTTTGGTCGATTCAACCGCTGGCTGCGCAATACTGAGTATGATGGATGCATTTCAAGGATTCTATCAAATTTTTATGGCTTTAGAGGATCAAGAAAAAACTGCTTTCGTCACTGAGAAAGGTGTGTATTGCTTCAAAGTGATGCCATTCGGTCTAAAAAATGCAGGTGCGACCTATCAAAGACTGGCGAATAAAATGTTCGAGCCACTAATAGGGAAGTCAATGGAAGTTTACGTCGATGATATGCTAGTCAAAAGCTTAAAAGAATCAGATCATTTGGTTCATATTAAGCAAGCATTCGACATAATGAGAAAGTATGGAATGAAATTAAACCCATCAAAATGTACCTTTGGAGTACGAGCCGGAAAATTCCTAGGTTATTTGGTAAACGAACGAGGAATTGAGGCTAATCCGGAAAAAATTCAAGCGGTCATTGATATGAAGCCACCAAAAAATGTCAAGGAAGTGCAGATACTCGTTGGAAGAATAACTGCGTTAAATCGGTTTATATCGCGATCAGCTGACAAAAGTCTGCCATTTTTTAAGATACTGAAAAATGTAAAGAAGTTCAATTGGACCGAAGAATGTGACCTAGCATTCGACCAGCTAAAATTGTACTTAACCTCATCACCATTACTGGCAAAACCTATCGCAAACGAAGTATTATACCTCTATGTGGCCGTATCAGATCAAGCCATCAGTTCAGTATTAGTAAGAGCAGAAGGAAAGGAGCATCAACCTATATACTATGTTAGCAGAGTGTTGCAGGGACCTGAGAAAAATTATATGGAGATTGAAAAATTTGCGCTCGCACTAATGACGACGGCACGAAAGCTTAGACCTTATTTTCAATCCCACAAAGTAATCGTCCTAACAAATCAACCATTAAGGCAGGTTCTATCCAAACCAAATGCATCCGGAAGGCTTATAAAGTGGGCAGTTGAACTAGGAGAATATGATATCGAATTCCAACCAAGAACAGCTGTGAAGGCTCAAGTATTAGCAGATTTCATATTAGAAAACTCATCGTCTGAGCCGATGACCCCAACAGAAACATGGATGTTACATATCGATGGATCTTCGACCACAGCTGGAGGAGGAGCCGGAATCTACTTCCAAGGACCAGATGATATTGAGTTGGAATTAGCTTTGAAGTTGGATTTCATCGTTACCAATAATGAGGCAGAATATGAAGCACTGATATCTGGTCTAAAAATGGCAGTCGAGACCGGCATAAAACGTTTAATGGTTTATACCGACTCGCAGCTAGTAGAAAAACAATTCAAGGGATTGTTTGAAGCCAAGGAAAAATCTATGATCAAATACTTGGCCATGGCGCATGAATTAGCTGCAAAATTCGATACCTTTCAAATCGAATACATTCCAAGAGAAGAGAATACTCGGGCAGACGCACTTTCAAAATTTGGAAATCTAATCGAAAACATTAAACAAAGAAAGGTCACCCTGATATGGTCTACTAAATCGTCAATTGAGGTTGAAACCAAGGATATTGCGAACATTGAAGAAACAGAGCAAAATTGGAAGACCGAGTTCATCAACTATTTGAGGGACGAAACTTTACCTGAAAACAGAAATGCAGCAAGACGTTTGAAATATCGAGCACCTCGATATACACTTCTAAATGGAGATTTATACAGAAGATCGTTTTCTGGTCCTTTGGTGAAATGCTTGGCCCCGGCGCAGGCCAAAATAGTTTTGAAAGAGGTACATGAGGGTTCATGCGGAAGTCATTCAGGAGGTAGATCGTTGGCCTTAAGAATATCCAGACAAGGTTATTACTGGCCAGAGCTGACTCACGAAGCAAATGAGTATGCACAAAAATGTACAAAATGTCAATTTCATGCTAATATCCCTCATCAACCTGCTCAAAATATGGAACCAATATCGATTGCATGGCCATTTGATCAATGGGGAGTCGACTTAGTCGGACCACTTCCCATGGCTAAGGGGCAGATTAAATATCTGCTCGTTGGAGTCGAATATTTCAGTAAATGGATCGAAGTTGAACCACTTGCTACCATCTCTCAGACTCAGATTATCAATTTTTATTGGAAGAATATTGTATGTCGATTTGGATTGCCAAGAACTATTATATCTGATAACGGAGCACAGTTTGTGGGAGCAAGAGTCGTTGCATGGTGTACCAAGCTTGGAATAAAACAGAGATTTACCTCAGTAGGATGTCCGCAAACAAACGGTCAAACGGAAGTTACTAATAAAGATATTATTCAACTATTGAAGAAAAGACTTGAAAAGGCGAGTGGAGCATGGCTAGATGAATTACCCTGGGTAATTTGGGCTAATCGAACCAAGGAAAGAACAGCCACGGGAGAAACTCCGTTCAGTTTGGTATATGGTTCTGATGCTGTGGTTCCAACTGAGTTACAGATACCAACAACAAGAGTCGAATTATATGGAGAAGAGGCAAACGAGGAGCAAATAAAATACGAAATAGACAATGCCGAGGCTAGAAGAGAGAGAGCTTTAACTAAAATACAAGCATATAAATCCACAATGGCTAAAGCTTACAACAAAAATGTACGTTTGAAGACATTTCAGATCGGGGATCTAGTGTTAAAGAAAATTGAAGTAACCAAGAACACTGGAAAACTGGACCCAAAATGGGAAGGACCTTTTAAAGTCATCGAAATTGGAAGAAAAGGAGCATATAAACTCGAATATCTTAATGGAAAGCCCGTACCAAGAACTTGGAATGGAAGAAATCTGAGGAAATACTATACGTAGAATTTTCTTTCATAAGACTGTCACTTACGACTAGCTCTTTTATTTTGTACTATTGATCGTTATATCGATCGATATTTTGTGAATTTGTAATATTATGAAGTACGATCAATGGAAATGAATTATCTTTTCTGCAAAAATATAGTGATTATTCTGACAAGACATTTGATAGCTTTCAAAGCATCAATAATTTAATCGACTGTTCTCAAAACGTCGAATCCTTACACTATAAAAGTGATAAGTGACACTTGATAGCTTTCAAAGCATCAATCATTTAAATCGACTGTTTTCAAAACGTCGAATCCTTACACTATAAAAGTGATAAGCGACACTTGATAGCTTTCAAAGCATCAATCATTTAGTCGACAGCTTTCAAAGCGTCGAATCCTTACACTATAAAAGTGATAAGTGACATTTGAACACGATATCTTCTAAATATTAAACAAAGAACTCGACCAAGAGATATTCGACCAAAATGTTGTGTTCGACCTAAATTTCGACCAAAGTATTTAAGCATTAAATTATTCAAAGTAGGTCGAACAGCAATAGGTTGAGCAATGCGTCTTCAGGCCGTTGCATTCGACCAAAATAAATGTTACTCTTGTTTTGTTCGACCAGGGATAGATCGAACAATATGCTCATGTTTTGTTCAAAAAATGCCCGCGGGAGTAGGTCGAACAAACTTTAATTCGACCAAAATTGAGCATTCTTATGTTCTTTTCTTACGTTCAAGTCTGTTCGAGCAAGTAGTAGATCGAACACTTTTATTCGACCAAAATTGAGCATTCTTATTCAAGTTTGTTCAAGTTGTTCGAGCAAGATAGAGATCCAACGATATGTTCAAGCTTATTCGAGCAAAGAGTAATTCTTGTTCAAGTTTATTCGAGCAAATGTTTGTTCAAGTCTGTTTGAGAAAAAAGTAGGTCGAACCACAAGCGAGCATTCTTATTCAATTTTGTTCAGATTTAGTTCAGGTTTGTTCGATCAAAAACTTGTTCAAGTTTATTCAAATTTTATCTAAACAAATATCGCAATTTAATTGTTGTAGATCATTCTTGTTCGACCTTAATGTTCCTAAAACAAATCAAATACTTATTCAAATCAAATTGGTTGAAACTCGACCAAAAATCTTCAAGAAGATTCATGTTACACTTCGAACAGCTCAAACATATATATATAAATTGCAAAGTTAACCCTTTGGTTATATATATATATATTTCATATATCTTCGACCAAAATGGGTATTCTCAACATTTGGAATGCTAAATTTCGTCTTCAGGATGTACTCTAGTAGAGTGAACATTTTATGTTCGACCTAAACATATCAGGCACTTCAAACCATGAATAAAACTGTTTATATACTTGCCTCGTCTGAATGGTTCGAACAGAACATATAAAATTCGACCAAAATGATTGAAAGATTTGTTTGTTCACAAAATTCGACCAAATGTACATTTCGACAAACTATTTAATCGAATTAAACAATTGTTCGACCAAAAGATTAAAGTCTTTTATCTAGCTAGTTTTTCGTGAATAATACCGAAAAATACTCATTGAATATTTATCATGTTTAGTTGGATAATAAAAATTACGAAATTCTCCAAACTAACAAAGCATAGATTAAAATAGCATAAAGTTTACAGAACCTAATTCAGAAAGTATTCAGCAACAAACATCAAAAAGTGCATATTACAAAATAAGTTCATTCTATAAAGGCATCGAAAGGCCGGGCACAATCGACACGGGGAGCCGTCCGCTCGAGGCACTAATTCAGAACATCTAGCCACTCCCTCAAAAACGCGCGACATCATTCAGCGTTGTGAGAATCAGTCCCCACCAAATCAGCAACATCGAGATGATCGAACGTATCAGTATTCAGTGTAGCTTCATTGCCAATACCTTCATCGATCATACTATCAATTTGTTCACATGTGATGACATTATCCTGTGCAGATCGATCAGGCTCAGTTCGATCACCTTGAACCTGCTCAGATTCGACCGGAGCATTATCTGTTACTTGTTGAGAACCTTCTGGGCCCGTTGCTTCGAGAAAAATAGGATAAAATATATCATCTTCAAGGGCTGGACCTTTTTCAACATTATCATTAACAGGGAACGGTTCACAATCATCGTCTTTTTCTGGATCCAAGGCTTCCACGTCAAAACGCTCGTTTAGAAAGCCGAGTTTTCTGCATTGTTTCCAACATTTTTCGAAGACAGGAAGCAGTTCTAAACCCGCTTTCAAATCTGATACAGCATCGTAAGTAGGAGAACGCCAAAACTCTCGAGCGATTTCAAGTTTCTGTTCGATGCCAGGCACAGTCATTCGACCTCTTTCAAAATTCTGATCAGCCTCAACTTTCAAACGTTCGATCTCCACGTTTTGATCCTCCACCTTCTTATCTAGCCTCTCGACATCAGCATTTCGAGCAGTAAGTTTCTCTATGGCATCCATCAACTGATTATCTTTTTTTTGAAATTCAGTTTCAGCATCCTTCTGCTTCTTCTCAGCATCTCTCTGTTTCTTCTCAGCATCCTTTGCCCTCTCAGTTAAGGCTTTAATCGTGTTATGCTGTTCCTTCAACTTCATTTTCATCTTCTCAATATCTTTAAAAGATTTCTCAGCAAGAACATAACCTTGGTACATCACATTGCATGCCTGAAACAATCATCAAAGATTATTAAAATACATATAAAGATTCAACATATACCAACTATAATAAAATAAACTTTCAACCAGAAACTTACAGAAATAAGATCGTGAGATCCTTTCTTCAAATTCTTTTTGATCTTCTTTCTGCCCATTTTAATTTGGTCCTTTTTAAATATAACTGACTTGAACATTTTCCAAGCTTTTGCTTCATCTTCCGGATCAATAATAGAGGAGTCAGGAGCAGCTCCTCCTGCACGAGGCTGCACAGAGTTCATTACACTCTCAATATCTTCATCAGAAGAAACCTCAAGGACAGGTTCCTTTCCAGGTCGTCGAGACACAACTTCAGTTTCTTCTCTGGATCTTTTGCTACCTCGACCAGTGTCAGGAGTCGAAGAACCAGTGTCTTTCGATCTAGTACCTCGAGGTGGGGTAGCTTGTGAACGTCGAATTGTTCGATGAGCAGCACCATCTGTTAAACTTCGAACATGAATGCTTGGGTGATTCGAAGAAACATCCAGTGGTCGGTTAGGTTGGTTCGACTGACCAGTCTGGTTCTGATTTTCGGGACGAGGTGCTGGATTCGACGCTTTTCCCCGAGCCAGCGCGAACATTCTTTTTGTTCGATATGACATGGTAGCAAAAACTGATTGTTCTGCACAAAATAAAAACTGAATTAGTTGACATATAATTTTCAAACACTTAAATAAATCAAAATATCTGATTTTCACTACCTAAAGTAGGATCGCTTCTCCGAGCCTTCGAGCTAGACATACCCCCTAGTCGAAGCACAGGTTCTTCAAGTAACTTCTTAGGGCAAATCCAATGCTAGGGATGTAAATTGGGTAAGCAAAATGAATTTTAGAAACTCAAATAGTGTTTTGCATCCCCAAAAAGGGTTTTTCACTCCAATGCATAGTATGTAAAATGAATATGTATTTTATTTTTAATTCTTTTTATTATATAATCCTTTATATTTATGCATTCATTTATTTCCCGAGATCTTAAATAAATATAAAAGAAAATTTTAAGTAAGTTGGAATTCAAATTTCAAATAGGCGGGAAAATTCAAATTTTGAAATTTTGAAAAATTAAATTCGTTGAAAGTTGAAAAGTAGATTTTCACTTAGTTGAACTATGAAAACTTTTGAAATTTCATCAATTTGAAATTTAAAAATGAGCGGGTGTTTTTAATTTTCAAAATTCAAAATTCAAATTTCAAATTTCAAATAAGCGGGATAACTGAAAAGTAGAGTTTCACCTATAAATTTGATGAGTTTCTTCATTATTCTCATCCAGATTTCTCTAATCAGAATTTCTCATTCAAATTTCTTTCACAATGGATTATTCAGAATCTAGCTCTAAAATTTTGAAAGATTTCGTAAATTTCAACTCTGATTCTGATGATGAGTTAGATATGTTATTTGATGCAAGAGAAGCACAAGATGAACAAACTCGAGGGCGGAGACAACACGGCCATCGTGGTTCTATTGTTGGTCACAAATTTGTTGGTCGAAACCATATTGAAGCCCATAATCAAATTTGGAATGACTATTTCAGTCCTACTCCTCTTTACGATGAAGTTTTTTTCAGAAGAAGGTATCGAATGAGCAGGAATTTATTCCTACACATCTTGAATGGTGTAGTAGCTCATGATCCTTATTTCCAATTCAAATCAGATGCCGTTGGAAATCCTGGTCTCTCTTCTATTCAAAAGATAACTGCAGCGATGAGGATCTTAGCATATGGAAATTCAGCTGATTCTTTGGATGAATACATAAAAATTGGCAAAAGCACATCCCTAGAGTGTCTACGTCGTTTTGTGAAAGCAGTTATAGCTATATTTGGTGAGAAGTACTTAAGGGCGCCAAATCAAGCCGATGTAACTCGATTGTTACAAAAAAATGAGGAACGGGGATTCCCAGGGATGCTTGGTAGTATTGATTGTATGCATTGGGAATGGAAGAACTGCCCAACTGCTTGGCAAGGTATGTATACTGGTCATTGTCAAGAGCCGACCATTATATTGGAAGCTGTAGCATCACATGATCTTTGGATTTGGCATGCATTCTTTGCTATGCCTGGATCGCTGAATGATATAAATGTGCTACAAAGGTCACCTGTCTTTGACACTCTTACTACTGGGCGTGCTCCTACAGCTAATTATACGATTAATAATCATAATTATGACATGGGATATTATCTTGCTGATGGAATATATCCGCGTTGGTCTACTTTCGTAAAAACAATTCCATGTCCACGTGATCGTAAGAGTAAATTATTTGCTAAAATGCAGGAATCAGCACGAAAAGATGTGGAGCGTGCGTTTGGGGTGCTTCAAGCTCGGTTTGCTATCACCCGCGGACCAGCACGGTTATGGGATGTCGATTCACTTTCATCTATCATGACCGTGTGCATCATACTTCATAATATGATAGTTGAAGAAAATCATGGAGTAGAAAATGTTGATTTCACCGGTTACACCGAGCCTCCAATAATGTCGCGTTCCCATACAACCCAATATAGAGATTTCATTCAGCGTCATCGTGATATCAGAGATGCCTCGACTCATTCCCAATTACAAGCTGATCTTGTGGTGCACCTATGGGATCGATTTGGTTCGTTCGAATAGGAAGTTCTTTAAGCTTTGTTGTGTGCTTTAGTTAATGTGTGTTTTATGTTTCAATTTAATGTGTGATTTAATATGTTGTATTTTAGCTTTGTGTGTTCTATGTTTTAAGTTATGTGTGATTTACTATGATGTATTTTAGCTATATGTGTTTTGTAATATATGATGCTTCCTTTAATATAATATTTTCTTTAATATATTGCGCTTTATTCAATTTATTTAGTATAATTTTATAAAAAAAATTGAAGGACATTACACAAAAATTACATTAATAAAATAAAATAGTTTAAAAGGATATTACATATGACTTATATAAATGACATTAATAACATAAAAAAGTTTAAAGAATATTACATATGACTAATATAGATGACATTAATAAATAATATTACAATATATTAGTAAATATCTAGAAGTTGATACCCTTCTTTGCCATTATTAGTCTTTTTTCATTTTGCCAATACTCAACTTTCATTGGTGACATATTTTGAAAGTCTTTAGTCATTACTTCAAGCTCCCATCGTCTTTCAGCCTCCTTTTCTTGAAGATCAATCTTTTTTTGTTTGAGCTCTCTAGTTTTTTCTTGTTCCAGTAGAGCTCGATTCCGCTGCTCATACTTAGCCTTTTCAATTTGTAACCTCTCCTGCAAAATTTCATCAGATATTGCACTACTTGAACTACCTACAGATTTTTGAATTTTTTTAGCCGCCTTGATCCTTATTGGTCTTTCTGTGTTAGTTGATAGTTCATCATCCCCTAAACTGATAGGTTCATTAGAGGCATCGTTGCTACGTCTTTGTTTCTTGTTCGAAAGGGTTTCTTGCCATTTAGGTTCGTCCTTCAATAAAAGCCAACAATGTTCAAATATAAATGGTTTATTTTCCAAATCACCATACATTTGCTTGGCCTCTTCTATCTGCGAAAAAAATAATTATTTGATTAGAAAATATATAAAATAGTAAATTATAATTTAATAAAAAGGTGAATGATAAAAAAAAAAAAAAAAAAAAAAAAACCCTCCCAGTCATGGTTTGGCCGCTTGCATTTTTTCTTTCAACCTGACTTAGAAATCCACAAAATAATTGACATTTTCGATTAATTTCGTTCCATCGTTGTTTAATTGAAGGTTGAGTACGAATATTTTTCGAATGATCGTTGAAGTATGAGCTAATTCGTTCCCAATATCTATTAGAACTTTGAGCGTTCCCTTTAGTCGGGTCTTTGCTAATAGTGAGCCACGCGGACACCAGAATTTTGTCATCTTCAATTGAGAAGTTAATACCTCTTCGACTATTTTTAGTCGAGGGAGCAACTACACTTGGAACTTGAGTAGCCAAATTGACGATATCTTCATCAAATTCTAGATCATCCGTCATCAAAGATGTGTAATAAGCCATATTTCTAAGCAAAACAATAAAAAGAATTATTCCAATAATTATAATGTATGAAAAGAATATCCAATTAATTATGTCATCTAAAAAAATCAAATAAATTAACTTCAAGCCAAATCAAATTATCATTGTATATACACCAAGCCAAAATAAATTAGCTAAACTTAATTAACACGTATTAAAGCAATAATCAGTTTAGTTTGTTTATAATTATATATACACAACATACCCAATATAATAAAATCTACAAGTTTAATCACGTATTATTATATCCACAACATACCCAATATATCCACAACATATCCAATATATTAAACTTAATTAACAAGTATTATTATATATCTTCATCAGTTTAGTTTTCTTTTCATTTAATTAGTGGGCCTTTAAAATCTACAAGTTTAATTAATAACCCAAATAATTGAAAGCCCACTAAACAAATAAATTTAATACATATCTAATTTCCAGATTTCTTCTCAACAGATGGTCGCTCTCTGCCTTCTTCCTCACAGGTCGCTCTCTGCCTTCTTCCTCACAGGTCGATTTCTTCCCCAAAATTCTCTAATCTTTCTCCAATTTATAATACAAAAACTCTCTCAATTGTTATTTTGCTCGAAAATTACAAGAATCATGGAAAAAATTGGATGGAGAAGAAAGTAGAAGGAGGTTGGTATTTAATGGCAGATTTCAACGGCTCAATTCCTCAAACAACGGTAAGATTTTCAGTTTGTTGTCTTCCCTCTCAATTTTGCATTCTCAAATTCTCTCTCTTCCTCAATAACTATATTTGCATCCACAAAGTACAATTTCTAAAATAGAAACTCTTTTACAAACTGGCATTGGAGTGGTGAAAAATGTAAATTGAGTAAGCAAAATGGCAGTTAGGAGTTTGCATCCCCATTTGCATCCCAGCATTGGACTTGCCCTTAGGATTAAATTTATTCGCCGTTAACTGACTCACAAACTCAGAACCCCACGACGGATTTCCTATATTATCAATTCTAATAGGCCCCGTACGCCACTCGGCTCGAACGTTCCAAACATAACCTTGAGGAGGAGCAATATATACAAATCGGTGTTTCCACTCCTTACCATACCCAGATTGAATTTGATCCAAAAAACTTTTCTTATTCCTCGCTTTGATATAATAAAATCCAATGTTAGATTTTGCTGACTCAGTAACGACGAAAAGGTTATTAAAATTGGCAAAAGAAGGCGGTTGGCCAAAGGTTTTCATTATTATACAAAATGCGATAATATAAGCCATGCCGTTAGGAACTATTTGAATCGGAGATAGGGATAATTGGTTTAAAATATTAGCAACTTCAGCAGGTATAGGAAATCGGAGACCAAGTTCTAAGTGATGAAGATTGATAGCTCTACAGTTATCAGGAGGGGTATTCATTCGATCAGTTCCTACTGGTTCAATAACAGACCAACCGTTTGGAAAAGAATAGGTCTCTGCTAAAGAAGGAACTGAAACTCTCAAGAAAGCAGGAGCAATTTCATCATATCGATCTACCGTTTTATAACGATCAGAAGGCACAGCTTCTTCGACTTCACCCCCTTCGAAATTTTCAATCTCATCGAATTCCCCTAATTCGACATCACACGGACCAGAATTACCAAATAAAACAGAATTAACCCTAACCCTATCTACTTCATCATCACCAGTAATATCGATATAATCAGTAGAAGAAGATGAAACAGTAGGGGAGTCATCTGAATCGGTCTCGATGCTTGCACTACTAGAGGAATTTAAAGACATTCTTGATCAAAGTACAAAAAAAAAAGAGAAAATTTACCCGGAAAAGGAGTATTCGAGCAGATTTCTCTACTTATCTCGACCAGAATTCTCGACCGTCTCTCTACTTCTCTCGACCAGAATTCTCGACCCTCTCTGCTTCTCTCGACCAGAATTCTCGACCCTCTCTGCTTCTCTCGACCAGATTTCTCGACCTCTCTCGACCAGGGTAATTATGTTGTAGAAGTAAAAGTAAAAGGGGGGCATGCCTTTATATAGGCAGATGAAAAGGGTAAATTGCAAATTTAACCCGCCTGTTTTGAGACGGTTCGACTTCCGGAACCTTTAATTTTTCGATCATCAAATTTCGACCATAAAAAAAAAAAAAAAAAAAAATTCAAAGTGTTCAAATCGAAAAAGGTGAGGAAAATTTACCCAGATTAAAAACAAATCGAATATCTCATTAATTCGATCAAATCTCGGACCTGCTCTTCGTCAACCAAATTCAAGTGCTCTTATTCGACCGGTTTTGGGTGTACAATTTCAGGTTGCCTTCTTCGACCAAGTTCAAAAATTTCTCCTTCTAAAAACTGTTCGACCAGATCTAGGGAAATTAACAATTGAAAATTCAACCAAAGGTGGAAAGATAAATAATTGAGAGGTGGAGGATATTTATAAATCATCGAATTAATATATATTCAGATAACTTACTGAATTGATCCCACTTTATATTATTTAATGTGGATGAATGCTTAGACTTTGATTATATCAGATATGTTTGTCACACAAATTTTTCGTTATTTACTTCACAAACTCGATATTGTCACATCGACTTCATGAACTTGGGGGACTATTGATATACCACACAAATTTTGCTGAAATACCATATTCTTTTATCAGGTAATAGCATGACGTATTAACACGTTGATTGGTTTTAAATTCTGGTGGTATCAAATCTTTGTCTAAGTCACTTAATGTTCAAATGCTTTATTGGATCCTACATTGTTTATGAAGAAGTCACTCAAAGATCCTTTCAAATTACACGTATAATTGATATACCACACAAATAAAAACCTTTCACAAAATTCAAAGATTTTGATATTTTAAATATCAAAATACTTGAACTTGGGGGACTATTGATATATCAAATATTCGATCACTGACTTGGCACTCTCCACGTCATATAAATAAATCAATATCAGGATTAAAACTCTTAGTCTATATATAATGAACCTGATTATATTCGACATCCAGTTCAGATTAATCTGTTCTGTTCGACATCAAGTTCATAGTTCAGATTAATCTGTTCTATTCGACATCCAGTTCAGATTAATCTGTTCTGTTCGACATCAAGTTCATAGTTCAGATTAATATGTTCTATTCGACATCCAGTTCAGATTAATCTGTTCTGTTCGACATCAAGTTCATAGTTTATATTAATCTGTTCCATTCGACATCCAATTCTGATTATTCTGGTCTATTCGACATTGAATCCTAGTTAAATCTGGTCTGTTCGATACATGTCGGATGTAGTCCTAGCTGATTTGTTATGATTCGATGTACCAGACAACCCTTCGACCTCAAAATATCATTTGATCCGACCCGAAAGATCCGGCCTGAAAGATCCGACCCGAAATATCCATTTTGGAAATCTATAAATAGAAGGCATTTATGGCTCTTCAAAGGTAAGTAATTTTCGAACAAACAATTAATATACTCCCGCTATTCAGATCATCATCTGTACTGACTTTATCATCGGAGGGTTAACGCCGGATCAACCAACCGGCAAGACCTAACGAATTCCTTTGAACGCAGGATTAGGATCCTAAAGAGGAGTTCTATTCGATCTGACCGACAAGAGCTCCTTACTGAAGAACGGGTATCAGCCTACACGTGGCAAGATATAATTGGACCAAGTATTCGGACGAAACAACCCTTCATCAATCACTACGGAACAATCTAAGGGAAAAAAATAAAAAGAAAATTTAATTCACACGAAATTCTATTTCCGTCTCTAAATAAAAAATATTTATAACTTAGCGACGAAAATATAATTCCGTCACTGAATTAAAACTTTTTTTAATATTTTTTTCTCGTTTTGAACTTAAAAAAAATTAAAATTAACGACAAATTAGTTATGTTCCGTAGCTATGTTCTATTATTAGCGACATAAATTGAATTCCGTCACTGAATTAAAAAAAAAAAAAAAAGTTATATGTTTTTTTGTCGTTGAACTTAGCGACTAATATTGTTCCGTCGCTAAGCATTAAAATTAAAAAAATTATAACGCCAGCTTCTAAATTCTAATCTTTGAACCCATACTTTTTTTTTTTTCAAAATATATAAAAAGTAACTCTTTTTTCTAACGTCACTCTTAAAGAAGGAAGACAAAGCCATTTTCATCGGCGCACATCACATTCATATATTTTTTTCCTAAAAGGATATATACCTAAGCTAAGCTAATTTAGGTAGGTAAATATTTTCACTGCCATGGTTTGCAGAAACTTATTGAAAATTTATGGAGCCGATTCCTTTCTCAAAATAATTAAAACATGAATTTAAGGTGCTCCTTTTAAATATGTTGATTTTAAAGGGCAAATTAGGTAGTTCAGCTGATTTGCTAGTGTAATGTTAAAAATAAAAGAAAAAAAGAAAAACGTATACATTATAAATTTTTTACTGCCCTATTCATGTCAGCCACCTTCAAATAACCCTCCGCTCAACCTTGCAAGTTGCAACCTTCTTCTCCCGCCGTCGCTCGTCCCTCCGGTGACGATACTCCGGCCGTCTTGTCCTTCCCGATTGATTATTTCTTCAATCTCTCTCTTAGGTTTGTAATGTACCTTGATTAAATCGGTTAGTACCGCGTTCTTGCTTATTTTTAGCTAAACTATTGGGGTATTCCCAAAATTCCTCTCTATATATATGCTAAAATAATTAAATTTCATTTTAATGTATCACGGTATCCGATCCTGGATTAAATCGGTTAGTACCGCGTTCTTGCTTATTCTTACGGGTTTCGGGTTGTGAATTTGATATCCCAAATCCCGATATCCCGTCCTTAAATACCTCAATTCCCGAAAACCAGTCCCGAAAAGATATATAGCACAATGTAGTAGTACACATTTGAACCTGAATAACTTAAGTTTAAAGTCATGAACAATCTTAATAGAATAATATTTATATTGATGTTGTTTTTATCTTTATTTACTGCTTTCTTTGTCTCGTTCTTCCTAAGAAATGCTAAATGATTCAATATCAAAAGGGTCACTTGCAATTTTCAGGTGAATTGGTAAAGTAATGAGTACAAGTAAGAAATCTCGAAAGAATGATGGCAACGGCGGTGAAGATCGCATTAGCGATTTACCGGGAAGCGTTATAAGTAACATTCTATCCCTTATGTCAACAAAGGATGCCGTGCGAACTAGTGTTTTGTCCAAAGATTGGGAATACAATTGGGCCTCCATCTTCAACATAGATATTGACGATAGTAAGTTGTATTCAAAGGAAAAGGCTGATAAGGATACAACTTTTGTTAACTTTGTGGAAAGAATACTTCTTCATTCGCAGAATATAAAAAGTTTTAATCTTACATGTTGTGAGAAGTACGACTCAAATCGCATGACAGCATGTATATCTGCTGTTTTGAGGCGCAATGTTGAGAGTTTAACAGTGAATTATCCTCACAATGGAATCATCTTACCCCGTAGCCTTCTGAATTGCACTTCATTGAGAAGATTAGAACTTAAATTTCCCTGCATTTTCAAAGTTCCAGTTAGCAATTGTTTGTACTCTAACCTCACAAACTTGTATCTCGATCGAGTTGAGTTTGTTAACGAGTGTTCTAATTCGAACCAACTCATATTTACTTTTCCAGTCCTAGAAATGTTCGAACTAAATAGCTGCAAATGGTTGAACGTGAAGTTAGTAGAAATCTGTGCTCCTAGATTAATCAAATTCACGTCTATGACCCCATTTGGTACTGTTGGATTAAGTGACTATTTAATCAAGATTCATGCAACCAGACCTTTTAAGTTCTTTTCTTATGGTGAGTTACCAGAAAATATTGTTGTGATTGGATCGCAAGTTGTTCTTGCAGCTTTTTATAATCGTTGGAGGAAAGTTGATCTAGTGTTACTCAAAAAGATCGGATTACAAGTTCAGTTGTTTATAAAAGGAATCTCAACAAGTTTAAAGTGTTTACTGATATCACCCGATATTGCAATGGTTAGTTTATACTCACATTTATAATTACATAGAAATTAACATTATTTTTGGTATAAGACATTTTTGCTCGTCTACGTACTAACACATACCAGTCATGCTTATTTCACTTCCTGTAAATGACTTTTGTTTCTGTTTGATTGATTTGTATTAAGGCTATTACCCAGTCACAACTAGGAGTTCCTATTCCTAGGTTTGATGTGCTGGTAGGACTCTGTATTTCCTGTAATGTTGAAACACTACTTGTGTTACTTAAAGCGACGCCATCTCTCAAGGTTCTGGTCTTAGAAATGGTGATCCACAAAAACTCTCTCTTTCATTTTAAGCATAGCAACAAAACATGTTTTCCTTTCTTTGTTCTCTGTTTTCCTTTCCCTTTTCGAATGGAGCTAATGCCAATTTATTTACCCCCTTGTGATATGCATGATGCTCAATTCCCCCCATGTGATTTGAAAAAGAGCACTTTAACCCCTGTAAAAAAAATTAAAATCCTTCAGCCGGAGAGTGTAAGTCTCTCGCCGAAATTGAGAGTGGCATGAAATGTATTTTTGTAGCATAGGGGTGTAAAGTGCAACACTTATCGTAACATATGGGGGTATATTGCCACATTTATCATATCACAGGGGGTACATTGCCACATTTATCATGACACGAGAGGGTAAAGTGCCACATATATAATAACATGGTGGGTTAAAGTGCCACATAAACTAGGGAGGTGGGGTGAAAATTTTATAAGATTACGGGAGGATAAAATGCTATTTTTCATATCAGAGGGAAGTAAATTGAACATTATGCCAATCACAGGGGGTAAATTGACATGAACTCTTTACAAATGTATAGTTATAAATAAGCTACTGACTTGGTGCATTTGACTATGTATTTTCCAGAACGGTTTGGATGTTTATGATTACGATGGGGTCGAATTCATACCATCATGTATTGTGTCGTACCTCGAAGAAGTCAGATTTTACAGATTTACTGGCGAGACACCTCAACTTCATCTGGCAATGTTTTTGTTGAAGAATGCAATTCATCTGAAGAAATTTTATCTCTGCAGCTCTGTTTCATCGAAACCAAGCACTGGAATTATCGATCAGTTATTACGATTTCCTAGAGGTTCGTCTTGTTTAGCAATTGTTGTGGAGAGGTCTAAATAACCCTATCAAATTTCAGAACACAATTTCTTGAGTCCAAAAATAGAGAATTCCAATTTGCTTCTGGTATATACTCCTGCAAGTTCACTACTTTGCAATTGTCATCTTGTTTACCTATATATGGTGTTTACTCATTTCTTATGATGTATATATGTTGTTTACATATATTAGCCAAAAAAGCTCAAGTCCCTTTTCACTTTTGGTTAAATCTACTGGTCAAGAATTTAACCGAAGATTTGAGCTTGGAAGGGGTGTCTATGCAATTAATATGGGCATAATGAAAAAATACAAATTCTGAAATATGTCAAACTTATCACACTTAGCACAATTAGGACTTATGAAATATGGGCATATTTTATCTTTCACTTTGAAGTTTGAACACTGGGTAAAGTTTAGGCTAAAAGGAAAGGGTAGTTTTGTAACTCCCTTGAAAAGTCAATATATATACTCTCTAAAATACAATAATGTGAAATTCATGTGCAATTAAGAGCGAAATAGACAAATTACCCATCAAAATAACTCCGAAAAATTCAAAAAATTAGTAAAACAAAAAAAAAAAGATGAGACATCACAAGTTGTAAATGTAAATTTGAAAAGACAGATATCAATTTATATTTTATCCATGTTAGGCATGGATCAAAATTTCGTTTCGAGCGTATGTTTCGGTCGGCCAAATATTGAAAACTTTTCGAGACTTTTCGAAAATATTTCGGAAACACTAAGAAAAAATTGTAATAAAAGTTACTAAATTTAGAAAAATAACAGAGTTTAAGGCAAACAATTCGATGTTTTCTCAGGAAAAGATGGAAATTTTGATCCATGATGTTAGAGTCTAGGGATCCTTGTTTTCTGCACAACCCTTCGTTGCCCCTATTTCGCTTTGTATCTAATTCTGAAAGTTTGTTTCTATATTACTAAAATGCCCTTGCATTGCTTCTCAATTTTTTATTTACAAGAGTAAGTTTATCATTTTAATAAATAGTGCCTCAGGGTAAACACCACTTTTAGTCTTTCTTATCATTAATTTTTTACAGAGTGGTCCCTCTTATGTTTTTTTCTCCATTTTAGTCCCTACTATGAATTATTTGTTTCACTTTAGTCCTTTTCAAGTGGTCCAAGGCGATTTCGATAACATGTGATATGCTCATGAGGGCAATTTCATTCCAATCCAACTTAATCGTACTTTTCGTTCCAAACTAAAGTTTTTTCCTAAAAATTTTTTCAAACACCAAAATTGCTAACCAATTAAACAATATCTCAAATAGTCTCAATAGTGAACGGACGAAAATGCCCTAAAAAATATTCATATGCATGTCACGTTTTATCGGAACCACTTGATAAGGACTAAAGTGAAACACATAATTCATAGTAGGGACTAAAGTGAAACAAATAATTCATAGTAGGTACTAAAGTGGAAAAAAAAAACATAAGAGGGACCACTCTGTAAAAAGTTAATGATAAGAGGGACCAAAAGTGGTATTTACCCAAATGCCTCATTACGATTTTATCTAGGCATGCAAGGGGAGCTCCGCCTAAGGGGCTGCCCAATTTCAAGATAAACCCATAATTTAATGGTTTTTTGTTTGCTGCTGATTAAGAGGATTTGTTGCTTGATTTCTATTGTTTGGGGCTCAAATTTAGTCCTTGTAGCCTCAAGGGGTAACTTTAATTTTGTTCAATTTTGGTGTTTTACTATGGGTTTAACGACATTCAACAATGGTGTTGATGGGTAGTTAACAAAATCAGCCCATAATTTCTGACCCCCTTCCAAAATCACACCTGGACTTTACCTTGCTTAAAATTTTAAGAATCCCACTGGAATTGTGAATTGGAACAAAGACCTGTTGGGATTTTACCCAATCGGATCATGAACAATTCGACCCAATTGAATAAAATAGGATCGAACTTATTCGAACCAGTTGCGGAATTCGGTGGGTTTTATGTTTTCAATATATTTCAAAAATATTTTACATAAAACATGAGGATCACATAACGAATATTATTTTAATTTATGCAAAAGAGAGAGAAATCAAATCATACCGAAAGCTTCCTGTCCTTCGTCTTTTCGGTTGAACTTTGGTGTTAGGATGAGATCAACAAACCTCCCTGATCTTTTTAACCCTTGATCTTCAACCCCGTTTCTCCTTCTACTAGTGTGTGGGCACTAACCTATTAAGTTTGGATAATTAAACTCTGAAAAAAGGAAGAACAAATTTCTCCTTATTTATATAGTGATGGGCGATTTTTACTGTTGAGAAAAAGAGAGATTTTCTTGCTTTTGTTACAAAATTGTATCTCTCTTAGAACTCCTATCATTAGGAAAAGAGATATCTCATATATATATAGATATGTCATACATATCCTCTTCCCATATTTTTCTCAACTACTTTTTCCTAACTTAATTAGGATTCCATCTCCTTTATAGATAATTGCATTATTTATATAAATCTTATATTATGAGTATATCATATATAATCATAAAATGCATTTTCCTATTAAGAAATTCCTTCACAAATTTAATTAAATTTGATTTAATCAATTGTCATATTTTTAATTGATTAATTCACAATTCATCAATTAAATATCACAATTAATTCATCATGCATATTTTAGATTTTCTAAAATATACCGAGAGTTTAATCATTCTTATTATAGGTTCAATCGTAGAATAATAGGAGCCGGGATTGGGACCTATGGACATGTAATTTCAAGCTCCAATAAATTAAATAATTAATTAAACTCATTAATTAATATATTCAATTTATTAATTCCAAGTGACTCCACTAAAGACCTGGAATTGCACTCTTGTCCTTACATTATATTTTACTCGAAAGATCAGAGTGTCCATTGATATAATCATTACATATGATTTAACCCTCCAAGAATTGATTCATAATTAAAGCTAGGCGAAATTACCGTTTTGCCCCTATAATTATTTCTTAATCCTTAAGTTCCATTAATTCACTAGTGAACAGTTTGGTTTATAAACATTTTCACAAACCAGAGTACTCGAACTGTTCAGTTCCAGAATTAACACTTAAGGGAATCAATTAACTCAGCTTTCCGCAGAAAGAGTTGGATTCCATATCTGTAGTGCACATTCCCAGCCATTTATCTCAACGGACCTCCAAGACATAAGTGTGTGACATGATTAACAAACAAGTCACTACCTATGAGTCAAAAGGACTCGCTGACATAAACAGGAGTTTATGCCTACTCAGGATTTAGAATAATTCATATATGATCATCGTGTGACATGTATTGAAATCTAAAGTTAACGGTATCTTATAATAGATTTCAATTCACGTCTGGTCCAGTCCTATGTAATCATATTACATAAAGCACCTCCACCTTTAATTTCACAACATCAATGATCCGGATCGAAATCATTGAATTCTTAATTTTCAGTGGACCGTACTAGTAGTAATTAGTTAAAGATCCCAACTTTAACTTACTACGGACTATTTAGTCTATTGTTTATAACTTTAATCCTCTTGTACATCCTTATATATACAAAAGTCATATTTAATAAATAGACATGGAATTTTCTGATAATTATATTATACTAAATAAAAAGCATAATCAAATCGAATATATGAAATCCAAAAAACCAAACAATTTATTTATTTTCAATTAATAATGTTCATCAAACGCTTTATGAGCACTATTCCTAACAATCTCCCACTTGCTCTTAAAGCAAATGAGACATGTCCCTCAAACCTATTCCTGTCAAGTGTGCCTCAAAAGACTTTATTGCAGTGTCTTGGTAAACGGATCCGCAAGGTTATGTTCAGAAGCTATCTTCATAACCGCTACATCCCCTCGACCTACAATATCCCTTATCAGATGATACTTTCTTTCAATATGCTTGCTCCTCTTGTGACTCCTTGGTTCCTTTGAGTTAGCAACTGCCCCACTGTTGTCGCAAAACAGTGTAAGTGGCTGATCCATATCTGGAACTACTTCCAGATCGGTGTAGAACTTTCTGAGCCAGACAGCCTCTTTAGCCGCTTCGCAAGCTGCTATGTATTCGGCTTCCATGGTTGAATCTGCAGTGCTGGATTGTTTTACACTTCTCCAAACTACTGCAGCACCACCAAGAGTGAATATTGACCCTGATATCGACCTTCGATGATCTTTGTCTGATTGAAAATCAGAATCAGTATATCCTATAGGGCTCAGGTCACCACCTGAATACACAAGCATATAATTTCTTGTTCTCCTTAGATACTTGAGAATATGCTTAACTGCGATCCAGTGATCCAATCCAGGGTTGATTGAAAACGACTGACTATGCCTACTGCGTAGCAGATATCAGGTCTAGTACACAACATGGCATACATAAGACTTCCTACTGCTGAAGCATAGGGAATCCGTCTCATATCCTCTTCTTCCTGAGGTGTCTTAGGACATTGCTCTTTAGAGAGAACAATTCCATGTCGGGTCGGCAATTGACCTTTCTTGGAATTCTGCATCGAAAAACGAGCTAACACCTTATCAATATAAGATGCTTGAGACAGAGCCAATAGCTTGTTCTTACGATCCCTTATGATTTGGATGCCAAGAACATAACTTACTTCACCCAAATCTTTCATTTGGAACTGCTCGGATAGCCATTTCTTTATGTCAGATAATATCCTTACATCATTCCCAATGAGTAGAATATCATCTACATAAAGTACCAAGAAGACCACCTTCTTATCCTTGATGTATTTGTATACACAAGGTTCATCAATATTTTGTTCAAACCCATAGGTTTTGATTGTTTCATCAAACCTTAGATTCCAGGACCTAGAAACTTGCTTGAGCCCATAAATGGACTTAAGAAGCTTACAGACTTTCTGCTCTTGTCCTTGAACAATGAATCCCTCTGGTTGCATCATGTAGATGCTTTCCTCAAGATAGCCATTCAGAAAAGCTGTCTTGACATCCATTTGCCATATCTCATAATCGAGGTTGGCAGCAATGGATAAGAGAATGCGTATGGATTTAAGCATAGCTACTGGTGCGAAAGTTTCTTCATAATCAACTCCCTCCTTTTGGGTATAACCCTTTGCCACAAGCCTGGCTTTGAAAGTCTGGACTTTCCCATCAATACCTCTCTTCTTCTTATAGATCCATTTGCACCCAATGGGCCTGACTTGTTCAGGTGGATCCACAAGTTCCCAGACAGAGTTAGAGTGCATAGATTCTATCTCTTGGTTCATGGATTTTTGCCATCTTTCCTTATCAGAATCTTCCATTGCATGCTTGTATGACAATGGATCGTTTTGGTTAGTGTCTGACACTAGAAGGCTCTCATTCCTGTAGCGAGCGGGTAATCTTATTACTCTCCCACTACTACGAGGTACCAAAAGAATCTGATTAGGAACTGTGGTCTTTTGACTTGGTCGTTCATCAGTGGTTGACTGCGGTCTATCAATTACGTCAGGTTGGAGTTCTTCTAATATTATTTTACTTCGAGGTTTAAAGTTTGTCATATACGTGTGCTCAAGAAAAGTGGCATCTGTCGATACAAATACTTTCTTATCTTGAGTACTATAGAACAAACCACCTCTAGTGCCATCAGGATATCCTACAAACAGACACACTTCTGTTCGTGCATCTAACTTTCCAAAATCACTCCTCAGCACGTGTGCAGGACATCCCCATATGCGAAAATGTTGTAAACTAGGTTTACGCCCATTCCACAACTCTAAGGGTGTCTTTGGGATGGATTTGGAAGGTACTACATTCAAAATGTAGTTTGCGGTTCTTAGTGCATATCCCCAGAAAGATTTTGCCAATGAGGAGTAACTCATCATAGATCTAACCATTCCTAATAACATTATATTCCGCCTTTCCGCAACACCATTTTGTTGGGGTGTTCCAGGTGATGTGAGTTGGGTTTCAATTCCACGCTCCACCAAGTAATCCTTGAATTCATAACTCAAGTATTCTCCTCCTCGATCAGATCTAAGAGTTTTCAGTGATTTACCTAACTGCTTTTCAGCTGCTGCTAAGAATTCTTTAAACTTATCAAAAGTTTCAGATTTTCTTTGCATTAGGTATAAATAACCATATCGTGAATAATCATCTATAAAAGTGACGAAATATTCATAACCTCCTCGAGCTTCCACATTTATGGGACCACAAAGGTCACTGTGTACCAACTCAAGAGGTTCTTTGGCTCTTAGGCCCTTTGCAGAGAAAGGTCTTCTAGTCATCTTTCCCTCAATGCAGGATTCACAAACAGGAAGAGTGCCAACTTTTAACTCTCTTAAAGGACCTTCCTTTACAAATATGTCCTAACCTTAGATGCCAAAGATATGTATCATCACTTTCGGATATTTTAGAACGTTTGTTAGACCTAGGATTAGCTACCTTAAATAATTCAGAATTATTAATTAATCGTTCGTCAGGCCTTAATACGTACAGTCCATTTTCAACACTTGCATTGCATATAAATAATCCATTTCTAGAAATAACTATCTTATTATTAGAAAATAAAATATTAAATTTTTGTTCATGCAACATAGAAAGAGAAATCAAATTTCTCGAAAAACCAGGAATAAAATAAACATTGTTCAAAACAAGAAATCTACTCCTAAAATTTAAACGGACTGTTCCTATGGTCTTTACTGAAACGAACGCCCCATTTCCAACTCTCATGGTCACTTCCCCTTCAGCAAGCTCCTTCGAAGAACTAAGCATCTGAATAGAAGAACAAATATGATTAGTGGCTCCTGAATCAATTATCCAGGTTGAATAATCATCAACCACTAAATTTGTTTCTAAAACTAGTAAATCGAATTTACCTTTCTTTTGCTCTTTCTTTTCGGCGAGATACTTTTTACAGTTTCTCTTCCAATGCCCATCTATCCCACAGTGAAAACATTTTCCTTTGGGTTCTTTCTTCTTAGACTTGTTCTTGCCTTTGCCTTTGAATTGCTTCTTGGCTTTGGGCTCAGATTCAGACCCACCATTTGCCTTCTTCTTTCTTTTGTTCTTAACAGTAGAGGAAGACTGACCTTGCTCGGTAACATTTACCTCTCGCTCTTGAGACCTTATCTTGGATATGGCCTCAAAAGTTTGCAACTCGTTCAATAACTGAGTCAGGTTATACTCCAACTTATTCATCATATAGTTGGTAGTAAACGGAGCAAAGTCCGGCGTTAGTGACCCAAGTATGATGCTAACTTGAGTTTTATCATCTATGGTGGCCCCATGTATTTCCGCCTCATGCACAGTGTTGATCATGTCCAGCACATGATCTCTTACTGGAGCACCTTTCTTCATCCTCGCATTCATGAATCTACGAGTAGCTTCATGTCGGCTTTGATCAAAAGGTTGTCCAAACATTGCTTGCAGTGATTCCCATATCTCATATGAAGATTCCATGTTTTCATGTTTCTGTCTGAGAACATCACTCATGGATGCTAGCATGTAGCATTTCACTTTGTTGTTGGTTTGAATCCAACTATCATATTTTTCTCGTACAGTACGAGTGGCAGTGGCAGGGGGTTCTGGAGGACATTCCTCTGTGAGAAGGAACTTTTGGTTCTCACAAACCATCATAATATTCATATTAGATTTCCATTTTGCGTAATTGTCCCCAATCAATTTTTCGTTTGAAAGTAAAGCAATGATTGGGTTTGAAGAAGACATGATTGCTGAAAATAAATAAATTTAAAGTTTCAATCATACACTCAACATAATTATCATAATTCGGAATAGTAAACGTGATGCATGAATGCAACTCTAAAGAAAAACACATAAAACATTTTACTAATCCGCGATAAAATAATGTAGCTATTAATATGTTGCCGTAGGGTCGATCATATTAATACTAAATTAAGTTCGAGACAATCTCAAATTAAAGAATGAACTAAAATATCTCATATTTTTCTTTCATTATTAATTACCGCTATTTTTAGTCAATATGTATTTAACTAATTTAAATACACATTCATGAGTGTAACCTATTATTTAAGACTTTATGACTTAACTTAGACTTACCTCCGTAGGGATGATCAAGCTAAAATACATCAATTAGTCCTATCTCATGGAAGCTTAATCTTGTTATTGACATAAGTTAGACACCTTCCGTAGGGAGGATGCAAACTAGGCATCTCGAGGCGCTATCCATATCTCACTATATTAAACTAATAATAGAGACTGTAGGATATATCTATATATGTCCTTCTCCCACTCAATATTTATAAAACATGTGTTTTATTTTTAATAAACATCTTATGTTTAATCAATCTACATTAACTTCACTAGGCTTCTAATCTCTTAGCTAATTAAGGATTAAAAATTAGAATCCAATCTTATTTGGACCTAGATTGTAACGTAGATTAGTAATACAATCTAATTGGGTAGTAGGTAATTTTAGACATTCTAAAATTGAGGTGGGTCAAATTAATATTTAACCAATCTAATTGGGTCAAAGTTCAATTAGACATTCTAATATATAAAAAGTCATAACTTTTATTTGAACTTGCTATTATTAATTTTTCCTAACTCAACTTATCACCTAAATAAATAATTGCTTAATTAACTATTAAATCAAACAATTATTTAGTTTTTCTTAGTTTTCTAAAAACTAATAAAACTACATACACAAAACATATATATCACATATATCTATATGTATGCATGCATAAATTAAATTGTGGGTAATATGAATGACAAGATATATGCATGTACATATTATCAACATAATATAAACAAGCAAATAGGAGCGGGTCGGGTGTCCTGGGTAACAAACATAACAAAAACTATTCCTATTACAATAATAGGTATTAATCGTGTTCTGCCCATCTTGCACAAGTCTCCAATCTTCACCGTTCATGTTGCTAGTATAAAATTGGACTCGACCCATTTTAATTCCATCTAGTCAAATCCTTTGGGCCTTTAGTCACGTAAGGTTGGCTCATAAGGTCATAGTGCCATAGAGACATGCCTTCAGCCGCCGCTGCTTGCTTCACGGCTCTTGCTTGCTGCTTGCTTCCTTCACGGCTGCTGTTTGCTTATCAAGAATTATAGTATTCTAATTGTTACAAAAATTCCTATGCCATGATATTTTGGCGTACAACATAATTCTAATAAAATTAAAACTATGCCTCATATGGAAGGCCCCATGAACACCATAATTCGACCGCTCCAATAATTTAACAAAATTAAATATCATCCACAATTATAAATCAAACAATCATATTATGCAATTACCCACAATCAATTAAAATAATATTGTTATGAACCTGGCTCTGATACCAATTGTTGGGATTTTACCCAATCGGATCATGAACAATTCGACCCAATTGAATAAAATAGGATCGAACTTATTCGAACCAGTTGCGGAATTCGGTGGGTTTTATGTTTTCAATATATTTCAAAAATATTTTACATAAAACATGAGGATCACATAACGAATATTATTTTAATTTATGCAAAAGAGAGAGAAATCAAATCATACCGAAAGCTTCCTGTCCTTCGTCTTTTCGGTTGAACTTTGGTGTTAGGATGAGATCAACAAACCTCCCTGATCTTTTTAACCCTTGATCTTCAACCCCGTTTCTCCTTCTACTAGTGTGTGGGCACTAACCTATTAAGTTTGGATAATTAAACTCTGAAAAAAGGAAGAACAAATTTCTCCTTATTTATATAGTGATGGACGATTTTTACTGTTGAGAAAAAGAGAGATTTTCTTGCTTTTGTTACAAAATTGTATCTCTCTTAGAACTCCTATCATTAGGAAAAGAGATATCTCATATATATATAGATATGTCATACATATCCTCTTCCCATATTTTTCTCAACTACTTTTTCCTAACTTAATTAGGATTCCATCTCCTTTATAGATAATTGCATTATTTATATAAATCTTATATTATGAGTATATCATATATAATCATAAAATGCATTTTCCTATTAAGGAAATTCCTTCACAAATTTAATTAAATTTGATTTAATCAATTGTCATATTTTTAATTGATTAATTCACAATTCATCAATTAAATATCACAATTAATTCATCATGCATATTTTAGATTTTCTAAAATATACCGAGAGTTTAATCATTCTTATTATAGGTTCAATCGTAGAATAATAGGAGCCGGGATTGGGACCTATGGACATGTAATTTCAAGCTCCAATAAATTAAATAATTAATTAAACTCATTAATTAATATATTCAATTTATTAATTCCAAGTGACTCCACTAAAGACCTGGAATTGCACTCTTGTCCTTACATTATATTTTACTCGAAAGATCAGAGTGTCCATTGATATAATCATTACATATGATTTAACCCTCCAAGAATTGATTCATAATTAAAGCTAGGCGAAATTACCGTTTTGCCCCTATAATTATTTCTTAATCCTTAAGTTCCATTAATTCACTAGTGAACAGTTTGGTTTATAAACATTTTCACAAACCAGAGTACTCGAACTGTTCAGTTCCAGAATTAACACTTAAGGGAATCAATTAACTCAGCTTTCCGCAGAAAGAGTTGGATTCCATATCTGTAGTGCACATTCCCAGCCATTTATCTCAACGGACCTCCAAGACATAAGTGTGTGACATGATTAACAAACAAGTCACTACCTATGAGTCAAAAGGACTCGCTGACATAAACAGGAGTTTATGCCTACTCAGGATTTAGAATAATTCATATATGATCATCGTGTGACATGTATTGAAATCTAAAGTTAACGGTATCTTATAATAGATTTCAATTCACGTCTGGTCCAGTCCTATGTAATCATATTACATAAAGCACCTCCACCTTTAATTTCACAACATCAATGATCCGGATCGAAATCATTGAATTCTTAATTTTCAGTGGACCGTACTAGTAGTAATTAGTTAAAGATCCCAACTTTAACTTACTACGGACTATTTAGTCTATTGTTTATAACTTTAATCCTCTTGTACATCCTTATATATACAAAAGTCATATTTAATAAATAGACATGGAATTTTCTGATAATTATATTATACTAAATAAAAAGCATAATCGAATCGAATATATGAAATCCAAAAAACCAAACAATTTATTTATTTTCAATTAATAATGTTCATCAAACGCTTTATGAGCACTATTCCTAACAAGACCCAAGGAGTAAGAACAAACCCTTAATTGAAGTTTCACGTAGGCCGTTGAGTTAGAGGGTTGTTGTTCCCAAACCACGTTTTCCCTATGAAGGTAAACCCTATGTGCAATTCACTAAAATTGAGATTGAGAAACTATGGAAGCCTTTTGATTCATGCTGGTGGGAAAATTTAATTATGGTGCTCCTGAATTTATCGCTTTGAGAAAAGCTTTCTCTAATACTCCCTCCGTTTTTTTTTAATTGTCGCTTTGGCAACTTTTATTTGTTTACTTTTATTTGTCGCTTTAGGAAATCAATGTAATTTCTTCCAATTTTGCCCTTATTTAATGATTCTTTTTAATGATTGTAACTCTTAAATCCTCACAAAATATTTACTCTCAATTTATTAAAATGACTTTTTTCAAGAAACATTTATCGCTTTAGGAGAGAAGATGAATTGAGGAGAGAGAGAAATGAGGAGAAAAGATGAATGTACACGTTTTTTTAGTAAAGGATGAGAGAGAATAATAAATGTTCTAATCATATGGTGAAAAGGGTATTTTTGGGTTTTTGCTTTGAAAAGGTGGTTAGTTATTGCATTCCTTAATTTGTGTGCACCAACCCAAAGCGACAATTAAAAAAAAACGGAGGGAGTATTGGTCTTAAGAGGGAATGGAACTCGGGGATGATCGGAGGATCTCAATCATGTTTCCATTTGTCTGCATTAGAGAGGAAGATCACACCAAAAGTTGTGGATGAAGGTGTCCAAACGGTTTCTTGGTTTTAAGCCCTATTGAGACTAATTGTCCCACATTGATTGAAAACAATAGTTAAGTCCACCTTATAAGGACTTGGGCAATCCTCACCTTACAAGCTAGCTTTTGAGGTTGAGTTAGGCCCAAGCCAAGTAAGTGGACTTAGCTCAATCCATGTGGTGAATTCTAATATGGTATCAGAGCCCCAAGTTGAAGTGGGCCACCTCCTTCCGTGATGGGCTCTTTCTTGCGTGCATGATGGGATTTATTCTTCACCCACACGGTCTGGAAAATCCGCGTGTTGGGATCCACACGGTCTGGTCAAATCCGCGTGTTGGACTCTTACCCACATGTTTATAATTCGCAAATATTGGGCTTTAATATGTCACGTGTTGGGTTTGTTTCACCCACACATTCAGCCCGCCCACACGTGAAGGGGGAGTATTGAGACTAATTGTCTCACATTGGTTGAAAACAATAGTTAAGTCCACCTTATAAGGACTTGGGCAATCCTCACCTTACAAGCTAGCTTTTGAGGTTGAGTTAGGCCCAAGCCAAATAAGTGGACTTAGCTCAATCCATGTGGTGAATACTTAGGAATCATATGTCGTTTCATGTTGGATTTACCTCAAAGGACTACCCTCAACTTTTTATCTAGAGGCACTTTTAGAGATTGCTTCAAGTATTGGCAATCTTATAAACATGACTAGACCGAGAGTGTGTGTGGAAATTGATTTGATGGAGAAGCAACTCATGGAAATTCCATTTGGTATTGATGATCATGGCAATTTTTTGTATCAGGGGTTATTTATGAGAACATGCCACTCCATTGTTCCACTTGCAGATTGTTAAGACCATGTTGCAAGTTTTTGTACAAAGGGGAAATCCAAGCATGTGGGAGCTAGTTTCGAAGATTGTTGGAAAATTTATTAACTCAAAGCTAACAGCTAAGAAACATTTAGTTGAGTTAATTGATAGAATTTGATGATAATAAATTAGATTCAGAAACCTAGGTAAAATAGCTAAAATATAAAATATCTAAATTAACAAAGATTCAGATAAATGAATACTGAGAAAATACCCAGGTATCGTATTCAAAGAAAGTTTGAATAAGTTAAGCAATTTGATTTTGACTGATTAACAAAGAAGATATTCACCATCCGATCGAGAACCCAATTACATTAAGATTATGGAGGGAATTGCACTTTTCATACCAAACATTTACTTACTTTTTACATTTCATACCACACCTTTCAGAATGACACATTTCATACCAAAATCAATCAACATTTTTCAATTTTCATACCACCGTTAAATTTTGGACGGAATCGGACGTTAACTCATTTAAAAAAAGAAAAAAAATCGGGCAGGGAGGGAGTTATGAATTTCACTTTTCACACCCAACGTTTACCTACTTTATACATTGCATACCACACCTTTCAGAATGACACATTTTATATCAAAATCAATCAACCTTTTTCAATTTTCATACCGACGTTAACTCACAAAAAAAAAAAATGCTCGCGGGCAGGGGATTAATTGAATAGGGCAGAAAATAGGGGGGGGGGGGGTGGTCATTATCCGTTTTTTGCAAATTGGGGGAAAAATCAATTGGGTAAAATTGATACCCCGTAAAATTGCAAATATCCCCCTGGATGGAAAATGCATATAAAATTGCAAGTACCCCTGCATTGCAAATACCCCTCTGTATAATTGCAAACATCCCCTGTATAATTGAAAATACCCCAGTAAATTTGCAAATACCCCCTTGTAGCAGCTTCGCGGTGGCCGCCCAACCGAGGATTTTTCTTTTTTGATTGATTACTTATTATTTAATTAAAAACAGATCTAGTAATAAAATCCTAATCTGAGGTTTTTTTTTTTTTTGTCACTACCAATATGTGGGATGTATTTTTGTAAGTAGGCCTTTTCTCATGGAGTTATTCGTAATTTACTTTTTCGAAAATAATCTTATCAATTAAAAAAACGTGATTTATTTCGGTTTCTTCAAATTGATAAGACCATATATCGTAGTACTGTTTCAATTCAAAATCTTCTTATCAATCATAAATTAATAAAATTTATAATTGCCCGTAAATTTATACAAAAAAATTTGGCAGAAAAAGTTCAAATTTACGATTTATTATGGTTTTCCCAAATTGAGCAGACCACATATGATATTTTCAGCTCAAAATCAATGGTCAAAATTGTAACATTTTAGGGGCAAGGAATTAATTATAAGAAAGTGGCAAACACGAAGGGTTTTTTTTTTGTAAATGAATTATACTTAAAAATTTGGCAGAAAAATTACAAAATAATGATTGAGTATGATTTTCATAGATAGAGAAGTCCGTATTTTATTATATTTTGTACTATTTCGAAAAAGAAGCGGGAATGTTATCGATCATATAATTTATTACTGTTTCCTTAAATTGAGAAGACCCCATGTGGTACTACTGTTTCAATTCAAAATCATCATATTCATTAATTGATATAATTTATAATTGCCCATAAATTTAAAATTATTTCAATTTTTTACATATTTATTAGTACTAATAACACCAGGGTAAAATTGGAACATTTTAGGGGGCAAGGGGTTAATTGTAAAAAAATGACGAACCTGAGATACTTACCCTTTCGAAAAAGAAAAGGGAATGTCATCTAACATATGATTTTTTTACAGTTTCGTCAAATTAAGAATAGCATATGTGGTAGTACAGTGCCAGCGAGGCTTTTTTTTTTTTTTTTTTTTTGGAGTTAATGTTGGTATGAAAATTGAAAAATGTTGATTGATTTTAGTATGAAATATGTCATTTTGAAAGGTGTGGTATGCAATGTATAAAGTAGGTAAATGTTTGGTATGAAAAGTGAAATTCATAACTTCTGACCAACAAATTTCCTCTCTGCCCGAATTTTTTTTTTTAAAATGATTTAACGATGGTATGAAAATTGAAAAAGGTTGATAGATTTTGGTATGAAATATGTCATTCTGAAATGTGTGGTATGAAATATATAAAATAGATAAATGTTCTAAGATTATGTGTCAGAGCAATCTTTCCAAAATGTCCAATGCACCCTTTGTAGTCCAAACTTATTAATTAAGTCCTTAACTAATGAAATCACGACTTTTTGACTTCCTTAATGACTATTTAATTTCTTTCCCTATTTTCTATGATTTTTCATAATATGAGATTTGCTTAGCTAAGGAAAGCGACGTTTCGTATCTCACATCTCATATCTTGTTCTTTAACTCCTCCATCTATTCGAGACCTGTATTAAAAAAAAAAAAAACCATATTTTCTTATTCATATAATTCATGAATCATGAATGATGTAATGTCGATTTAAATAAATTTGTTTGTTTGACTTCAACTTTATTATTGTTACCTCAAAACGAATTTGTTGAAGAACTTTTGGATGGATTGTTTGACTTCAACTTTATTATTGTTCCCCATTCAAAACAAATTTGTTGAAGAACTTTTGGATGTATGGATTTCGGGCCAATATTGAAATTTGGTTCAGTGGGGGGCTAAAGTTCAAAGCTAAATAGTTGATATAAAAAAAATCCGATCAAATAGTCAAATTTAAAATTCATATTTTATTCACGAGAAAATTATAAGAAGATATAAATTAAAAAAATGAGGTGAAGTTTGACAAAATAACCTCTAATTACATATGATACCCCATTTTGACCTCAAAAGAACTCAAAAATCTATGTATTACTTAACGCGTTAGCTAAACACTGCATGGGTCGATAAGCACAGCGCCTAGTATCCATCATTTATGGCTAGGACTACTTGGATATCTATTCGCTCCCCTAGCTTTCGTCTCTCAGTGTCAGTGTCGACCCAACATAGTGCTTTCGCCGTTGGTGCTCTTTTCGATCTGTGCATTTCACCGCTCAACCAAGAATTCCCTCTTCCCCTACTGTGATCCAGCTTGGTAGTTTTCATTGCCTGTCCAGGGTTGATCCCTGAAATTTAGGCGGACTTTTTTAATTATAATTTCAAATGACGCCAGTTACATTCATAATTGGCCACATTTATTTTTTAATTTTTGAAATCAGTACAAAATAGGCTAGGCGGAACTAGATCAGCAAAATAAGATGGATATATAGGGCTTAAATAAAACGGAAATAAACTCATCAAACATAACATTCCTTTTCAGTTGTTTCACTGCCCAATTCATGTCAGCCACCTTCAAATAACCCTCCGCTCAACCTTGGAAGTTGCAACGTTCTTCTCCCGCCGTCGCTCGTCCCTCCGGCGACGATACTCCGGCCGTCTTGTCCTACCCGCTTGATTATTTCTTCAATCTCTCTCTTAGGTTTGTAATGTACCTTGACCTTTTGTTTTCATCACTGTTTCGCCGATATTAGTGGTGGAAGTCTCATTGCTATTCCCAAAACTCTCTCTATATATATGCTAAAATAATTCAATTTCATTTTAATGTATCACTGTACTAATAATTATAGGGGTTGTCCAGTAAAATCCGATCCGGGATTAAATCGGTTAAACGAAGTACCGGGGTTCTTGCTTTTCCTAACAGGTTTCGTGTTGTAAATTTGAGATCCCAAAACCCGATATTTGGTCCCTAAATATCTCAATTCCCGAAAACCACTCCCGATAATCCCTAAAAAATATGTAGCACAATGTAGTACACATTTGAAACTAAAAGTGAGTTTGGCCAAGTGATTGCATAATTGCTTTTACAATAATTGATTATGTCATAATTACTTTTAGAGTACTTGATATTATAACTTAAGTTTAGAGTCTTGAAATTCTTAATATAATTACATTTATATTGATGTTGTTTTTATCTTTATTTGCTGTTTTCTTTGTCTTAAGTTGTTCTATATGGTATTGGTTTTATCTTGTTCTTCTCTTATTCAATATCAAAAGGGTCACTTCAAATTTTCAGGTGAATTGGTAAAGTAATGATTACAAATAATAAATCTCGAAAGAATGATGGCAACGGCGGTGAAGATCGCATTAGCAATTTACCGGGAAGTGTTATAAGTAACATTCTATCGCTCTTGTCAACAAAGGATGCCGTGCGAACTAGTGTTTTGTCCAAAGATTGGGAATACAATTGGGCCTCTATCTTCAACATAGACATCGACGATAGTAAGTTGTATTCAAAGGAAAAGGCTGATAAGGATACAACTTTTGTTAACTTTGTGGAAAGAATACTTCTTCATTCGCAGAATATAAAAAGTTTTAATCTTACATGTTGTGAGAATTACGACTCAAATCGCATGACAGCATGTATATCTGCTGTTTTGAAGCGCAATGTTGAGAGTTTAAAAGTGAATTATCCTCACAACGGAATCATCTTACCCCGTAGCCTTCTGAATTGCACTTCATTGAGAAGATTAGAACTTATATTGCCCTGCATTTTCAAAGTTCCAGTTAGCAATTGTTTTTACTCTAACCTCACAAACTTGTATCTCGATGGAGTTGAGTTTGTTAACGAGTGTTCTAATTCGAACCAACTCATATTTACTTTTCCAGTCCTAGAAAAGTTCGAGCTAAAAAGCTGCAAATGGTTGAACGTGAAGTTAGTTGAAATCTATGCTCCTAGACTAACCATATTCATGTCTATGACCCCAATTGGTACTGTTGGATTAAGTGACTATTTAATCAAGATTCATGCAGCCAGACCTTTTATGTTCGGATCTTCTGGTGATTTAACAGAAAATATTTTTGTGATTGGATCACAAGTTGTTGAAGCAGCTATTCTTAATTATTGGAGGAAAGATGATCTAGAGTTACTCAAAAAGATTGGATTGCAAGCTCAATTGTTTTTGGAAGGAATCTCATCAAGTTTAAAGAATTTGGTGATATCATCCGATATTGCAAAGGTTAGTTTACACTTACCTTTATAATTACATGGAAATTAACTTGGTTTTTTGCATAAGACATTTTTGCTTATTTCACTTCCTGTAATTGACTTTTTGTTTCTGTTTGATTGATTTTGAATAAGGCTATTACCCAGTCACAACTACCAGTTCCTATTACCAGGTTTGATGTGCTGGTACGACTCGTTATTCATACTTCTTGTAATGTTGAGACACTACTTGTGTTACTTAAAGCGGCGCCATCCCTTAAGGTTCTGATCTTAGATACGGTAATCCACA
>CM064879.1:66677474-66719728 GCA_003313485.2 Penstemon barbatus | reverse complement strand
TTTGATATTGTAGTCTTCTAGTTGATGCTTCAACCAAAGTATCTGTGCACAACAAGCTCCAGCAGCTATATATTCAGCTTCAGCAGTAGATATAGAAACTGAGGTTTGTTTCTTACTCATCCATGAGATCAGACGACTACCTAAGAACTGACAAGCACCTGTTGTGCTTTTTCTGTCAATTTTGCAGCCAGCAAGGTCTGAATCTGAATAACCAATAAGCTCAAATCCAGATTCTCTAGGATACCATAATTCCAATTCTTGAGTGCCTTTAACATATTTCAATATCCTCTTGGCAGCTAAGAGATGAGATTCCTTGGGGTTTGATTGAAATCTTGCACAGACTCCAACTGAGTACATTATGTCAGGTCTACTTGCTGTTAGATATAACAGTGACCCTATAATGCCTCTATATTTGGTTATGTCCACTGATTTGCCATCTTCATCTTTATCCAAACGAAGACTTGTAGACATAGGAATAGTAGCAGTAGAGCTAGTTTCCATACCAAACTTCTTGAACAGATCTCTTGTGTATTTTGCTTGATTTATAAAGATTCCATCAGGCAACTGTTTGACTTGTAAACCAAGAAAATAATTAAGTTCACCCATCATGCTCATTTCAAACTTATTCTGCATCAGCTTGGAGAACTTATCACACATCTGTTGGTTAGTTGAACCAAAAATAATATCGTCCACATATATTTGCACAATCAATATATGATTCTCCCATTCAATTGTGAACAAGGTTTTATCTACCTTACCTTTATGAAATCCTTTAATTAAAAGAAAATCAGATAGGGTATCATACCATGCTCTTGGAGCCTGTTTCAGTCCATAGAGGGCTTTCTTCAGACGATATACTTTGTCCTCTTCTTGATAGACTTCAAATCCAGGAGGTTGTTCAACATACACTTCTTCTTGCAATTCTCCATTGAGAAAAGCAGACTTCACATCCATCTGATAGACAGTGAAGTTCTTGTAAGCAGCATAGGCAAGAAACAGTCTGATTGCTTCAAGTCTTGCTACTGGTGCAAAAGTTTCATCAAAGTCAATTCCTTCTTCTTGACAATAACCCTTGGCCACTAGTCTTGCTTTGTTTCTGGTAACAATACCATCTTCATTCATCTTATTTCTGAAAACCCACTTAGTGCCAATTTCTCTTTGATGACTTGGTCTAGGAACTAAGTACCAGACTTCATTCCTTTCAAATTGATTTAACTATTCTTGCATAGCTTCTATCCAGAAGGAATCACTGAGAGCTTCTTCAATTTGCTTAGGCTCTATTTGAGATAGAAAGGTGACAAACATAGCATCTTGTGCAGCAGCTCTTCTTGTTTTCACTCTATCTAATGGATCACCAATCACCAACTCTGGTGGATGGTTTCTGAGCCATCTGAGATCAGGTTGCAGGTCTGAATGTTGTCCTCTGTTTTGATCTTGCAACACTACTGTTGGAGATACAGTAGTAGTCTGTTGAACATTTGCCGTCTGTTGAACAGTCTCTGGTCTATCAGCTGTTAGCAACTCGTCTGTTAGACAATCAGCTCTGTGATTTTGAACAGCACTTGAGTTATCAGCTGAGTTGATATCAGGTAGTATGATGGGTACATATTCTTCATTCTTTCCAACATTCATCTTCTGTAAATCAGTAGACAGATCTTGATTAACATTTTGATTCTTTTCAGAAGATTGACTTGGCTCATCAAATACTACATGAATGGATTCTTCTATTAGTAATGTTCTTTTATTGAAAACTCTATAAGCCTTACTAACAGATGAGTATCCTACAAAAACAGCTTCATCAGCCTTTTCTGCAAATGCAGTAAGGTGATTTTTACCATTATTCAATACAAAACATTTACAACCAAAAATCTTAAAGTAATGAATGTTTGGCTTCCTGTTGTTCCAAACTTCATATGGAGTCTTGTTTTGGTGCTTGTTGATCATGCATCTGTTTTGGGTAAAACATGCTGTATTTGTTGCTTCTGCCCAAAATCTTTGAGGCAGTTTAGCTTCAGCTATCATGGTTCTGACAGCTTCTTTTAGTGTTCTGTTTCTCCTTTCAGCAACACCATTCTGTTGAGGGGTTCTGGCAGCAGAGTACTCATGATGTATTCCTTTGATACTACAATACTCTTCAACAGTAGAGTTTGTAAACTCTGTCCCTCTATCTGATCTGATCTTCAAGATTTTGATAGTCTTCTCATTCTGGATCAGTTCCATCAGATTAGTAAGATGTTCCTTGGTTTCACTCTTTTTCTTCATGAAAATCACCCAAGTATATCTTGAATAATCATCCACAACAGCTAGGCAGTATTTCTTTCCACCATTGCTGACTGGATCAATGGGTCCAAATAAGTCCATATGTAATAGCTCCAAAATTCTTTCAGAAGATTGGTGCTTCTTGCTTTTGAAAGATGACTTGATTTGTTTACCCTTCTGACAGGCGTCACAGAGCTTGTCTTTGCTCATGACTGCTTTTGGAATCCCTTCTACCAAATCATTCTTGATTAATCTGTTTATGGTCTTGAAGTTTAAGTGATTCATTCTCTTGTGCCACAGCCAACTAACTTCACTTGGTGCAGATGCAACCAAACAAACACTTGAATTCTTGTCAGCAGAATCCCAGTCGACTATGTAGACATTCCCTTGTCGTCTTCCAGATAAAATTACCTTCTTTGTACCAATCTGTTCGACAAAACACTTATCTGTTGAGAAGATGACTGAATATCCCTTGTCACAAAATTGACTTATGCTCAGCAGATTATATTTGAGGCCTTTGACATATGAGACGTCAGATATCTCTATGTTTCCTCTGATTAATCTTCCTTTAGCCTTAATCTTGCCTTCTTTGCTGTCCCCAAAAGTAACCTTTGGACCATCCACAGCAACTGCATCAGTCAGCTCATGTATGTTTCCACACATGTGTCTTGAACATCCACTGTCCAAGTACCAGATCTTCTCTACTTTACTCCTACTCCTAATCCTATCCTACAAAACAAAAATAAAATTGTTTTAGGTACCCTTATTGAGAGGGTCCTGAAGGATTAGTTCCACCTTTGACAACCCAAGATGTTGAAGTCTTAGGCTTCTTAGGTTTCTGAGTTTTCACAGGAGCATGAACAGTTTCATTTTTATCATAATTATCAGATAAGTCATGTTGATGATCAGTATGATATGAATAATGTTCATAAGCAGGGTAAGGTGCATGATATGCAGGATATGCATGCATTGGATGAGCAGGGTAAGGTGCATAGTAACTAGGAAACTGAGGTGCATGATACATAGGATGATATGCAGCAGGTTGCACATAATATGACTCATTTCCATACCAAGCATTTTGATTTTTCTTATTCTTATGCTTCTTTGGCTTACTAGGTGCTTGCTCAACTTGTTTAGACTTAGCTTTACCACTAGTCTGATTGACTTTAGCATTATCAGCAGACTTCTTAGGATTCTGCTGTTTGGTCTTACTAGTCTTATTTCCTACACTAGGCTCTTTGCTCTTTTTAGCCTTAGGAGATTTCTTCTCCTTTAATACTTTCTCAGGTGAAGTAGGTCTAGCAGTTTGAACATACAGAATGACCTTACTATTGTCAGCTGATATGAATTTTTCAGTATGGTTCAATTCTTGCTTATCCTGTTCTAAAGGCATCTTCTGTTTACTGGATGTATGCGTGGATGCAACAGATGATTTCTCATGAGACTCGATAATCTTTTCAAGTTCCATGATTTTTCCTTTATACACTTCACATTCAGCTTTCAGAGATTCATGCTCTTGCTCAAGCTGTTTATACTCGACTGATTCTTTTGGCTTTTCAGCTTTAAGTTTCAGTGAGTTATTTTGCTCTTTTAGCAAGCTCATCTCTTCCTTAAGCTTAACAAATTCTCCAGCAATAGTAGTATTATTTAACATCATTTGCTCTAGAGAATCAAACAATTCATTATTTTGAGGAGTTACCTCATCCTCAGAGTCATCAGAGTCCTTTGCCATCAGGCACAGGAGAGCAGGTTTTTCTTCATCAGAAGATTCTTCATCAGACGTGTCTGAATCTGAATCAGATGAGTAGACAGCAGCAAGCTTTTCTGCTTCAGCCATCATTGCTTTCCCTCTCTGATACTTTCTTTCTTTTCTCACTTTCTTCTCCTCTTCAGTGTACTTCTCTGCTTTTGGATATGGGCAGTCTTTGATGAAGTGTCCCAATTTCCTGCAGTTGTAACACATTAGTTTTGATTTATAATCATCTTTATCTTGAGAAGAAAAGTTAGGTTTAGAAGTAGAAGCATTGTTGTATTTGTTCTTCATTTTTCTTTTGTAGAACTTCTTGAAATTATTCATCAACAGTGCAACGTCTCCAGCAGTGTACTCCTTCTTGTTGAGTAGAGTGGCTTCATCAGATGAGTCCACTTCTTTGCTTTTCTGTGCTGGTCTTCTGGTGTTTTCAGCAGCAACCAGTGCAGCTGTGGGTCCTGAAGTTGAGGTTTCTTCAATACCCATCCTAGGCAGTTTATACTCATAAGCCTTGAGTACAGAAAACAGCTCTGTCAGAGAGATCTTCCCCAGATCCCTTGATTCTTCCATTGCTGTCACCTTCATGTTGAACTTAGGAGGTAAGGCCTTCAGTACTCTGATGGTTATCTCCTTGTCTGTGAAGGTTTTTCCAAGCTTCAGAACTTCATTTAATATTCTTGTAAACCTTGTGTCCATCTGATCAATGGTTTCAGAGGACTTCATCTTGAAGTTATCCAGCTTTTCTAGAGCAACACTCAGCTGATGCTCCTTGATAGCATCATTGCCTTCGCTCATATCTCTGACTTTGTCCCACATCTCTTTTGCAGATTTGCAATGTTTGATCTTGTCAAACCGATCGTTATCCAGAGCTTTAGTCATGATAAATCTTCCAATCTTGTCCAGGTTGAACAGCTTGATTTCTTCAGCTGTCATTTCGCTCAAGTCTTTTTCCACCACGGTATCAACTTCATTTATTTTTATCGTCTTGGTGAACTTGAATGGACCTTTTGTAATGCAAGTGAACATGTTGTCATTGTAGGCAGCGAGGAAAATCTCCATCCTGATTTTCCAGTCTTCGAAGGACATGCCAGCAATGTGGGGAACATGGTTTATGCATTCCATTTTCAAAAAGTTTTGATTTTCAAAAAAAATGCTCTTTTGAAAAGTTTTCAAAAACCTTTGAAAAACACTCGGATCAAGCTCGTTGATCAGGCAGTTGATTCAAATGAACCACCTGCTCTGATACCACTTGTTGGTCCCAAGTGGTCAGATGAGGTCTAGAGGGGGGGGGGGTGAATAGACCTCTGAAAATTTTTGAACTTAAAAACTTTTCAGTCTTCTGTCAGCAGACTAAGCTGATGAAGAACAGTAAGCAGACTAGTCTGATCGTGAACAAATCTTGAACAGACGACTGACCACTCTTCTTACAGTAACTTAGCTGTTTTTCAGCAAAACAGTTTTTCAAAGAGTTTACTTGCAGCGGATTGTTTCAAAGTGTTTTTCACAAGTAGACTTAGTTCTTGAAAGATTTTATCCCCAGTTTTTACAAACTCCTTTTGTTTTAAAATCTTTTCAAATAATTCAAAGTGTTTAAATATGCAAACTTTAAATATGCAAGAAAACTTTAAATGCAAGATAACACAAAGAATTTTTATAGTGGTTATATGGATAAAAATCCTTTAGTCCACTCTTCCAGATCACACAGATTCTGGGTTATACTATAATCACTTAGATTACAATATTTCTCCACTTACACCTAAACAACTAATGAGAAGGTTGTAAGCTCACAATAGGAATTCACAAAGAAAACCTATCCACTAAAGTAGAATCACTCACTCAGACGGATTCTAACTTCGCACAACACTCAGCTTTTTACAAAATCACTCAGATAATGTTTTTCTGTTTTCTTCAACTGGGTTTCTGTCAACAGATGACTTCCACCAGACGAGTGAGCTGTTCGAGCTTTTGAGACTTAGAAAAATTCTGCTTCAAAATTTCGATCTCTGATTGTTGTTGTGTCCCGTCTCTCTTCGAACTTTGCTCTATTTATACTTGGATTTGAATTTATGACCGTTGAAGGAAATCACATCTTCAAATCCATTCTTCAGCTCTTTTTGAAACGGCTCCCTGCAGCAATAGTACAGTGTACAGTACCTTTCTGTCCATCGCATTTAATGCTGCATTTAATGCACTCTGCTGATCCGAGGATATCTTCAATCATTTGCCATTACTACCCTTCTCTTTCAGCATTTATTACGCCAGGTGCATTTATTACCGTTGGACTAATCTCTTGATCTCTTTTACTCTGCTGATCAAAACGACTCTGCTGATAGATACTCTGCTGATCAAATACTGAACTCATCTGATTTGACTCGGCTGATGATCTACCCTTCTGTTCGCTGTTTCAGCAAGAGATCACTAGTCTTCTGAGCTTCGAACTTTGAACTCTTCTGATGTCTTCTTTTACTTGTTCAAAATTCTTCTAAGGGAACTAAGCTTTCCATACTTAGCTGATTATGATGTTTTGAAAATCATCAAAACCTTCCCTTAATTTCTGACTTCTTTGCACTTCATCTTCATCTTCATCCAACAGGGGACATGCTCCGACCCCGTTCTCCTCCGCTCCTTGTTTTAGCTCGAAGACCTTTAGTTCTTTTGTAGCAACTGTAGTAGGATATGGGTAAATGTAATCTTTTCTCATTTGAGTTCGAACTTATCCTTGTATTCGTAGAAAAAATACTCGTAAATGTTCTGAAGATTTTATGAATGAAAAATTTTCTTCTTTATTGTTGTCGATTTTGCTTTATGGATTTCAATTTCGACCTCTGTAATTCGCAACTTCTGTGAGATAATTTGAGGACCATAATAGATTTGAATTTCGATCTCTGCAATTTTAACCTTCCGTGAGATATCTTTCATAACTTAGATTCTTTTCGAATCATGGATCTGAATCTTTTAAATTGGACGAACTAATCTTCCTTATTCGAATAAATAGTTGTGGAGAAAGAATATGATAGAATTTAGATCGATCTTGATTATGCTTTAGACTTAAGGGGCATAGCAATGGCTTTCACCCTTAGTCGTCTTCGAGGATCTTAGCAACAACTTTCACCCATTTCGTAATTTCGATCTAAGGGGCATAGCAATGGCTTTCACCCTTAGTCGTTTCAGAGCATTTTTAGCCCGAGGGTCGTAGCAACAACTTTCACCCATTTAATAATTTCGATCTAAGGGGCGTAGCAACGGCTTTCACCCTTAGTCGTTCCAGAGCATTTTTAGCCTGAGGGTCGTAGCAACAGCTTTCACCCATTTAATAATTTCGATCTAAGGGGCGTAGCAACGGCTTTCACCCTTAGTCGTTCCAGAGCATTTTTAGCCCGAGGGTCGTAGCAACAGCTTTCACCCATTTAATAATTTCGATCTAAGGGGCGTAGCAACGGCTTTCACCCTTAGTCGTTCCAGAGCATTTTTAGCCCGAGGGTCGTCACCCATTTTTTCCGATCCAAGGGGCGTAGCAACGGATTTCACCCTTGGTCGATTTTTGAGGGTCGTAGCAACAACTTTCACCCGTTTAATAGTTGATGGAGATAAATAGAGATTGATAATAGATGAACAGATCGATAATATCTTGATCAAGACGGGTAAATAAGAACTATAGCCGGATAAACTTTCATCGAATAAATAACTTTGTTCGAAATAAAACTTTCAAGGAAATAATAGTCTTCTTTAATCGTGAGAATAGATGAAACACAATGAGATAGCAAATAGTAAATAATTCTAGAACTTAATAAACAATCCTCTTGTCTTGACAACTTTCCGAACTCAGAGTAGGACCTTTCCTTCTGGATGAGCAATGCAGTGTGAACCTTCTTTTCAGACTTTAATGACCACGTATGATCCGCCCCGATTGGGCTGAAGTTTTCCATTATACTTTGACGCTTCCAGTTTTTCTCTCATAAGACCCCTCATTTTCAATTTTCGAATTTGAATTAAGGGTTTGATTATAAGCTCGTTCCTTGTTAGAACGTAAATCCTGAATTAATATCTTCGCACGATTGCTTCTTCCGTCTACCTGATTGATTTCCATCATTGTTAATGCTTTGTTTTCCTTGGAATTAGAGAATTCGAACAACTTTTTGGGGTATTTGAAAGCGGTCGATATAGGCTCTCTTCTTTTTACTGGAAAAAGATCGGCGAGGTTGATGTCTTCTTTGCCAAAAGTCTGAGAGATTGGGGTAGAATGCTTGAGTTCAGCTGGTTGGTAGATTAAGTTCGGATCAATCTGATGAAGATGACCCTTTTCCAGATAATCATCCGAGTAAAAGAATACAAGATTGATAATAGAATCATTCGATAATAAGCATGTAATTATTCTCCTACTCTTCCTCTCTGCCTTCCTTGAGAACTTTGATAGTAAGCTAACTGATAGATTCTCTTATTTTGGAACAGGCTGGATATAGAACTTTTTGAATCGTGAGATCGAATTTTTTGCCATGTCCAGACAACCTGCTTCGCTGAACCCACTGGTTTCGCCCATGGCTTTTACCTGTTTATGAACAAAGTCAGAATTTGTCAATATATAAACTGGCTTTACCTTTGCTTTTCCGACCATCCCCAGTCCTGTGAGCCGTGATTCGAGCTCTGTTTCATTGCTTGTGATCATGAAGTGTGAAACGATGACGCAACTTGAATCTTCATCCCTGGGTTCATGACTCTTAAGGGAATTTCCAGAAATTAAAAGATGCTTCTGCAATTCTCTTCCTTTTTTGGTTGGAGAGTCATCCTCGTGTTTCCACTTAGTCGGGATATTGCCTTTTTCAACCATGCTCACTTCACTAGTCGCCTCATTTCCCCATCTTTCCAAACTGTTTGAGGGTTGATTAAGCGCGTGCTGGTTGATTTCCGGAACGTCCTTCGAGCCCCAAATTGAAATATTCGCGTTCCTTTCCTTATCATCGGGTGCTACCATGGTCACACCAATGGCACCTCCTCTCTTTTCTTGCAGTCTAACACAATCGGGAACCGGTGCGTCAGTCCCTGGTTCCGACTCAATTACTTTCCTCTTACCCAAGGGCTCGGGTTCCAATTTCTTCTGTATGCTCAGAGATGAACCGTAACATTCCCAAGCCATATATTGGTCGTTCCCCATTTCTCCTACCCCTCCCTCGGTCGGGAATTTTATCTTTTGATGGTAGGTAGATACAACTGCCTTGAAGATATTCAGAGCTGGTCTCCCTAATATGGCATTGTAAGCGAACGACGTATCTACTACTAGGAATTTGATCATCCTTGTTACATTCTTTGGCTTGCTTCCTAGAGTCGTGCTTAAGAGAATGGTCCCAAGCGGGACGGTCTCCGATCCCCCAAAACTGACCAAAGGAGTGGTTACTCGATCCAGATGCGGGTGACAAAGATTCATCCTTGTGAGAGCTTCCGATGAGATATTGTTTGCCGAGCTTCCATTATCGACTAGCACTCTCTTGACCTCAAAATTAGCAATCTTCAATGTCAACACCATGGAAAAATCTGGATCGTCTTCATTTGTATCCCAATTAACATCCGAAGGTCGATCGACCTCACTGAAACTTATAACCTGATTTTCCATGGAGGGAAACTCCAAGGATAGAATTTCCCTCTTTGTAGAGACCCCAGCCCTTATCGACCTCAACGTTCTTTTTCTAGCATTCCTGCTATCTCCTCCTGCTGGTCCGCCAGCAATCATGTTTATCACTCCATTTGACTGCTCTTCCGTCTGATTTCGAACCTGCCCTTGTTGAGTATTAAATTTTCGCGGGCTTCTGGACCTATAACGATTGTTATTGTTGCCTACTTTGACAAATTCTTTGAGTTTTCCTTGTGCAATTAGTTTTTTTATCTCGACTTTCAGTTGGTAACAGTTTTCGGTGCTGTGCCCCTGAGCCCGGTGGTATCGACAGTATTGGTCATAACCCAACGCACCTGGCCTAGCCTGAATAATTCTTTGAGCCTCGGGAATCAAATTTCCTTCTTCTAACACGGTTAAGACTTCTTCCTTTGAACTGTTAAGTTCGGTAAACTGAATTTCTCCTGGTCTTGGAGGTCGAGTTCGTTCATAAGGAGGTCCACAGGAATTCGAGCCTTGGAGTGGCATATGTGGATTATAAGTGTTGATTCGATGCCAAACAGACCCTTTGTTCGATCCTCCGTAATCACCAGGTTTCGGGATAGGAGCCCGATCTTGTTTCTTGTTGAGATGAAGTTTTCCAGTGTGCGAACTTTTTAACTTATTCATCTCTTCCTGAATCATGTATTTCTCAGCGATCTCCATTATTCGTTCGAAGGATTTCGGTTGTTTTCTGCACAAGGCGTTTCCGAACTGAGTGCTCCTTGTCAGCTCGAACATTAGAGAAGACAAATATTCGATCTACGGGGTATCAACTTTGAGGAGTTCGATACTGAACCTCGCTAACCATTGACTCAACGTTTCTCCTTCCAACTGTTTTACGGTCCCCAAATGATTCGCCGGTAATCTTCGTTTCCTTTGACTAGCAAATTGGTGTTTTAGTTTGTCGCAAAATTCCTCGAAGGAAAATATGGAGATAGGCGGTAACTTTCCGAACCAATCGAGGGCAATTCCCTCGAAGGTAGTAACCATGATCTTGCAACAAAAGTCCTCTGAATGTCCGTATAAGTCCATCACATTAATAAAGTTGTTGATGTGTTCCCCGGGGTCGGTAGTCGCGTTATACCGTGGTAGCCTGGTCGGTACCGTTTCCGCATTTCGAGCTTCGCGTATTTCTTGACAAAACGGCGAACAACGCATGATACTGTTCGAAATCTCCCTATCTCGTAGATTTTCTCTACTCGGAACGTTTCCCGCTCGCCTGGCAGCATGATTGCTGCGAGGAATCTCTATCAATGTATCTTCCTTCTCCAACTTCTTAGCTACTCTCTCTTGCACTATCCTTTCCAGTTCGGATTCAGTAATTCTTTTGTAGGTCGATTTTTTGCCTCTGACAGCACGAGAAGGGTGGCTCTCCCCTACTATTGAATCTTCCACATCATGTACTGATTTTGGCGGGATTTCTGACCGGGCGTTGATTTTCGATGGTACGGCTCGAGGAGGGTTTGTTGCTGGCGCGTGTGATATAGATCGTAGTACACTATTCTCCCTCTGGATGTTCGAAGATGGTATTTCAGGTCTCCCATGAACTACTGGCTGATCTACAGGCGATTGATCAGCCCTTCCACCGTTCAGAAATTCCCTACACATCGTGCCTATGATGGACCTTAGATCACCAACGGTCGTGTGAATTGGGACATTATCCTGCGGAACAACTGGTGGAACCTCTGGTTGTTGAGCCGCATGCGACAGATTATCGGGCTCATTGTTGACCGAATTCTATGCTCCTGCTGCATGGGATGGTTCTCCTCTGATATACGTATTTCTCCTCGTAGTAGGCATATTTCGATCTAATACTCGAATAAGGCCCCACGGTGGGCGCCAATTGATCTTACGCGTTTTCGTTTGTTCGATCTAGGTGGTGTGAATTGCCGTATAAATGCTTTTAAATAGAAGAAAGAGATCAATAGTATTTGTATTCAGAATGATTGAGTACAAATTACAAGTATTGAGAGTCCTATTCGAGCATTATAGGATGCCGTACAAGCTAGGGGGTGAAATACATATAAAGCAGCCTATACTATTCTTCCTAAGTAGGTCCGAGCAGCAGCCTCGGAGGAAGAGCACCTGGGAAGTTGTGTCATCGTCATAAATGCTAGGGGTATTTATAGCTGAGATGATGGGCTTTCTGACACACTTGCAGGAATACTTTCCCGGCCCGCTGGCTTGGGCCTGGGCTCGGCCCAACAGTAACCTTCGACCTCGGGTTCTCTGCGCTGGGTCAGAACAGATCATTATCTGACCTGGCTCGGTTCGATACTTCTGAGGACGGAACTTGTGTTGTTCGACCCATATCGGGCTTGCAAAGATAGGGGATCCAAATTACCCCCCATCAGGGCCTGGTTCGGGTCGGGTCGTAACAGGTCGGGTCTTTAATGGGTTTGTGGTAGAGGGCCGGAAATGGGTCGGGTCGTAAACGGGCCGGGTCTTTAACAGGTCTGAGTCGGGTCGGGTCTGGGTCGGCCCTTTAATCCTTATATTTTTTTTTTCCCTTAAAAAATTCACAAAAAATTGTTGTAACATGAGTTGAATTATGGGAGTAATTGATGCCAATATTTGAAAGAATAAAGTTAACATGCAAATAATAAAACATTAATTATATGATTTGAAAATATAATTTTTATTATTCTCTTATATCTAAGAAATATAAAGGAATAGAAATATAAGAAATATATTACGTAAAAATAAATAAAAAACCCTTTCGAAAGTCGATACCAATATTTTATTAGTCAAAAGTGGCCATGAAATTGGTAGAGAAAAGACCAACGATTTTAAGATATTTTAATAATTTAATTTTTTTCTTCGAAATAATGGGTTAGTAATTACAAAATAATAAAAGTTGGGTTTAGGCCTTCAATTTTATGATAGCAAACAAGATATAATATGATTTTCTTTTTGGAATTAAAGATAAAGCTTTTATGCTTTTAAATTGGGCCAAATCCTTTATTTTCTTTTGTTTTTACAAGACCCATTAAAGACCCATTAATTATAAAGCTGACCCAAGACCAATCCAACCCAACAAACATAAAAATTAATGGATTGGGTCTGGACGGGCTTAGACGGATCACGGGCCGGCCCGCGGGTCCAAACCCATCTTGCCATGCCTATTTATTTGATATATTAGTCCATTGGTGGCATGCACACTTATTGTTTGATTTTAGGCTTCTTTAGTTTTTTAAATTCGGCAGTTAATTTGAATATATAGTCAAATGGAATAGCTTTGAATTATTCGGTTTCATTGTTTATAACTCTATAATGTTGATTTTAATACTTTGGATTAGATGGAATTGCATTTTTGGTACATAGCTATATGTCAATTCTTACTTTTGGTATTGAGTTTTATGGGTCCAACATATTTGGGACAGAGCTTTAACAAATTGTGACACATTTGGTACAACCGTTATGTGATGACGTGGCAGTTAAGTATAATTGCAAAGTTGATGTCATTACTCATGTTGACTGAGAATTTTACCCCATAATATTTTAGGTTACCAAAAAAGCCCCACACTTCAAATTTAGTGACGATTTTAGTCCACATTGTTGTCAAATTTTAAAATTAACTCGAATAAGACCACGTGCGGACCAATTTGAATATTTTACTTATTTTATTTAAATAACTAATTTGATTTATAAATAATATTAATAAATTAAATAATAATTTAACATAAATATCACCTAAATTAAGAAAATATATTCTTTTTAAATATAAGATTGATATAATGGTATTAATATATTTAATATTTATTAAATAATAAATTATATAATTAAAAACTATTTAATATTTATTAAAATAATAAATAATAAATAATTATAATTTTAAAAATTTTCCTAACCCCACCTACCTCTACCCTCCCCCTCCCCCCCTACAGGCGGCATGGAAATTGGGGGTGGGGGGGGGGGGGGGATTTTTTTTAAAATTATAATTATATAATATTTTAATAAATATTAAATAGTTTTTAATTATATAATTTATAATTTTAATAAATATTAAATATATTAATGCTCTTATAAATTTTATATTTAAAAAGAATATATTTTCTTAATTTTGGTGATATTTATGTTAAATTATTATTTAATTTATTAAAACTATTTATAAATCAAATTAGTTATATAAAATAAGTAAAATATTCAAATTGGTCCATACGTGGTCTTGGACTAAAATCGTCACTAAATTTGGAGATGTGGGGCTTTTTTGGTAACCTAAAATATTAAGGGTTAAAATTATCAGTCAACATAAGTAATGTCATCAACTTTGCAATTAGACTTAACTGCCACGTAATCACTTAACGACAATTTTTAACTGCTGTACCAAATGTGTCACAATTTGTTAAAGCTCTATACCAAATGTGTTGGACCCATAAAATTTAGTACCAAAAGTGGGAATTGATCTATAACTCTGTACCAAAAATATAATTCTCTCATTTGGATTCATTCATGTGTGTTAGGTTTGTGAAAAAAGTAACTATTTCATCAATTATAAGTTTCGATGCAGGCAATAGAGGAAGAGTAGCTTCAATTGAGGTAGTACAATGACTTTCTTCTCCTTCTTTTCACATTGCTATTTTAAGCTCATAGGCGTAAGCTTCTCTTGAAGTGTTTTTGATTATGTTGAATTTAACTCACAATCTCGAGCGTCAACTTATTTTCTAAAATTTGCATCACACCCTAAGTGGCCTTAAGATTCAGTTGACACTTCTTCAACTTGGAACCTCTCAAGAACTCCCATTCTTTTATGGGGTCCTATCGAGATAGGTAGGCCCAAGCCTCTACCCATTCTCCAAAACCCCGAGTGGAAAAGAGAAAGAAGTAAAAAAGGAAGAATTTTCTTCTTTCAATTGAACTACCTTATCTTGTATCGAAAGGTTTTTTGTGACTCCAAGTCCGTTCCTAGAACTTTGGGGGAATGAAGCCCTTTCAATTGTAGCTTTTACTTTTTTTTTTTCATGAATGATTTGAGTTGAATCTCTTTGAAATTTAATTTTGATAGTTTTGCAGAACAACTTAATATTGTGCTTTTTAAGACCCTTTTCGGGGGCTTATACCTACCTTATTAGACGATCTTAAAAAAGGACTTTCAGTGCCGCCCTTAGGGCATCTCCTATGTTGGAGCGGGAAGTTGGATTTGAATTTAAAGTGGTGGATTTCATCAAGTTAAATGAATAAAGGGGTTGACAAGGCAATTATGCCTTGATCAAGGCAATGAACTGGTGAGTTTACTAGTCAAATCAGTCGGACCACTTATCAGATCAGATGATGTCATGATTATATAATAATTATTGAAGTATATGCAATATTCATAAAATTTAAACATTATCTTATAATTGATAAAAAAATACACAAAACTTAGATTATATTTACATTAAACCATATAATATTTATCTAACTTAATTATAACAGTAATATAATACTAATTAGTAAGCTCTTAGAAATATAAAATGATTATATTTATTTAATTAAAATATAAAAGTATAAGTTAAAAATACAACAACTAAAAGATTAATAAATTTTAAAATAAATTATATATACAAGTCTAATATTTAAATTTGCATAATATATCGATTTGACATTCAAACTTTGACACACTTTATCCTAAAGTTAATAGAGTTGAAAAGAAATATCTTATAGAAAAACTTTTAATAAGAAATTATGTCATAAAACTAAAATTAATTTTTATTTTTATTGATAATGTGTAAAATATTAATTTTAGTTAATTATCATAATAATTTAGGGTGACATACTGTTTTCCCCCTTAAAGTATAAGGGTAGTATCAATTACCCCCCTAAAGTATCAATTGTAACACTTACCCCCTCTGTTATAGTATTGTAAATTTTACTTCCAAAACTACCCTTGCCTCTTTTATAACAAATAAATTATTTCTTTATTAATTTTTCAAAAAAAATATTTATTAACTATGATTCATCAATCCATCCACGAAACTATATTATATTTCAATTTATTCATTTCTTGTTTTTCATTCGATTTTATGTCTCAAAATTTTTCTTTATTTTAATCTTATTTTTTTTTTAATTATTTCTGTTTCAATTCGTTTTCTTTATTTTATGTTTCAAATTTTTTTTTCTATCTAAATTTTTTGTTTATATTTTTTTGAGTTTTTATTTGGTGATAATTATCTCATTCTGTAGGAATTATTATTTAAAATGTTGAGTAATTCTCCTTCAAATTCTTTTTCGCAAAATTCAAGTTTGACATCAAACAATATTATATTTCATTTTCTTCATTTCTTTATAAAAAAAAAACTTTATTAATTTTGACTCTTTGAATTCATCTATCCACCAAACAATATTTGTTTCAATTTATTCATTTCTTTGGTTTCCTTCGGCTAGAAAAAAATGAGATGAAAATAAAGAAAAAGTTTGAGATCGAAAAAAAGGAAGGAAACTAAAGAAATGAAAAAAATGAAACATAATATTGTTTGAGGGATGAATGGATTCATAATTAATAAAGAAATTTATTATTTATGAAAAGGGTGGGAGTATTTTTGGAATAAAAACTACAAAACTATAATGTTCAAATAAACATCACAAAAATTGAGATATTTAGTGTGTTTAATTTTGTACCCTTCGTAACCCAAAAAAAAACACGAAAACTTGATTTTCTTTTGTTGGTCCCAAGTGGTCAGATGAGGTCTGGGGGGGGGGGGGGGTTGAATAGACCTTTTCAAACTTTTTAATCAAATTTTAACTTCAAAACTTTTGCTTAACTGTAGGCAGATTAAGCTGATACAGAGCAGTAAGCTTACAAGGCTGATCGCTAACAAATCTTTGAACAGCTTTGTTGACCACTAGTCTGATGGTTACTTAGCTGATTTTTGTTAAAATAAGTTTTAATACCAGAATACTTGCAGCGGATTTTTAAAGTGTTTTTCACAAGTATACTTAGTAGTTTGAAGGTTTTATCCCCAGTTTTTGAAAACTCTTTTAAACATTTTTCAAACAGTTTTGTAATGTGTTTTATGCAAGTTTGAATGTATGCAAGTAAAAGGCAATGTAAAAACACAATGATTTTATAGTGGTTATATGGATGTAAATATCCTTTAGTCCACTCTTCCAAGTCACACAGATCTTGGGTTATACTAAGAACACAAAGTAGTTAGTACACTCTGCTTGTGCTTTACAACAAATGATAAGCCACAAGTTCGCAATAGGAAATCACAAAGAAATTCCTACTCTCCGAAGTAATATCACTCACAAAGATGGATATCTACTCCTCACAACACTCTCTTTTACAGATTTACTCAGAAAATGTATAATCTTTGAACTTCAACGGCTTCTGTCAACAAATGACTTTAGCAGACGAGTGAGCTGTTCTTGAGCTTTGAGACTTAGAAAATATTTTGCTTCGAATTCAATCTCTCAGATGTTGTGTGTGTTTCTTTTCGTCTCTTTCAGCTATTTATACTCACTCTTTGAATTATGTCCGTTGAAGTGAGACAAAATTCAAATCTCTTGATTTCTGGTCCTTAATTTCCGCGAACGGCTCTCTACACAGTGACAGTACTGCAGACTGTACTTTCTGTCAGACAGCATTAAATGCACCGAGCTGATACGAGTTATTTCTTCAATCATTTGCCATTAATAACCTCGGACTTCAGCATTTATTACTCCAGTGGCATTTATTACCGTTGGGACGACTTCTTGATCTTTCCACTTGGCTGATGAGAGAACACGTCTGATGATGAACAGAGCTGATCTCAAACTTGAACCAATCTGATTTGAGTCGGCTGATTTACACCAGTCTGATTTCTTCCCTTCAGCAGATCAGTAGTCTTCTGGACCTTGAATAATTGACCCATCTGATATGTCTTCTTACTTGGTCAAAATTCTTCCAGTGGATTACAACTAAATTGTCTTTACTTAGTTGACTTGAAGTTTTGAAAATCATCAAAACCTCCCTTAACTAATTTAAATTTAGTGCACTCCATCTTCATCTTTATCCAACATCTTTTATCTAAAAACAAAATTTATTGTTTGAAACAAAATTAAAAAGGGTGACAACCAGACCCTGAGTCTAAATTAGGGGTGGGCAACCGAGACCGAGTTTTGGTTACTTCTGAGTTTTGGGATACCCAAAATCAGAAAAATCAAAATGAGTTTCGGGTGTTGACTCCTATTCGATCGGGAACCCGATTACATTAAGAACTCGTTTGTTTGACGGGAATGGAATCTGATTCTAGCAATTTGATTTCTATGAATGTGATTATTAGGAACATAACTCCATTATAATGTTTGGGTAACACACGGGATTTCAGGAAGGAACGTAATAAATTTCTTTTCAAATGTTTGGTAAACTCAAGGAATGAAATCCATTTTTAATATTTTACACATGTTAACAAAAATGTTCCATTTATATATTATTATAAATGTTTTATGAGATTTTTTAATTAAAGTTAAAATTTAACTTTTTTTACTCAACCAACAATCATTTAATATTTTTGATATTTATCTTAATTTTATAGGTATAGTGAAGTGGTAAAAAGTAGTTTATGTTAAGTTGTTTTTTAGAGACTTCAAATGTTATTTTGTAATTATTGAAACTTCAAAGGATGATCATGTAATTTCACATAATTTCAAGGGGTGTAAGTAATTATTCTTAATGTTGATTAAATATATAATATACTTACCATACATCAAAATTTATCATTGATTTAATTTATGTATATTTGATAGTAAATACAAATTATATATATATATATATACTAGCTTAAGATCCGTGCTATGCACGGAACTATTTTAAGTTAAATTTTGTGAAATTATATATATGATATGATATAGCATCATCAAATATTTTTCAAATGTGAAAACAAAAACTTAAAAAAATTACAAATTTAATTATATATACTACTAAATAAATAATTACTTGTTGTAAGAAAACTACTTAATATAAGATCATATTTTAGAACAACATTTATTATATACAAATATTTATAATAGCTTGCAGTCATTTGTCATATCCACATAAGAAAAAGTTAAAAAGAATTTTAATAAATAATTAAATATGTAAAACAAAAGATTGGCCTTCATGAAGTCGAGGACATACATAATTAATTAAAGAGAAAAACAGAAATTGATAATAAAAATTATAATTTATAATAGTAAATAATGACAAATTATAATCTATCTAAAATTGACCACTTCAAATAACTTGGAATGGATAAGTTAAACAAATAACAAAGTTTATATTATACATCTATATAATAATAGGCAAACTTTTTTAAATAATTCAATCAATAAAGAATCTCTATGTGCTAAAATCAAAAAATCAACTTTTAGTTCAACTCAATATTTAATTAATAAAAAAAATACTAATTGGAGTCAACATTATTATTCAAATGTGTGTTTGTATAGATATATGTAAAACTGTAATGACAAATGCAAAATAGTGCGGAAAATAAGAAAGAAAGAAGAACTTGCGAAAATAAAAAAAAAATGAAATGATCTAAAATCAAAACAAATCAATTTATAATCACATTATTTCAAAAGATGAAACCCAAAAAAAAAAAAAAAAAATTGTTTCAGCAGCAGCAGCTTCCTCAGCTTTTTCTTCAAGTACTTGACTGTTATCAGCAGCTTGAAGAGTTGGCTCTTCCCTTTTCTCTTCCCCCTTTTTGTCATCATCAGGGTTGATAGGAGGGTTTAGTGCAACAGGCTGAATCTTCAGGGCAGCACACAAGACCTTGATGTTCTGATTTACCAAATCATGGCTTGCAGTGAGATGATTGAGAGTTGTGGTGATGATATCATTCTGATCATTCAGACAATCAACGTTGAGTTGCATAGTGGCAAGTTCCTCGTGAATAACATCTCCAGCTATATGTACGTCTTGCAATAATGCCACATTTGTTGCTTTCTCCTCTTCACTGACTTTGATGAAGGTTTTTGTTAGACGAGAAATGGTGTCTTCACTTCTTTTTAGAGCAGTATGAAGATGATTCACATTTGCCTTAACATCTTCAATGTTTTTGTTCATGTCTAGCACACCCCTCTTCAAAGTGCTATCATCAGGCAGAGGGAAGTTGTCAATAGCATCCTGTACTATTCTTGCAGTGGATTTCTGCATTTGTTCCAGTTGCAGCCTGTTGGTTTCTTCCATGTCTTGCTGCATTTTCTCCAGTTGTAATCTGTTCCTTTCTTCCATTTCTTTTAAGGAGTTATCCAGCAACATCTGGAAGGCTTCCATCAGTGATGAGTGCATATCAGCTGATGAAGTAGAAGGAGTAGCAGGCTGGTCATTTTCAGTCTCCTGGTGGACAGGTGCATCTTGTAGATCAGTCTCTTTTTCAGCAGTTGTCTCCTTAGCTTTCCACTCAATGGCTAAGGGCTCTTTAGCAGCATCAGACTGATCTGTGACATCTTCAAAGATCTTGTTAACAATCTTGCCAACAATGGCTAAGGGATTTTTAAAGTGTTTTTCACAAGTATACTTAGTAGTTTGAAGGTTTTATCCCCAGTTTTTGAAAACTCCTTTAAACCCTTTTCAAACAGTTTTGTAATGTGTTTTATGCAAGTCTGAAAGTATGCAAGTAAAAGGCAATGTAAAAACACAATGATTTTTTATAGTGGTTATAAGGATATAAATATCCTTTAGTCCACTCTTCCAAGTCACACAAATCTTGGGTTATACTAAGAACACAAAGTAGTTAGTACACTCTGCTTGTGCATTACAACAAATGATAAGCCACAACTTCGTAATAGGAAATCACAAAGAAATTTCTACTCTCCGAAGTAATATCACTCCCAAAGATGGATATCTACTCCTCACAACACTCTCTTTTACAGATTCACTCCGAAAATGTATAATCTTTGAACTTCAACGACTTCTGTCAACAAATGACTTCAGCAGACGAGTGAGCTGTTCTTGAGCTTTGAGACTTAGAAAATATTTTGCTTCGAATTCAATCTCTCAGTTGTTATGTGTGTTTCTTTACGTCTCTTTCAGCTATTTATACTCACTCTTTGAATTATGTCCGTTGAAGTGAGACAAAATTCAAATCTCTTGATTTCTGGTCCTTAATTTCCGCGAACGGCTCTCTACACAGTGACAGTACTGCAAACTGTACTTTCTGTCAGACAGCATTAAATGCACCGAGCTGATACGAGTTATTTCTTCAATCATTTGCCATTAATAACCTCGGACTTCAGCATTTATTACTCCAGTGGCATTTATTACCGTTGGGACGACTTCTTGATCTTTCCACTTGGCTGATGAGAGAACACGTCTGATGATGAACAGAGCTGATCTCAAACTTGAACCAATCTGATTTGAGTCGGCTGATTTACACCAGTCTGATTTCTTCCCTTCAGCAGATCAGTAGTCTTCTGGACCTTGAATAATTGAACCGTCTGATATGTCTTCTCACTTGGTCAAAATTCTTCCAAGGGATTACAACTAAGTTGTCTTTACTCAGTTGACTTGAAGTTTTGGAAATCATCAAAACCTCCCTTAACTAATTTAAATTTAGTGCACTCCATCTTCATCTTTCTCCAACATCTTTTATCTAAAAACCAAATTTATTGGTTGAAACAAAATTAAAAAGGGTGACAACCAGACCCTGAGTCTAAATTAGGGGTTGGCAACCGAGACCGAGTTTTGGTTACTTCTAAGTTTTGGGATACCCAAAATCAGAAAAATCAAAATGAGTTTCGGGTGTTGACTCCTATTCGATCGGGAACCCGATTACATTAAGAACTCGTTTGTTTGACGGGAATGGAATCTAATTCTAGCAATTTGATTTCTATGAATGTGATTATTAGGAACATAACTCCATTATAATGTTTGGGTAACACTCGGGATTTCAGGAAGAATTGTAATAAATTTCTTTTCAAATGTTTGGTGAACTCAAGGAATGAAATCCATTTTTAATATTTTACACATGTTAACAAAAATGTTCCATTTATATATTATTATAAATGTTTTATGAGATTTTTTAATTAAAATTAAAATTTAACTTTTTAATACTCAACCAATAATCATTTAATATTTTTGATATTTTTCTTAATTTTATAGGTATAGTGAAGTGGTAAAAAGTAGTTTATGTTTAGTTTTTTTAGAGACTTCAAATGTTGTTTTGTAATTATTGAAACTTCAAAGGATGATCATGTAGTTTCACATAATTTCAAGGGGTGTAAGTAATTATTCTTAATGTTGATTAAATATATAATATACTTACCGTACATCAAAATTTATCATTGATTTAATTTATGTATATTTGATAGTAAATACAAGTTATATATATATACTAGCTTAAGACCCATGCTATGCACGGAACTATTTTAAGTTAAATTTTGTGAAAGTATATATATGATATGATATAGAATCATCAAATATTTTTCAAATGTGAAAACAAAAACTTAAAAAAAATTACAAATTTAATTATATATACTACTAAATAAATAATTACTTGTTGTAAGAAAACTACTTAATATAAGATCATATTTTAGAACAACATTTATTAAATACAAATATTTATAATAGCTTGCAGTCATTTATCATATCCACGTAAGAAAGTTAAAAAGAATTTTAATAAAGAAATAAATATGTAAAATAAATGATTGGCCTTCATGAAGTCGAGGACATACATAATTAATTAAAGAGAAAAACAGAAAATGATAATAAAAATTATAATTTATAATAGTAAATAATGACAAATTATAATCTATCTAAAACTGACCACTTCAAATAACTTGGAATGGATAAGTTAAACAAATAACAAAGTTTATATTATACATCAATATATTATTAGGCAAACTTTTTTAAATAATTCAATCAATAAAGAATTTCTATGTGCTAAAAAAATCAAATTTTAATTCAACTCAATATTTAATTAATAAAAAAAATACTAATTGGAGTCAACATTATTATTCAAATGTGTGTTTGTATAGATAGATGTAAAACTGTAATGACAAATGCAAATTAGTGCGGAAAAAAAGAAAGAAAGAAGAACTTGCTAAAATAAAAAAAAAAAATGAAATGATCTAAAATCATGACAAATCAATTTATAATCACATTATTTCAAAAGATGAAACCCCAAAAAAAAAAAAAACTGTTTCAGCAGCAGCAGCTTCCTCAGCTTTTTCTTCAAGTACTTGACTGTTATCAGCAACTCGAAGAGTTGGCTCTTCCCTTTTCTCTTCCCCCTTTTTGTCATCATCAGGGTTGATAGGAGGGTTGAGTGCAACAGGCTGAATCTTCAGGACGGCACACAAGGCCTTGGAAAATTCTTGCCCAAGCCTGGCTTGGCCAAACCCATCCAACCACCAAGCAAATGTATTGCACTTGCTTTGTGATTGGTCACTTTCCTGGAAGTTACATCCAATCCCAAAGCAAGTGTATTACACTTGCCATGTAATTAGTTTGGGTTCGGCCAAACCCGGTCTAGGTAAGAATTTCCCCAAGGCCTTGATGTTCTGATTTACCAAATCATGGCTTGCAGTGAGATGATTGAGAGTTGTGGTTATGATATCATTCTGATCATTCAGACAGTCAACGTTGAGTTGCATAGTGGCAAGTTCCTCGTGAATAACATCTCCAGCTATATGTACGTCTTGCAATAATGCCACATTTGTTGCTTTCTCCTCTTCACTGACTTTGATGAAGGTTTTTGTTAGACGAGAAATGGTGTCTTCACATCTTTTTAGAGCATTATGAAGATGATTCACATCTGCCTTAACATCTTCAATGTTTTTGTTCATGTCTAGCACACTCCTCTTCAAAGTGCTATCATCAGGCAGAGGGAAGTTGTCAATAGCATCCTGTACTATTCTTGCAGTGGATTTCTGCATTTGTTCCAGTTGCAGCCTGTTGGTTTATTCCATGTCTTGCTGCATTTTCTCCAGCTGTAATATGTTCCTTTCTTCCATTTCTTTTAAGGAGTTCTCCAGCAACATCTGGAAGGCTTCCATCAGTGATGAGTGCATATTAGCTGATGAAGCAGAAGGAGTAGCAGGCTGGTCATTTTCAATTACCTGGTGGACAGGTGCATCTTGTAGATCAGTCTCTTTTTCAACAGTTGTCTCCTTAGCTTTCCACTCAATGGCTAAGGGCTCTTTAGCAGCATCAGGCTGATCTGTGACATCTTCAAAGATCTTGTTAACAATCTTGCCATCATCAGTGAAGACTGTTGTTTGACAAATCATCCTTACAACAAGCAGCTTATTAGGAGCAGGTTTCTTCACTTTAGGCATTTCTTGATAACTTTTTACTTCTTTGCCAAAGGTGATCTGCTGTACACCAGGCATAGAGGGCAGATCACTTGGAGAGCCTTGTTCATATCTTGATCTGGCAGCCCAATTCTCCAAGGCTTTCATACTAGCAATTTGCACAGCTCTTTCTATTGGATCATCATGCTTTCGTTTCTTGGCTGGCAAAGAGTTAGAGATAATCTTTGCTTCTTGAGTAGCAAACGCCTATGCATACTTGTGCATTCTATCTCTAACTAAGTCTAGATCCAATGCTTTGGTGATGGAAGAAGTATGCAGCCAATTCAGAACCCGCTTCTTTTCATTAGCAAACTCTTCCCAGCTTTGGATCTCTTCAACAGAACTTTTTACCCTGTACTCTCTCCATTTAATGTATTATTATAAATGTTTTATGAGACTTTTTAATTAAAATTAAAATTTAACTTTTTTTACTCAACCAATAATCATTTAATATTTTTGATATTTATCTTAATTTTATAGGTATAGTGAAGTGGTAAAAAGTAGTTTATGTTAAGTTGTTTTTTAAGAGACTTCAAATGTTGTTTTGTAATTATTGAAACTTCAAAGGATGATCATGTAATTTCACATAATTTCAAGGGGTGTAAGTAATTATTCTTAATGTTGATTAAATATATAATATACTTACCATACATCAAAATTTATCATTGATTTAATTTATGTATATTTGATAGTAAATACAAGTTATATATACTAGCTTAAGACCCGTGCTATGCACGAAACTATTTTAAGTTAAATTTTGTAAAAGTATATATATGATATGATATAGAATCATCAAATTTTTTCAAATGTGAAAACAAAAACTTAAAAAAAATTACAAATTTAATTATATATACTACTAAATAAATAATTACTTGTTGTAAGAAAACTACTTAATATAAGATCATATTTTAGAACAACATTTATTATATACAAATATTTATAATAGCTTGCAGTCATTTGTCATATCCACATAAGAAAAATTTAAAAAGAATTTTAATAAAAAAATAAATATGTAAAACAAAAGATTGGCCTTCACGAAGTCGAGGACATACATAATTAATTAAAGAGAAAAACAAAAAAAAGATAATAAAAATTATAATTTATAATAGTAAATAATGACAAATTATAATCTATCTAAAATTGACCACTTCAAATAACTTGGAATGGATAAGTTAAACAAATAACAAAGTTTATATTATACATCTATATAGTATTAGGCAAACTTTTTTAAATAATTCAATCAATAAAGAATCTCTATGTGCTCAAAAAATCAAATTTTAATTCAACTCAATATTTAATTAATAAAAAAATACTAATTGGAGTCAACATTATTATTCAAATGTGTGTTTGTATAGATAGATGTAAAACTGTAATGACAAATGCAAAATAGTGGGAAAAAAAGAAAGAAAGAAGAACTTGCGAAAAAAAATAAAATGAAATGATCTAAAATCAAAACAAATCAATTTATAATCACATTATTTCAAAAGATGAAACCCAAAAGAAAGAAGATGAAATTAAATCTATAACAATATTGATGACAGCTGCAAATATTAATGAAACTTGTGAAAATAAAAAAAAAAAAATTATATAGAATCAAAATAAATCAATCTATAAGCTCACTAAATTGAAAGATGAAACCCGAAATAAAATCTATAAGAAAAACAATGAAAAGTTCAAAATAATAAAACAAAATTTACAAATATTCAACTTAAAATAATGTATCTAAAATTAAAAGAAATTAATCTATCATCAAATTAAACCAAAAGGCTAAACATAAAAATGAAATTATCTAAAATAAAAATTAAATCAATCTACATAGGTATACGTCAGGGGGTCCTCCCACCTAGGGGTACCTGGCACCTGTCGGGGGGTCCTCTGGGTCCTCCCACCTATAATCTCATTAAACCGAAGGATGAAACCCAAAATAAAATTTATAAGAAAAACAATGAAAAATGCAAAATAATAAAACATAAATTATGAATATTCAAATTAAAATAGTATATCTAAAATTGAAAGAAATTAATTAAATAAAAAAGCAAAACAAAAGGAGATATGTAAAATTAAAACGAAAAATCAATGACAATTGCACATATTACAAAAAAAAAAAAAATATGAAAATTCAAATGGAAAAGGAATAATATAAGATCAAATAAAATATCTATCATCAAATTAGGTCAAAACGTAAAAAAAAAAAGAAAAAAAAGAAAAAGGGAGAAGCTGAAACTAATTCCACAAAAAAATAGTGAAATATGAATCAAACAAAAACTAAAATATGGGTATGTATAAAATTCATCTACAACAAAGTATGATAACCAAAAATTGATGCAAGAGATTTACAAAGAAATAAATATTTGAAGCTTTCAATGATATGAAGAAAAAAAGTATGACTTATCATACAATTCAACAAAATCGTAAAAGAAAACACCACTCATAAAATTCAAAATAAAATAAAAAAATTGTGAATTAGCTATGAGAGAAGATCTAGAGAAGAAAATGATGCAGTATATATATATATATATATATATATATATATATATATATATATATATATATATATATATATCAAATTCGAATTCTTAAGACTAAATTTAAGGGATAATTAAGTTGATTTTAACTTTAGCATGTCTTAAGGATAAGTTTAAGGAATAATTATTATATATAGGAGTTATTACATTCATTAAACAATAAAAAAAAATTATTAAAAAAATTCAAAATTCTAGAAAATTAGGATTTTGGATCCACCGCCTTAATCATCTATGCGACGACATATTGATAATACTAGCAATTTAGTTAGTTTTTTTTTTTTTTTAATGGACTTCAACCTCAAATATTGTAGCTTGTGTAATTTCTAAACTCGAAGGGTGGTCTATGTATGTTCGCTAAATCTTATGTGTAATTTGTGCTATTACCCATAATATCAATTTATGCTCAAGTGGAGAACATGTTAAATTAGACTTGTAGATGCAATAAACTACAATTAAAACAATTAACATTACACTAACTGTAAATAAATAAATAAAATAATAATCTCTCGTAAAGTAGTTTATTATAAATTTCATGTCATGAATGAATTATTTTTTTCATATACAATGTGACAATCAACATATAAAAAAATGTAAATAAAGTTCGAATAAAAAGTAATAGAAGAAAGAAAACAAAGTATATACAATATTACATTTGAAGATAACGAACTCCATGCCCTTCTTTAATATCATTTTGTAACTAAATTTTTACAAAGTTCTTTATTGATAATGACAGTGCAGGTCTCTTGCCAAACTATTTCTACTTGTAGTGGTACTAACCAAAAACTTACAATTCAAAATTAGAATTGATTTTTAGGTCTTAAACTCCCGAATAACGTTCCATTAAAAACTCATCACTTGTGTAAAAAAAAATGATAAATATCATTATATCAAAGATGTCTTAAAACAAACAAAAAAATATAGAAAAATATAGTGTATTAAGTAATCGAAGATATGAACTAAAACAATCAGCAAAGGAATGAAGAATGTTATTCTGAGCAAAAGATCAAGATGTTCAAAGTCAAACCTGAAAGAAAGAAAGAAAACATGGTTAATCTACAATGTAAAAGAAAAAATATAGAGAAACAATACAAATTAAATAATTGAAGAAAATGATACAAAATCAAATAATGAGCCAAGGCATGTTTTGAGAAAAAGTTTAAGACGCTAATTTTTATAATGAACTCAATTTCTATTACAATACTAATTTCCGTAATTAAGGATATCTATTCTAGCATATCAATTAATTGGTTAAAATATTTTTTAACTAAACATTGACTCAAATGTTAAAAATTCTTGAAGCTTTTGTAGATAAGAGAATACCCAATCATTTTTTTTTTCATTAAAAAAAACTCAAAATTCTAAGAAAAAATAATCGAGTCAAAACTTACGAATTGATGTCAGAGAAAACCATCACATCTAATATGATAAAAAAAATCAAGTTTGCCAATAAAAAAGGTATATAAATGAAATGATGAATTAAACAATGGAAAAAAAATAAATATTTTATGAAAATATAAAAAAATATAACAAATAATCTACAATTCAGAAAGAAAACAACTAATATATAACAATTTAAAACAGGCAAAGCTCATCTAAACAATTAAACTTCAAGAATCAATCTAATAAATATATATAGTGATATTCAATATAAGCATAATTTCCTGACTTTAGTCTTACCGGAGAAAAGCGACCAATATTATTCTTGATTTCACCACTTTCCCCTCTTAATTTAGCTTGGCTAACACCATTACCTGCAAATCAAGCATTCATCACATGGAAATGAAAAAATAGAAACCACTACTATATATAATAATAAAAATCATTGCATAAATAAAACAATGACTGAAAATACTCCAAAGAATTAGAAAGCATACATGAAAAACAAATAAAGAGATAGATTTAAACAAATGACAAATGAAGATTGAGGTTTTGTGAAATCGAGACTCGCAAAATCAAGTCATCACCCTTTCAAATAGAACCGAGATTCCTGAAATCGTCTTAAAAATCAACATAAACAAAAAAACTTGATAATCATTTTTCCCCCTTATAACAAAAAACGTGATACTTAAAAATGAAGAAGAACCAATAGAGAAGGAAAGATTTATAAGCATAAACATAAAGAGAATATGAAAAGGAAATTTATAGTACACCAAAATTTTATAATCAAAGTAACTAAAATCATGCCTAAGTATTAGCTTATAATTTAGTAACGTAAGATTCTTTAAATAAAATAAAATCAAGTTTGAAATTTGTAAACCTTCCAAACTTGTAGGTGTACATAATTAAAATTGTGAAATCATTACGTCTTTAACTCATAGCTAACATTTAGTCATGATTTTAGCTACTTTTATTACTAAATTTTTTGTGCTGACAATATCTATTATAATCAACCAATCACAATTTTCAAGATAATAAAAATAATTCAAAAACACCAGAAATTAGAATTTCAGTCTAAATTGGTCAAAGGCCATTCTTATATATACTAGCTTATTCCCGTACTATGCACAAAATAAAATAAAAATATTATTCTAAACAATGCATCAATGATAAGATTATTGATATGACTTATTAATAAAATATCGAGCTATGCACCAAAAATAAAAAATAAAAAAAATCACACGACAACAAATTCTCTTGTGCTATGAAAATAATCAAAGATAATTATTACAAAGAACCTATAACGTAACTGATTAGAAAATTTTATTGGCACAAATAAGTATTTCTATTTATTTTGTTTAAACAACTGAAACAAAATTGATTATTTTTTCACAACATTCTAAACAATGCATCAATGATAAGATTATTGATATGACTTATTAGTAAAATATCGTGCTATGCACCAAAAATTAAAAAATAAAAAAATCACACGACAACAAATTCTCTTGTGCTATGAAAATAATCAAAAATAATTATTACAAAGAATCTATAACGGAACTGATCAGAAATTTTATGGGCATAAATAAGTATTTCTATTTATTTTGTTTAAACCAACTCAAACAAAATTGATTATTTTTTCACAACATTCTAAACAATGCATCAATGATAAGACTATTGATATGACTTATTAATAAAATATCATGCTATGCACTAAAAATAAAAAAATAAAAAAAAAATCACACGACAACAAATTTGTTGGTCCCAAGTGGTCAGATGAGGTCTAGAGGGAGGGGGGGGGGGGGTGAATAGACCTCTGAAACTTTTTAATAAATTTTAAACTTCAAAACTGTTGTTCAAACTTAAACAGACTAAGCTGTTACCGAACTGTAATTTTACAAGGCTGATCGCGAACAAGTCTTTGAACAGCTTTGTTGACCACTAATCTGATAATCACTTAGCTGATTTTTGCTAAAATCAGTTTTAATACTAGAGTACTTGCAGCGGATTTTCAAAGTGTTTTTCACAAGTAAACTTAGCAGTCTGAAAATTGTTTCCCAAGTTTTGTAAACTCCTTTAATTTAATTTTCAAACAGTTTTTAGAGTGTTTTATGCAGATCTGAAAATATGCAGAAAAACTTATGCAAAAACAAACACCATAATTTTTATAGTGGTTATATGGATTTAAATATCCTTTAGTCCACTCTTCCAAGTCACACAGATCTGGGGTTATACTAAGAACACAAAGTAATTAGTACACTCTGCTTGTGTCGAACAACAAATGAAACGACCACAAGTGCGCAATAGAAAATCACAAAGAAACTCCTATTCTACAGAGTCTTATCACTCACAAAGATGGATAAGAACTCCTCACAACTCTTTTCTCTAACAGATTCACTCAGAAAATGTTTTCTTGAACTTCAACGACTTCTGTCAACAAATGACTTTCAGCAGACGAGTGAGCTATTCTTGAGCTTTTGAGACTTAGAAAATATTTGCTTTGAATTCGATCTCTCAGAAGTTGTATCTGTAGCTTCTTTTCACTTCGTCTCTTCAGCTATTTATAGTCACTCTTTGAATTATGTCCGTTGAAGAGAGACACAATTCAAATCTCTTGAAATCTGGTCCTTAAAATCCGCGAACGGCTCTCTGCACAGTGACAGTGCTGCGAGCTGTACTTTCTGTCAGGCAGCATTAAATGCACCGAGCTGATACGAGGTCTTTCTTCAATCATTTGTCTTTAATAACCTTGTACTTCGGCATTTATTACTTCTAGGGGCATTTATTACCGTTGGGATGACTTCTTGATCATTTATTACTAATTGTCTTCAGTGATTTTCATCTTCATCCTTATCCAACAATTTCCCCCTATTTGATGATGACAAAACTTCAGCTAAGTACCTGTTTTACCTATACTAAAGTTTTGATCCTCAAAATTTTCTGAGATAGAAAAAGTGTGTTGGAAACATAACTTGTACTTTTTATTGATAATAACATAAAAGATTACAAGTTACAATTTCTGTTCAGATAAGATGACTGAAAAAGAAATAAAGATAACTGATTTCAAAAGATTTGCCTATACTAGTCATCAGCTTCTTCATCATCTCCTTCAAGCACTTCTTCATACTCATAAGAAGATTCTTCATCATCTTCTTCTTCCTCATCTTCATCAGCATCCTCATCCAAAAGTAGATTGGACTTAACAGCTTCCATTTTAGCTTTGATCTCTTCTTCTCTAGCTATTTCGTCCATCTTCCTCTTGATCCTCTCTTCATCCTTGAATTTGGTAAAGGGCTCTGATTTATCTCCATCAGAATCCTTGGATGCAGCTGTTTCCTTAGCTTTATCCTTGGCTTCTTCAGCAGCTTCGTCTTTGTCTTCAACATTTTTAGCAGCTTCAGGCTTTTCAGGTTCAGTGGCAGCAGTTTCCTTCACTTTTTCCTCTTCCTTCTTCTCTTCCCCTTTTTTGTCATCATCAGAAATGGTGACACTGGCAGGTCTGATAGGAGGGTTGAGTGCAGCAGACTGAATTTTCATAGCAGCACATAGAGCCTTCAAGTTCTGACTGACCATATCGTGACTGGCAGTAATATGATTGAGAGTGGTGCTGATGGTGTCAGTCTGATCATTAAAACAATCAATGTTAAGTTGCATAGTGGCAAGTTCGTTGTGTATAACCGTTCCAGCTTGATGAACTTCCTGCAACAAACCAAGATTGACTGCTTTTTCTTCTTCACTGACTCTGATGAAAGAAGCAGTGAGATCAGCTATGTTGTTTTCAGCTCTCTTTAAAGCAATATGAAGATGGTTGACATCAGCCTTCACATCTTCAATGTTTCTATTCATTTCTACAACACTTTGAGTTGAATTCTTGATCGTCCTTGCAATAAGTAGTTGCATGCTCTCAAGTTGTAATCTGTTGGATTCTGTCAATTCTTGCTGCAACTTCTTCAACTGCGTGTTGTTCTTCTCTTCCATTTCCTTCATAGAATTTTCCATTAACAGCTGGAAGGCTTCCATCAGTGATGAATGCAAATCAGCTGATGAAGCAGAATGAGCAGCAGCTTGATCATCTTCACTCTCCTGGTGGACAAGAGCATCCTTTAGGTCAGTTTCCTGATCAGCTTTGGACTCCTTAGCTTTCCACTCAAGTGCTAAGGGTTCTTCAGCAGCTTTGGGCTGATCGGTAACGTCTTCAAAGATCTTACTTATGATTTTGCCGTCATTGTTGCGGAATTTACACACGCAAATAAACGCAAGTGCACGTATCGAACAAGTAATAAAGAGTAAGTATAAGAGTATCGTCTCCACAGGGACTTGACTAATATCTACCAATTCCAATTCCTAATTTACTTTTAGTTAATTCCAAATTCATAAGTGTTTTCAGGTTTAAATTAACAAGATTAACTAAATGAATTAACTAACCTAAGTACTTGGATTGAGTTAGAATAATGAGAAGAGAAACCTAGGGTTATAATCCACTATGTTATCTATCGATTGCCCAATTGAGATCTTCGTAGTTATTGCGGTGACAAGAGTGCTACCCGATGATTCAAGTATATTCCTACATATCTTCCGAATTACATAAGAACCTAATGTATTATACAAATTGATCCTATTCCTAGGTGATTCATAAATAACACAGAGCATTAAACACGAACCTCATGTAACGGGTATAAACGCCTTAAGTATATTCCTATACCAAGAGTCGTTTACTATTCAATTTCCTATCTAATCCTGATCTCCCTTTTCCAAGTTCGAAAAGAATATTAAATATAACAACTAGGTGATCAGTCAAGTTGCAAGCATAGAGAACGAAATTAAATCAAACACAAGAATTGCCCCTAACTACGAATAATCTAATAAAAATAATCAAAGTAACATAGTTTCACACAAACCCTAGATCCTAAAGAATTAGTTCATGATAATCATAAGAAGAAAATAATAAAGGAAAACAAATCTAAGTTCATGTGGTTTTATAGACAAAACGATGAATCCAAGATAAAGATCTTCAATATTGCGTTCTTCTTGCTTTGGTGATCTTCAGGACTTCTCTCTTTTCTTCTTCAATCTTTCTCCAAGACGATCTTTGATGTTGTAGGTGTATTATATGAGAAAAGTATGTTTAGAGCTGATCAAAGATGTGTAATTTCGTGACCTAGAAGTCCTTATATAGATCTACCAAGTTGAGTCCAAGTAGGAGACTTTGGGCCCAAGAATTCCCTTAAAAGCCCGCTGAAAATCGCGTCAGTTTTGCGCGACAGTTTTGCAAGAGTCATAACTCTCAGCTCCGAACTCCAAATCGAGATCCGTAAAATTTGTGGTGTAGCTAACTCATTCCTCTACATCATAGTCGAAATTAAACTTCATTGGAGCTTCGTTGAATGAGTTATGGTCCTCGGAGTGCATAACAACATTTCTGACAGCATTTTCCTTCTTCGTTCTTGCACTAGTTGACTTCATTTGATCTTTAATTCGTTGTTCTTCACTTCCAATCATGTTCTTAGATCCAAAATAGCTTGGGCCTACAAATATGAACACAATATATAAGAAAATACCTCAATTCAAGCACAAAATAATCAAACCAATGACTCGAGCGACAAAACACAAAACTAACTAAAATTGCCTAAGATTCTACCAAAACTCTACTAAAAGTAATCGAATGAGTAAAGGAAATAGACTTGATAACACTGTTTTCACAGAGTTATCACACCCCCAAACTTATACTATTACTCGTCCTCGAGTAATGATCAAAACTTAAACAATGACACAAACATTTACATTCATGCACCCCAAGTCAAACTACTAACCAACATTTCAAAACGTTATGCATTCTATCATCTAGTTCCTGCGTGTGTGTGTGTATACATAAAACGAGAATGTCGGAATCACCTAGATCCATATAGCTTCGAAATCATTGAGCCTAATTGCATGAATTCCTAAATTGCTAAACATATTCTCTATTTCCTCAGGTTATCATACTAATTACTAAGTTTTAGCAAAGCTTTCAGTCGAAGTTATGGAATTCTTTAAGTTTGAACTTTCACTTAGCACTTTCTTCATTAATTAGCATAACTTAAGTATATTTAGCACCACTCACACTCATAACTCGTTCTAAAGAAGCAGTCAAAATAGAGGAGTGCAGAATATTAGAATAGTTAAGTCGATGCACCCATATATCGTTCATCTTATCGCAGTCAAGTTAGAGGAGTGCAAGTATAAGTCTCAAGCGATGAGGTTTTTCAGGTCCCATACAATTGAGGTTATTTTCTTTGAATTTAACTTATAGTTTTTCAATTATTTGCTTCATTTGGTTCTTGGTAAAGTTATCCTTCCCCCCAAACTTAGGCAAAACTATCTCTTAGACCCTTAGCACTTTAACCCTTGAATCTAGAGATCATGTATGCAAGAAAGGATTTCTTAAGCTCTATTCTAACTGTAATTCGCTAACGTCATCCTCAATTCTCGATTATGTATTCGTGCTTAGAATATTGCAGGAAAAACAATCAAAAATACATAAAATTTCAAAAAAATTAGTCAAAGTCGACCTAGCATGCACGAAGTAAATGCGACCTCACCCCCAAACTTAAACTAAGCAGTGTCCTCACTGTGACATAAACACACGAGTTTAAACATGCCAGATTAACCAAACAGGAAAGACGAGAATATGCACATGCAGACAGTAAGACAACCACCAACAAAATATAACTACGCATCATCCTCGGGACCTCTCGACTTCGTGGTACCATTTGGTTCACTCCACCAAAACAATCAATTCCCAAGTAGCACACCGAACCTAAAGTCTAATCAATCCCAACCACTCCTACCAACTAGTCACACAATCAAGCAACAATATCGTAACCACAAGAACCGTTCAAGACACCGTTCCTCCACACTTCTCAATTAATCACAAGCAAAAAATCCAAAAATAGCATAACAACCCCTCCAACTAGCGATCGAAATCAAAATCAAGACTCGAACGAAGAAAGGCAATAATCAATTTTGTGACCAATGCCCGGCACTTGAGATAAGGCCAACCGAGATGGAAGAGATGTGGCGGCACGGTTGATGCAAGGGACGGCGGATTAGGCTGAATAGGGGGCAGGTCGCGGCAGCTCTGTGGCTGAACACGCGTGGGGGAAGGACGCGGGTTCGTGGTCGCGGCTGGGTGTGTGGTCGCGGCGGGTTAGATCTGTGCGGTTGTGGTTGAAGTTCGCGGCTGGGTTAGGGTTTCAGCGGGGCAGTCGCGGTTGGGTTGGGGATGGGTACGGCTGAGGTTAGGGGTTCAGCTGTGGTTCGGGCTTGGGTTTCGGCGGGGCAATCGCGGTTGTTGCTGGTGGGTGCGGCCTGAAGTCAATGGCACGGAGATAGTGTGGCGGCGTTCGATTTGGTGAGGGAGAAGAGTGGTGGCTTGATTTTGAAATTGGATGTGGGGAAGAGAAGGAAGCCAGCCCAATTTTTTTTTTTTTTTTTTTGAGGCCATGGCTCAATCCAATTTGAGCCAGCCTTTCGAACTGGAATTTCTTTTTTTTTTTTTTGCATTTGAAATGGAGCCATGGCCTTATTCAAGTTGTGCCATGGCTTAAAGCTGCTGGAATTTGTTCACTTTATTGTTCAAGAATTGAGCCATGACCTGACTCAAGTTGTGCCATGGCTTCAAGCTTCTGGAATTTTTGCACTCTTTTTGGCTAAAATTGAGTCATGGCCTGACTCAAGTTGTGCCATGGCTTGATTATTCTTCTTCTCCAAAACGCCCCAGTCCACGAAATATTCATCTCCTCGTTACCTTGCACCGCGATATGCCTGCAAAACCAGACAAAACACCACAAATCACACTAAAACAAAAACAAAACGAAACAAAAAACGCAAAAACAAAAACAAATAAAAGCTTGGGTTGCCTCCCAAGAAGCGCTTAGGTTTAAGTCCTTAGCTCGACTTTGATACTTCCCTTTTAAGGTGGCCAATAATCAAATAGGATTCCATCCGGATCAAGCATAAGTCCGGGCCTTTTTGCTTTCTTTGTTGTCCCAAAATTTGGTCTTTCCCTTGTAAGCTCGATTGGGACAAATTTGAACCCCGTATCGAATCGACAAGCTCTATCCCCAGGTTCAAATCTCTTGTAATCTTTACCAACTCTTATCCAAGTCACGCTTTGAGGATGGGTATGCATATTGTAGTTCGTTTTATCATCAACCCTTCCTTTTTGCGTATCTCTCATTAATATCTCATCCACACCAAAATAAGATCCATCACCTTTTGACTCATCCACACTAAAATAAGTTTCATTGCCTTTTGACTCATAAATTGGAGGTATGATAAACTCAATTGTATCCTCCTCTATTTCCATTACCTCAATCACATCTATCAACGTCACTGAATTTTCGAGTTCGGTATCTCCTTTGATGTCTTCGTTCTTCGAAATGATTAAGATATTTTCTTCTGCATCCGGGATCTCCTCGTTATGACGAACATCGAAACTTGTCCATTTATTGCTATGCGGCTGCTCTATTTCACTCTCAACAATAAGAGAATTTGTCTCGCTCGGCTTAGTATCTGATAACATCGAATTATCCTTTTCATTCAAGAGTGAGTCTTGAGGTCTGTGCTGCCTACCTTGAGCTAATTGGGCCATTTAGGTTTCTAGGTTTCGAAGAGATGCATTTGTATGGTTTATGAACTGCTTCAGCGTTTCTTCTAGCGACAGTTTGTTATCCACTAGTGGTTGTTTTAGTTGACCTTGAGATCCAGGTGGATTTTGCTGTTGCTGAGTTGTGGCATTGTTTGATCCCTGTCCAGCATGCTGATTATTGCTCCATGAAGAGTTAGGATGGCTTCGCCACTCGGGATTATAGCTGTTAGAATAGGGGTTATAACCATGGTTGTTTCGATTATTTCCCACATAGCACGCTGACTCTGAATTTGAAGGACAATTTTCATACGGATGCTCTCCTTCACAAATGATACAGTAAACATCTAGGTTATGGGTCATATTCAATGGTTGAGCTTAAATTTCTTGCTTCCATTTCAGATCCGATCTTTTTCATCTCCTCCATGATAGAATAGTGCCCAGCAAGCCAGTTCAATTAGCTTGTGATAGGACTGTTCTGTAAGAAACAATCTTTTGATTTTATAATAATACGCACGTTTATTTATATGAGTATAAGGATAAACAATGGCCAACTTAATGTCTCGCGAATACATTTAAGCGATTGGTTGAAACCCTTAGATTACATTTGACTATGGGACGATTCACTTCAGTATTGAGTGCAATCATGAAACGGTCTCAAAGGTCGTAATCTTAAAACTGTTCCAAGTCATAGATTCCGAACGAGACGGGGTATCGTAGGAATCGCCAAGACTTGTACAAGTATGCATGATTCACATGGAGTGAATTTGTAGCGTTTCATGAGCAAGACATTTGAGGCCAGTGCATACGAGTAGGTGGTTCAATGGAGGATTGAACGCATCGAACGACCCGAACAGAGAAACCCATTGTGGAAGCGCATGACGCATATCAGTGATGGGATGTTTCTCAAGGATTATAATAGTGTACGATTTAGTCCTTTGACTTGAGGTACTAGGGCGAATTCGGTGCATGAAAATGCGTACTTAGATCTAGGTATAGACCACGTAGCTTGGTCATAACATGCCTAGGTTGGGTGCGTATGGACATGTACGCGAGTGGTTAGTACCGATATGGAATCTATTGACTCACTGTAATGGGTGAGAGAATTTCCTATAAGATTCTTAGATAATATATCCGAGGAATCCACGGCCGTGGTCGGTGACGGATTTGGAAAGGGGTTTCCAAATTTAGGAGTCACACTGGAATATTATCCTGAATTAGAAAGTATAGTTATCGAGACAAATTTAGAGGTGCCGATCAATTCACACACCCTAAGTCTTGATCGGGAATATTAGTCGATAGAAGGACCGTATGTACATGGTAATTATATGAGACGAAGTTCACAAGTATCAATTCACCTGAAGTTGGGCTTCATGGGCTTGTGGCTAGACATCGACCATGAAGTGTAGGTACTCCTGAGTTAATAGAGGAATTGATTCTAGGAGTGGTCAATTAAAGGTTGTTTAATTGACCGGAGCAATTTATTGTTCATAAATTAAATGACGAGGAATTCGTGGGCCTGCTGCCAATTGATGGTGAACCCAGAGGGTCACACACAATACAATTGGACGGTGACTGTTGAAAAAGGATACAAAAGGAATTAATTGATTTAAAGGTAATTAAATCAATTAAATGAATTAAAAGTATTTAATTCAAGTGGGAGATAAATTAATTGGCTAACTTAATTAATTAAATAATTAATTGAGTTGCTAATTAATTATATAAAAGAAATAATGATTTAATTAGACTGGGCATTTAATTAAGTAATTAATTAAATGAAAAAGGGCTTGCAAGACATGGGCTTTTAATTAAAAGCCCATAAGGAGTCTTGCAAAACCTAGGTTGAGGGAGTCTATAAAAGGGGTTCTACTTGAGCTCAAAAGCTAACACCCTAAGAAGAAAACCCTAGCCTCTCCTCTCAACCTAGCCGCCGCCGCCACCAAGAGACGCCGCCACCCTGCTGCCGTGGGCTGCTCATGTGCCGCCGCTCATCTCCTCTTGTTCCTCTGTGTTAGATCTTGACCTGTCAAGAGAATCTACACAATCCTGCTTCGACAAACCTCCTGAATCCAGTTCTGAGCCTAAGATCTTGAGGTGTTGCCAGAATCCAATTGGTGTGGACCTACTTTGGAGGTGAGACATTTGGATCACTTCTGTGAACCAGATCCAGATCCAGATCCAGTTGCAGAATCAGAATCGAAGGTTGCCACCACCTTGCCTGTGGTGAGGTATATCGCAAAATACCCTTGTTAAATTTCTATGTGTGTATTCGTTCTTGCTTACGTATAATTAATATGGAGAATTCTTATGGGACCTTGGGTGCTTCGAAATTTTTTAAATTCCGCACTGTCGTTGTTCTGACAATCGAGGCATCCCAACCACTATCCCAACAGTGGTATCAGAGCCAACTCCATCATTATTATACGAAAAGCCTGAACATAATGTGTTTTCACCATATATGTTTAATTATGTATATGTAAACACGTGATAATTATGTTCTGTAAGTTGATTCTTACTTGTTATGACTGGATCTATGATTGGGTAAAACTGCTTTTTTAGATCTGTGCCGTTTTTATAGTTTTTGAAAACTTCAGGACTTTTTGTGCAAGAAATCGCATATAGGGTTTTAGAGGGCTGAAAAATTCGAATTTTTGAAATCTGGAAATTTCAAAATCATGGACTGTTTTTGCAAATCTGGTCGCACGCTTTTTGGGGTCGTTTTGTAATTTCCAAAAAACTTTGGGGCTATTTTGCAATTACCGAAACTTGAGGAGTCAATTTGAAAAAAATCGAAAAATTTTCAGAATTCAAAAATATTATTTTCTGGAATCTGCCCAAATCTGCCCAGGCGTGTTTTTGTAACTTTTTAAAAGTTTTGGGGTCAAAGTGCAATTTTCGAAAGTTGAGGGGCGAAAATGCAATTTTCAAAAGGTTGAAAAACAGAATCTGAATTTGAGCAGAAAATTTATTTTTGTTTACCCGAATATTCATTTTGTCATAATTAGTATTGACTAAAAGTAAGAATCATAGGGAGTTAGTTTTAAAAGGTAGTTTTAAAATTAAGAAAGAAATAGGTTAATGATATTTGCTTGTTTCTTGCTCTATGTGAATTGTTTACGTGGTTTTCGATCGAGCCGAGCCTTGACCTTAGGTTAGATGTGACTGGTTTAATTTATTGTTTGGTTTTTATTGGGCCTGCAAGCCTATTATGTTTTTGGGCCATTTTGAGCCTTTGTAATAGAATAGGGCTTTACTGCTATCCTAGTTTAGGATGGAGGCCCGTTTACAAGCAAGGTGGGAACCCAAGAAGATATGAAGGCCATGTATGCGTGGTACATTGTGTAATAGCATAGGCCCATTTACCAACCCTTTAGATTGACCAATAGGGCCAACATCATTGGCTCGATGATGGCCCACATAGGAGGCTCCCGATCGAAAACATATTGTGGTAGCATGCATGCTAGGTTTGTATGGCTTTTATTTATTTTGTCGATTTATATTTAGCTTGTATGAGATGCGCGCTAGAATCTAGATCGTAATAAAAGATAAAGCATAACTGAATCGGTGAGATCTCGAGGAGAGTTAGTACAACTTTCAAAACCAGAAATTCCACTCTCGAATTAAATATTAAGTCATATTGGATTAAAATAAAATGAAGTATTTATATAAATCCAAGCCTTCCATCAATAGGGACTAACGTATGTTGTCTACTTATCGATAGAGGTGATCCAGAGTCTGGCACCCGAGTCGAAGAAAGGGACAATACGTGTTTTTAACTAAACACGACAAGGGTGAGGACTGGTCGGGATGTGAGGATCGACCGATAACTAGTTACGGAGAACTCACGACCGGGCCCGTTGCTCATCATGATTGATGGGTTAGACTTAACGATTAGTAACACTTATGATGTAGCAGTGCTAGATAAGTGCGAAAACCGAGGCAAAATAGCTTGAAGGTTGTGGAGTAACACAATTGGTAAAAAGTATACCTACCTGGAGAATTAGTTGTATGGCCACGAGTCGTGGGTGCAATTAATTGCTGCTGGGACGTCAAGACCTACTAGGAATTAAATTTCCCGAGCAATCAAAGGGGTGATTGTTTCGATAAAATAGTGGGAGAACTTTTTCGAAAACAAGTCCAAAATTCGTTAATTATAAGTATTAGACGTAAGATCAGTCAGCTTAATGTTGTCTTCTTTCCAATTGTAGATATTAAGTACAATGTCTAAGAATCCATTATATGTTATCCTCGACGCAAACAAATTGAATGGCTCAAACTTCGTTGACTGGCTGAGAAATCTCAGAATTGTCCTCGATTCCGAGCGACGAAGCTATGTGCTCGACACACCCATGCCTGTTGCACCCGCAGCACGAGCTAGTGAGGAACAACGAACCGCCCATGCTAAAAGGGTTGATGATGATCTTCAGGTTCGATGTCTCATGCTAGCCTCGATGTCGAATGAACTGCAGAAACAGCATGCTGCTATGTCGCTTGCTAGAGAGATACTTATCCACCTCCAGCAGATGTTTGGAGAGAGGTCTCGTACCGAAAGGTTCGCGACCACTAAGGAGTTGTTTCATCTCAAGATGGCTGAGGGAAGCAGTGTCAAGGATCACTGTCTGCGTTTCATCAACCTGGTTGAAAAACTGGGGCGATTGGACGTGGATTTGCACGCTGATCTTAGCACTGACCTCCTTCTCCATACGCTGCTCCGTTCTTTTGACCAGTTCGTGTTGAACTTCAACATGGAGAATAGAACCCTCGCTCTTCACGAACTGACCAATTTGTTGGTAACGGCAGAATCGACTCTCAAGATAGAGAAGCCGGTAATGATTGCACACCAATCGAAGGCTGCAAAGCCCAAGAGAGGTAGGAAGAAGAAGAAGGTATTTTCTTCGAAGGCAGTCACAAAGGTGGTTGAAAAGAAGCGCAAGAGCCCAGAAGACGAATGTTTCCACTGCAAGAAAGCAGGGCACTGGAAAAGGAACTGCCCAGACTACCTAAAGATGAAATTGGTAGCCAAAAGTATTTTCTTGGTTGAAGTTAATATTTCTATTAACTGTGCATCGTGGGTGTTAGACACCGTAGCAGGTTCTCATATCTGCAATGATTTGCAGGTGATGGGAGCAGTAAGATACCTGAAGCCTGGGGATAGAATCCTGCGTTTTGGAAACGGAGCTAGGATCGCCGCTGAGGCTATTGGGGACGTCGAATTGGTTTTAGGAAATTTTACTTTAATTTTAAGGGATTGTCTGTACGTAACAAACATTATTAAGAACATCATTTCTATACCTATGTTGGATATTGATGGTTTTAATTTTTCCATTGAAAATGGAGCTTTTTGCATATTTAAAGGTGGTTTAATGTATGCTCGTGGTACTTTGATAGATGGTCTTTATTCCTTAGAACCTACAAATTCTGACGTCATGCACATTCAATCTAGAAAAAGAAAATATGATAATCAAACTCCACAACTTTGGCACGCTAGACTTGGACATATTTCCAAGAGTAGGATTCAAAAGCTGGTATCCTCTAAGGCTCTTGAAATAAAGAACTTGGATGAACTCCCAACTTGCGAGTCTTGTCTCAAAGGAAAGATGACCAAATCACCCTTCACCGGGAATCCCGAGCGAACCAAGCAAACATTGGATTTAGTCCATACTGACGTTTGTGGACCATTAAGTGTCAATGCGAGAGGAGGATTCTCTTACTTCGTAACATTCACCGACGATTTTAGTCGTTATGGATATGTGTATCTTATGAAACACAAATCCGAAACTTTTGAGAAATTCAAAGAGTTTCGAATGGAAGTTGAGAATCAACTTGGACATAGTATTAAAG
>CM064879.1:66247977-66386038 GCA_003313485.2 Penstemon barbatus | reverse complement strand
GCTGTTGAACTTCAGTGATCTGATAAGTTCCCCCTCAGCTTATGCATCCAAATTAAGTAGTCCTAGCTCAGCTCTTAGAGTTGAAACCTTACTTCACTTAAAGGTTTAGTGAAAATATCAGCAATCTGATTGTCAGTATGAACATACTCAATCTAACATTGCCTTTTTCCACATGATCTCTAATGAAGTGATGCTTGATCTCAATATGTTTAGTCCTTGAATGACTTGTAGTGTTCTGAGTAAGAGAGATTGCACTTGTATTGTCACAGTAGATTGGAATTCCACTGATTTTATGTTGTATCTTCTAGTTGATGCTTCAACCAAAGTATCTGTGCACAGCAAGCTCCAGCAGCTATATATTCAGCTTCAGCAGTAGATATAGAAACTGAAGTTGTTTCTTACTCATCCATGAGATCAGACGACTACCTAAGAACTGACAGGCACCTGTTGTGTTTTTCTGTCAATCTTGCAGCCAGCAAGGTCTTAATCTGAATAACCAATAAGCTCAAATCCAGATTCTCTAGGATACCACAATCCCAATTCTTGAGTGCCTTTAACATATTTCAATATCCTCTTGGCAGCTAAGAGATGAGATTCCTTGGGATTTGATTGGAATCTTGCACAAACCCCTACTGAGTACATTATGTCAGGTCTACTTGCTGTTAGATATAACAGTGACCCTATAATGCCTCTGTATTTGGTTATGTCTACTGATTTGCCATCTTCATCTTTATCCAAGCGAAGACTGGTAGACATAGGAATGGTAGCAGTAGAGCTAGTTTCCATACCAAACTTTTTAAACAGACCTCTTGTGTATTTAGCTTGGTTTATGAATATTCCATCGGGCAGCTGCTTAACTTGTAAACCAAGAAAATAATTAAGTTCTCTCATCATGCTCATTTCAAACTTATTCTGCATCAGCTTAGAGAACTTGTCACACATCTGTTGGTTAGTTGAACCAAAAATGATATCGTCTACATATATTTGCACAATTAATATATGATTCTCCCATTCAATAGTGAACAAGGTTTTATCTACCTTACCTTTGTGAAATCCTTTAATTAAAAGAAAATCAGATAGGGTATCATACCATGCTCTTGGAGCCTGTTTCAGTCCATAGAGGGCTTTCTTCAGACGATATACCTTGTCCTCTTCTTGATAGACTTCAAATCCAGGAGGTTGTTCAACATATACCTCTTCTTGCAGTTCTCCATTGAGAAAAGCAGACTTCACATCCATCTGATAAACAGTGAAGTTCTTATAAGCAGCATAGGCTAGAAACAGTCTGATTGCTTCAAGTCTTGCTACTGGTGCAAATGTTTCATCAAAGTCTATTCCTTCTTCTTGACAATAACCCTTGGCCACTAATCTTGCTTTGTTTCTGGTAACAATACCATCTTCATTCATCTTATTTCTGAAAACCCATTTAGTGCCAATTACTCTTTGATGACTTGGTCTAGGAACTAAGTACCAGACTTCATTCCTTTCAAATTGATTCAACTCTTCTTGCATAGCTTCTATCCAGAAGGAATCACTGAGAGCTTCTTCAATTTGCTTAGGCTCTATTTGAGATAGAAAGGTGACAAACATGGCATCATGTGCAGCAGCTCTTCTTGTTTTCACTATATCTAATGGATCACCAATCACTAACTCAGGTGGGTGATTTCTGAGCCATCTAAGATCAGGTTGCAGGTCTGAATGTTGTCCTCTGTTATGATCCTGCAACACTAATGTTGGAGTTGCAGTAGTAGTCTGTTGAACATTTGCCGTCTGTTGAACAGTCTCTGGTCTGTCAGCTTGTTGTAACTCGTCTGTTAGACAATCAGTGATCTGATTTTGAACAGCACTTGAGTTGGCAGCTGAGTTAAGATCAGGTAGTATGATGGGAACATACTCTTCATTCCTTCCAACACTTAACTTCTGTAAATCAGTAGATATATCTTGATTAGTGCCTTGACTCTTTTCAGAAGATTGGTTTGGTTCATCGAATACTACATGAATGGATTCTTCTACTAGTAGTGTTCTTTTGTTAAAAACTCTATAAGCTTTACTAACAGTAGAGTATCCTACAAAAACAGCTTCATCAGCCTTTTCTGCAAAGGCAGTAAGGTGATTTTTCCCATTATTCAAAACAAAACATTTACAACCAAAAATTTTAAAGTAATGAATGTTTGGTTTTCTGTTGTTCCAAACTTCATATGGAGTCTTGTTCTGATTTTTGTTGATCATGCATCTGTTCTGGGTAAAGCATGCTGTATTTGTTGCTTCTGCCCAAAATCTTTGTGGCAGCTTAGCTTCAGCTATCATGGTCCTGACAGCTTCTTTTAGTGTTTTGTTTCTCCTTTCAGCAACACCATTCTATTGAGGGGTTCTAGCAGCTGAATACTCCTGATGTATTCCTTTGATGTTACAATACTCTTCAACAGTAGAGTTTGTAAACTCTGTCCCTCTATCTGATTTGATCTTCAATATTTTGATACTCTTCTCATTCTGGATCAGTTCCATCAGATTGGTAAGATGTTCCTTGGTTTCACTTTTCTTCTTCATGAAAATTACCCAAGTATATCTTGAATAATCATCCACAACAGCTAGGCAGTATTTCTTTCCACCATTGCTGACTGGATCAATGGGTCCAAATAAGTCCATGTGTAGCAGCTCCAAGATTCTTTCAGAAGATTGGTGCTTCTTACTTTTAAACGATGACTTGATTTGTTTACCCTTCTGACAGGCGTCACAGAGCTTGTCTTTGCTCATGACTGTTTTAGGAATCCCTTCTACCAAATCATTCTTGATTAATCTGTTGATTGTCTTGAAGTTTAAATGATTCATCCTTTTGTGTCATAGCCAATTGACTTCACTTGGTGTAGAAGCCACCAAACAAACACTTGAATTCTTGTCAGCAGAATTCCAGTCGACTATGTAGACATTCCCTTGTCTCTTTCCAGATAAGATTACCTTCTTTGTACCAATCTGTTCAACGTAGCACTTATCTGTTGAGAAGATGACTGAATATCCTTTGTCACAAAATTGACTTATGCTCAGCAGATTATATTTGAGGCCTTTGACATATGAGACGTCAGATATCTCTATGTTTCCTCTGATCAATCTTCCTTTAGCTTTAATCTTGCCTTCTTTGCTGTCCCCAAATGTAACATTTGGACCATCCACAGCAACTGCATCAGTCAGCTCATGTATGCTTCCACACATGTGCCTTGAACATCCACTGTCCAAGTACCAAATCTTCTCTACTTTACTCCTACTCCTACTCCTAACCTACAAAACAAAATAAAATTGTTTTAGGTACCCTTATTGAGAGGGTCCTGAAGGATTAGTTTCACCTTTGACAACCCAAGATGTTGATGTCTTAGGCTTCTTAGGTTTCTGAGCTTTGACAGGAGCATGAACATCTTTATTTTTATCATAGTTATCAGATAAGTCATGTTGATGATCAGTATGATAAGGAAAATATTCATAAGCATGGTAAGGTGCATGATAAGCAGGATATGCATGCATTGGATGAGCAGGATAAGGTGCATAGTAACCTGGAAATTGAGGTGCATGATACATAGGATGATATGCAGCAGGTTGCACATAATATGACTCATTTCCATACCAAGCATTTTGATTTTTCTTATTCTTATGCTTCTTTGGCTTACTAGTAGCTTGCTCATTGACAGACGGCTTAGTTTTACCATTAGTCTGATTGACTTTAGCTTTATCAGCGGACTTCTTAGGACTCTGCTGTTTGGTCTTACTAGTCTGTTTACCTATACTAGACTCTTTGCTCTTTTTAGCCTTAGGAGATTTCTTCTCCTTTAATTCTTTATCAGTTGAGGCAGGTCTAGCAGTTTGAACATACAGAATGACCTTACTATTGTCAGCAGATATAAATTTCTCAGTATGATTCAATTCTTGCTTATCCTTTTCTAAAGGCATCTTCTGTTTACTAGATATGTGATTTGATGCAACAGACGATTTTTCATGAGACTCAATAACCTTTTCAAGTTCCATGATTTTTCCTTTATAAACCTCACATTCAGCTTTCAGAGATTCATGTTCTTGCTCGAGCTGTTTGTGTTCAGCTGATTCTTTTGGCTTTTCAGCTAAAAGTTTCACTGAACTGTTTTGCTCTTTTAGCAATATCATCTCTTCCTTAAGCTTTTTATATGCTTCAGCAATACCAGTATTGTTAAGCATCATTTGTTCAAATGAATTAAATAATTCATTGTTAAGAGGAGTTACCTCATCCTCAGAGTCATCAGATTCCTTTGCCATCAGGCACAGGAGAGCAGGTTTTTCTTCATCAGACGATTCTTCATCAGACGTGTCTGAATCTAAATCAGATGAGTAGACAGCAGTCAGCTTTTCTGCTTCAGCCATCATTGCCTTGCCTCTCTGATGCTTTCTTTCTTTTCTCATTTTCTTCTCCTCTTCAGTGTATTTTTCTGCTTTTGGATATGGACAGTCTTTAATGAAGTGTCCCAATTTCCTGCAGTTGTAACACATTAGTTTTGCTTTATAATCATCTTTATCTTGAGAAGAAAAGTTAGGTTTAGAAGTAGAAGCATTGTTGTATTTGTTCTTCATTTTTCTTTTGTAGAACTTCTTGAAATTATTTATCAACAGTGCAACATCTCCAGCAGTGTACTCCTTCTTGTTGAGTAGAGTGGCTTCATCAGATGAGTCCACTTCTTTGCTTTTCTGTGCTGGTCTTCTGGTGTCTTCAGCAGCAACCAGTGCTGCTGTGGGTCCTGAAGTTGAGGTTTCTTCAATTCCCATTCTAGGCAGTTTATACTCGAATGCCTTGAGTACAGAGAACAGCTCAGTAAGAGAGATTTTTCCCAAATCCCTTGATTCTTCCATTGCTGTCACTTTCATGTTGAATTTTGGGGGTAGGGCCTTTAGTACTCTGACAGTGATCTCTTTGTCAGTGAAGGTCTTTCCCAACTTTAAAACTTCATTCAGGGTTCTGGTGAATCTGGTATCCATCTGATCAATGGTTTCTCCAGACTTCATCTTGAAGTTGTCAAGTTTCTCCAAAGCAACAGTGAGCTGATGCTCCTTTATTGCATCATTGCCTTCGCTCATGTCTCTGACTTTGTCCCACATTTCCTTTGCAGTCTTGCAATGTTTGACCTTGTCAAACCGATCATTGTCCAGGGCTTTAGTCATGATGAATCTCCCAAATTTGTCTAGATTGTAAAGCTTTATTTCTTCTGGAGTCATCTCATGAAGGTCTTTTTCCACAACCGTGTCAACCTCATTTATCTTTATGGTCTTTGTGAATCTGAATGGACCTTTAATGATACATGTGTACATGTTGTCATTATAAGCAGCTAGGAAAATCTCCATTCTGATTTTCCAGTCCTCAAAGGACATACCAGCAATGTGGGGAACATGGCTGATACAATCCATTTTTTAAAAAGTTTTGATTTTTCAAAAAGATGCTCTTTTGAAAAGTTTTGAAAACCTTTGAAAAACACTTGGATCAAGCTCGTTGATCAGGCAGCTGATTCTAATGAACCACCTGCTCTGATACCACTTGTTGGTCCCAAGTGGTCAGATGAGGTCTAGAGGGGGGGGGGGGTGAATAGACCTCTGAAAATTTTAGACTTAAAAACTTTTCAGTCTTCTGTCAGCAGACTAAGCTGATGAAGAACAGTAAGATGACTTCGCTGATCAAGAACAAGTCTAGAACAGCAGAGTGACCACTCTTCTTATAAATACTTAGCTGTTTTTCAACAGAATAGTTTTCTCAAGAGTTTACTTGCAGCGGATGTTTGAAAGTGTTTTTCACAAGTAGACTAAGTCCTTAAAAAGATTTTATCCCCAGTTTTGAAACTCCTTATAAAATCGTTTAATAATTAAAAGTGTTTAAATATGCAATCTTTAAAATATGCAAGAAAACTTGAATGCAAGATAACACAAAGAATTTTTATAGTGGTTATATGGATAGAAATCCTTTAGTCCACTCTTCCAGATCACTTAGATTCTGGGTTATACTATAATCACACAGATTACAATATTTCTCCACTTATACCTAGACAACTAATGAAAAGGCTATAAGCTCGCAATAGAAAATCACTAAGAAATTCTACTCTCTGAAGTTTGATCACTCACAAAGATGGATCACAACTTCGCACAACACTTAGCTATTACAAGATCACTCAGATCGTAATTTTCTGTTTTCTTCAACTGGGTTTCTGTCACAGATGACTTCCACCAGACGAGTGAGCTGATGAGCTTCTTGAGACTTAGATAAATTTCTGCTTCGAATGCAAGATCTCAGATGTTGTTGTGTGTGTCTCGCTCGTTGAAATCAGCTCCTTTTATACTTGAATTTGAAAATAAGACCGTTGAATGAGATCAAATCTTCAAATCCATAGCCTTAGCCCGAAATCAGAACGGTAACCTGCTACAGTACTTTTTCTGTTGTACTTTCCTGTAGCTGCATTAAATGCACTCTGCTGATCCGAGAGTTAATTCCAATCATTTGCCATTACTACCCTTCTCTTCCAGCATTTATTACACTTCGGGGCATTTATTACCGTTAGACTAATCTCTTGATCTCTTCTACTCTGCTGATCAAAACGACTCATCTGATAGGCACTCTGCTGATCAAATACTGAACTAATCTGATTTGACTCGGCTTATGACCTACCCTTCTGTTCGCTGTTTCAGCAAGAGATCACTAGTCTTCTGGGCTTTGAACTTTGAACGCTTCTGATGTCTTCTTTTACTTGTTCAAAATTCTTCTAAGGGAACTAAGCTTCCATACTTAGCTGATTATGATGTTTTGGAAATCATCAAAACCTTCCCTTAATTACTTGTCTTTTTTGCACTTCATCTTCATCTTCATCCAACATGGAGGAAAAGAAGGCCCTTGAGCTAAGCAAGGCTCAAGCTGCTAAGGATGAAGCCAGAAGAAAGATGTCTGAAGCAGAGAGAAAAGCTGCTGAGGAAGCTGAACTGGCAATTGTTTTAGAAATGAGCAAGACTGATGCCTATGGACCTGTCCATGGAGGTGGCATCAAAATTGGCGAAGGCAAGGATGTAGAGGAAAAGAAAAAGCCTAAGATGCTTGCTGCTGAGGCCAAGCCCAAGGAAAAGTTTGAAGTGAGGAGAGCATTCAACATAGTATATGCTGACAAAGAACTCTTCCAAATGTTTGAAAAGTCTTTAGCTTATTATGATCAGAAGTTAATGTTAAAGACCCTGTTCACATAAGAAAAGGCAAGATATATCAGATGGAGAGATAATAGGCTGAACAGGTCCATAACAGAACTTCAGAATCTGAAGGACTTAGTTGATGAAGAACAATGGGTTCTGAACTGGCTAAAGACAGATTCAATTCAAAAGGCCCTGGATCCCAGTTATGTCAGAGATGTCATGCATCAATATGCAAAGGAGTTTGCACTGGAGGAGGCAAAGAAAATAGACAACTCCCTGCCAGCCAAGAGAAGAAAAACTGATAATGCTGAAGAGAGAGCAGTTAACATTGCTGTTATGACCGCCTTGAAGAGATGGGCAGAAAGGTCAAGATATCAGCAGGGTCACTCAAGTGAGTTGCCCCAACTGCCAAGTATCCAGCACATTATCTTTGGCAAGGAAGTAAAAGAATTCAGTGAAGTGCCCAAGGGAAATAACGCCTTTGTCAACCCTTGGATCATTGTGAGGCAGATAAGACAAACAACCTGCTTCAATGATGATGACACTATCACTAATATGTTCTATGATGACGTCACTGATGAGCATAAAATAGCTGACAAGACCTTAGCCATTGAGTGGAATGCTAAGGCCTCTGAAGATCATCAGGAGACTAACATGGAAGATATTCCTGTCCACCAGGAAACTGAAGAAAAAGAAGCTGCTGCTTCTGCTTCATCAGGTGATGAACACTCATCACTGATGGAAGCTTTCCAGATGCTGATGGAGAACTCAGTAAAGGAACTGGAAGAGAAGCATAATCAGCAGCTGATGAAGTTGAAAGAGGAGCTGAAGAATGAACTTAAAGCAGAATTGGCAGAGTCCAACAAACTTCAGCTGGAAACTATGCAACAGTCAACAGAGAAGATCATCAAGAAAGAAGTTGATAGTTTTCCTATTCCTCAGGACAACTCTTTGCAGTTAGTGCACAGCTTAAATGACATGAACAGAAATGTGGAAGATGTGAAGGCTGATGTAAATCACCTTCATGCTGCCTTACAAAGAGCTGAGCACAAGATAACTGATTTAACTGCAACCTTCATCAAAGTCAGTGAAGAAGAGAAGTTTATCATTGCTGGCTTGTTGCAGGAACTTCAGAAAGCTGGAGATGTTATTCACGAAGAACTTTCAACCATGCAACTCAACATTGACTGCTTCAATGATCAGACTGACAACATCAGTACAACTCTTCATCACCTAACAGCAAGTCATGATGTAGTGAATCTGAATCTGAAGATTTTAGGTGTTGCACTGAAAGTTCCAACAGTTGCACTCAACCCTGCTGCTAAACCTGAAGAAGTCATCAAGTCTGATGATGACAAAAAGGGGGAAGATAAAGGGGAAGAAACAACCAAGGAAACTTCTGCTGCTGTTGAAGCCAAGAAGACTGATGAAGCTACTGAACAGACCAAGACTGCTGAAGAAGAACTTGGAAAGGTACAAGGTAAAGACAAGTCTGAAGAAGAGACTAAGGAAAAAGCCAAAACTGATGAAGTAATGGCTGAATCCAAAGACTCTGCTGCTGATCAGTCAGAGCCGTTGACCAAGTACAAGAATACAGAATCAGCTAGAAAGGCGATGAAACTTCTAAGAGAGCGGCAACTTAAAGAGAAGATGGAAGCTGCCAAAGAAGTTATCCTTCAAGGTGAAGAAGCTGATGAAGATGAAGAAGAAGATGATGAAGAGTCATCTTATGAATACGAAGAAGTGCTTGAAGAATCTGATGAAGAAGCTGATAGTTAGAAATTATAAAATCCTTGTAATCAGTTTACTTTATCTATTCTTCAGACATCTCATCTGATGAACTTGTACTTGTAATATTTTCATTATCAATAAAAAGACAAGTTCAATCCAATATACTTTTTCTATCTCAGAAAATTTTGAGGATTACAATCTTTAACTTAAGTTTTAACAGGTATTTGGCTGAAGTTTTGTCATCATCAAAAAGGGGGAAATTGTTGGATAAGGATGAAGATGAAGGCACTGAAGACAAAGTTATAAGGGAGGTTTTGATGCATTCCAAAACTTCAAAATCTGCTAAGTATGGAGTAACTTAGCTGATGATCCCTTTAGAAGAAATTTTGACTAAGTATAAGAAGACATCAGAAGAGTCAAAATTTCAAGGTCCAAGACTTCTGATCTGCTGAAGGAAAGTTATCAGACTGATAAAGATCAGCCGACTCAAATCAGATTTGTTCAAGTTTGAGATCAGCTTAGTTCTCCATCAGACTTGCAATTCCGTCAGCCAAGTGGAAAGGATCATAAAGTCTTCCTAACGGTAATAAATGCCCCTGGAAGTAATAAATGCTGAAGTACAAGGTTATTAAAGACAAATGATTGAAGAAATGCTTCGCATCAGCTGGGTGCATTTAATGCTGCCTGCAGAATAGTACTGTTGACAGTACGGACAGACTGCAAAAGAGTCGTTCGCGGATTTTAAGGACCAGTACTCGAGGAATTTGAATCTTGTCTCTCTTCAACGGACATTTTTCAAACCTCAAGTATAAATAGCTGAAAGAGACGAAGAGAAGATATACAACACACTTTCTGAGAGAAATTTTCGAAGCAGAATTCTTTAAGTCTCAAGAACAGCTCACTCATCAGCTTAGTCATTTGTTGACGAAAAGCGAAGTTGAAGAACAAAGCTAAATACATCTTCTGAGTGAATTTGTAAAACAGAGTGTTGTGAGAAGTAGATATCCATCTAAGTGAGTGATATTACTTCAGAGAGTAGGATTTCTTTGTGATTTCTTACTGCGCACTTACGGCCTGTTCATTTGTTGATCGGCGTAAGCAGAGTGTACTGGTTACTTTGTGTTTCTAGTATAACCCAAGATCTTTGTGACTTGGACGAGTGGATTAAATGATATTTACATCCATATAACCACTATAAAAATTACTTGTGTTTTTATTTGCAATTTTGCTTGCATATTTCAAGATTGCATAAAACACTTTACTTAACTGTTTGAAAAGAGTTTAAAAGGAGTTTATAAAACTGGGGAAACATTTTTCAAACTGCTGAGAATACTTGTGAAAAACACTTTGAAAAATCCGCTGCAAGTACTCTTAGTATTAAAACTGATTTTGACAAAATCAGCTAAGTAACTATCAGTTTAGTGGTCTACAAAGCTGTTCAAAGATTTGTTCGCGATCAGACGAGGAACCTACTGTTGATAACAGCTTAGTCTGTTTAAGTTAACAAAAATGTTTTAAAGTTAAAAATTGTAAAAAGTTAAGAGGTCTATTCACCCCCTCCCTCTAGACCTCATCTGACCACTTGAGACCAACAAGATTAGATTAGATGTGTGTGTGTGAGAGTGTGTGAATGAGTGAGAGAGAGTATATATGGAAAATATTAGTATTTTTTAATTTTTACCATGAATTTCAATGGGAATGGAATTAAAATACCATAAAAAACTTGTGTTTCATATTCCAAGTTTATGAAAGAAGATTCCTGGTTATGGGGAATTTAATTCCTTTTCCAATATAGAGTTAATAAACCCCAACACAATTATTTAATTCCTTAATCCTTACCAAATTACATACCACTTCCAAACAAATAAACGGATCCTAAGATTATGTGTCAGAGCAATCTTTTCAAAATGTCCACTGTACCCTTTGTAGTCCAAACTAATTAATTAAGTCCTTAACTAATGAACTCATGACTTTCTGACTTCCTTAATGACTAATATTTAATTTCTTTCACTATTTCCCAAGATTTTTCATAATACGAGATTTGCTTAGCTAAGGAAAGAGATGTTTCGTATCTCACATCACATATCTTGTTCTTTACCTCCTCCAACTATTCGAGACCTATACTACCAAAAAAAAAAAAAAACTACATATAATTCATGAAAGATGTAATGTCAATTTAAATAAATATGTTAGTGACTTGAACTCTATTATTGTTGCCCATTCTAAGCTCTCTTATTTGTTGAAGAACTCAAGGAATTTGGTCTAGTGGGTAGGGACGGATCCAAGATTCAAGAGTCAAGGGGTCAAATTTACTATTAGCATAAAATATGTTTCTCATATACTGGATTAAAGAAGAATAGTTTATAGGTCTTGGATTTAATTTTCATAAAATTATATCATGATTCTCAATTTGAACATTATAGTTATTTGGTTAAGACAAAAATATTAATTAAGTCTTCATAAGTATATTGTGTGTATAATTAATTTTTGCAATTGTTCTTTAAAAGAGAATAACAAAAATCAATGCAAATAAATAAATATATTATGAATATATAAGTAACTAGAATAAAATATTCAAAAACCTTGGGGCGCCAAACCCCAAATAAGGGTTGTAGATCCGCCCCTCCTAGTGAAGGCTATAGTTCTACGCTAAATAATCGAAATACAAAAAAAAAAAAAAATCCAATCAAATAGTCATATTTCATTCACAAGAAAATTTATAAGGAGATTCAAATTAAAAAGGAGTAGGTGAAGTTTGACAAAATAACCTTTAGTTACATATGATAACCCATTATGATCCCAAAAGAACTGAAAAAATCTATGTATCTTAATTATATTTCAAATGACACTAGTTACATTCACAATGACCGCATCTATTTTTTATTTTTTAAAATCGGCCCATAATAGGCGAGACGGAGCTAGATCAATATTTCTTGGGAGGCAAAAAAGTGCGTAGTAATGTATTAAATAAAAAAAATAATATGATGAAACCGTATTATAAAAAATAATAATTTGAATTTTCTTGATAATTACTCCCTCCATTTCATATTATTTGTCACTTTGAGTAGTGACACATAGATTAAGAAACCTATTAAATAGCCATCATTTGAAGATAAAAATTCAAAAATATCCTCATTGGAGTAATAATGATTTTTCTTCCTCTCCTTTATTTTTTATTAGGAGTTAGAACAATTATGATGAAAGGGTAAATATGAAAACAAAAATTTAATTTAGTATTGGACTTCCAAAACGATAAATTATATGAAATAAGAAATTCTTCCCAAAGTGACAAACAGAGGGAGTATTAAGAATGAAATAGAATTAAAATAATTATTACGAAATAAAATATATTAAGAAAATAAAGTAACTAAAAGTACAATTGTTAAGAAAGATAAAAAGACTAGATACGTATTAAGAATTATAGAGGAAAATTGACAATTGAGTCCCTTAGCTCGTATGTTTAGGATAATCCGTGAAGAATTGGGAGACCTTGAATCGAATACTTTGTACAACAAACTATGTTGTAAATTTCAAAATTAAGAAAAGTAACTCATTAGTCCTTACCTGGATCAGCTTCTGGATGGATCCTCCATGGTTGAAATGTGATCATGAAATGTGATCATTGGATGCAAGGATGAGCAAAATGTGGTTTGGGATGTGAATTTTCTTGTAGGAAACCTATAACCACTGCTTTTAAAGGGTTTTTTGCACTTTGCACCCCCAAAACATGATAAATAGGCACTTTGCACCTCCAAAACTTAGATTTAGCACTTTGCACCCTCGAAATATAAAAAATACAGCACTTTGCACCTTTTTTTATTTTCAAGCAAAAACTCAAGAGCAAAATAGGTTATTCTATTGTAGATCTTTGGCACTTTGCCCCCCCCCCCCCCCCCCCCCCAAAAAAAAAAAAAAAAAAATTAGCACTTAACACTCCCTAATTAAGAATAAATTAACAACTTGCACCCGCGAAACACAATAAATGGACACTTTGCACCCCAAAATACAAAATTAACACTTAACACTCTCAAATTAAAAAAAAAAACTCAAATCCCTAATTTTTTCCAACAAAGTTGACCATCAAGGTGAATTTTTTTTAAGGCAAAATAGGTAATTATTTATGGGTCTTTGATATGTTGAAGTAGATAATGGGTCTTCGAGAAGTTTACTTGTACTTTATTTAGTTATTTATGGTTATATTGTTGAAAAGAAAGTTTGAGAGAGAAATGAGTATTCGAGTATTTATAATTGTATTTTGCAAAATTTAAGTAAAAAAATAAATTACCTATTTTACCTTAGATTTTTTTCACTCCGATAGTAAACATTTATGAAAAAAATGAGGGGTTTGAGTTTTTTTAAATTTTAGGGTGTTAAGTGTTAATTTTGTGTTTTGGGGTGCAAAGTGCCCATTTATTGTGTTTTGGGGGTGGAAGTTGCTGATATGTTCTTAATTAGAGGGTGTTAAGTGCTAATTTTATTTTGGGGGTACAAAGTGCGAAATTCTCAAGTTTTAAGGGTGCAAAGTGCCCATACTGTTGAATTACCTATTTTGCCCTTGAATTTTTGCTTGAAAGTAAAAAAAGGTTGCAAAGTGCTGCATTTTTCATATTTCGAGGGTGCAAAGTGTTAAATTTAAGTTTTGGGGGTGCAAAATGCCTATTTCCAATGTTTTGGAGGTGCAAAGTGAAAAAACCCGCTTTTAAATTCTCATCTTTGAACTCATACTTTTTTTTTTTTATAATCTATAATCTATATACTCTTACAGATTTACACAATGTCCCCACTTAACTAACCATTTCGAAATAAAAAAAATAAAAAAATAAAAAAAGAAGGAAGACGGGGCCATTTTCATCACGGCACATCACATTCATATATATTTTTCTACTAAAAGGATATATACCTAAGCTAAGCTAATTAAGGTAGGTAGTAAATATTTTCACTGCCATGATTTGGAGAAACTTACTGGAAATTAAGGAAAATTTATGGAGCCGTTTCCTTTAATAAAGTAATCCTCTTAAATATGTTGACTTTAAAGGGCAAATTAGGTAGTTCAGTTGATTTGCTCTTTTTTTTTTTTTTTTTTTTTTTTTCTTACAACACCAATTGTTAGTCTAACAATATTACTAGCCTTACATTAACTAACTAATAGTCTAACGTTAAAAAGAAAACAAAAAAGAAAAGAAGTACACATTAATAATAAACTCTTTCTTCCCTTTTTCTATTCCATTTTTTTCTTTTTCTTTTTCTTTTTTTATTTTTTTTTTATTTCAGAAGAATATTTAAGGCTTAAGTATAAAACTTAAATAAAGGTTTCAATTCTTTCACTGCCCTATTCATGTCAGCCACCATCAAATAACCCTCCGCTCAACCTTGCAAGTTGCAACCTTCTTCTCCCGCCGTCGCTCGTCCCTACGGCGACGATACTCCGGTCGTCTTGTCCTACCCGATTGATTATTTCTTCAATCTGTCTCTTAGGTTGGTAATGTACCTTGATCTTTTGTTTTTCATCACTGTTTCGCTGATATTAATGGTGGAAGTATCATTGCTATTCACTCTAAAATAGTTACTTTTAGCTAAACTATTGGGGTATTCCCAAAATTCCTCTCTATATATGCTGCTTAAATATTTAAATTTCATTTAGTGTATCATTGTACGAATAATTATAGGGGTTGTCCAGTGAAATACGATCCTGGATTGAATCGGTTAAACGAAGTACCGCGTTCTTGCTTATCCTTACGGGTTTCGGGTTGTGAATTTGATATCCCAAAACCCGATATTCCGTCCTTAAATACCTCAATTCCCGAAAACCAGTCCCGAAAAGATATATAGCACAATGTAGTAGTACACATTTGAACCTGAATAATAGAATAATATTTATATTGATGTTGTTTTTATCTTTATTTACTACTTTCTTTGTCCTGTTCTTCCTTAGAAATGCTAAATGATTCAATATTACAATTTTCAGGTAAATTGGTAAAGTAATGAGTACAAGTAAGAAATCTCGAAAGAATGATGTCAACGGCGGTGAAGATCGCATTAGCAATTTACCGAGAAGTGTTATAAGTAACATTCTATCGCTCATGTCAACAAAGGATGCCGTGCGAACTAGTGTTTTGTCCAAAGATTGGGAATACAATTGGGCCTCTATCTTCAACATAGACATCGACGATAGTAAGTTGTATTCAAAGGAAAAGGCTGATAAGGATACAACTTTTGTTAACTTTGTGGAAAGAATACTTCTTCATTCGCAGAATATAAAAAGTTTAAATCTTACATGTTGTGAGAAGTACGACTCAAATCGCATGACAGCATGTATATCTGCTGTTTTGAAGCGCAATGTTGAGAGTTTAAAAGTGAATTATCCTCACAACGGAATCATCTTACCCCGTAGCCTTCTGAATTGCACTTCATTGAGAAGATTAGAACTTATATTGCCCTGCATTTTCAAAGTTCCAGTTAGCAATTGTTTTTACTCTAACCTCACAAACTTGTATCTCGATGGAGTTGAGTTTGTTAACGAGTGTTCTAATTCGAACCAACTCATATTTACTTTTCCAGTCCTAGAAAAGTTCGAGCTAAAAGCTGCAAATGGTTGAACGTGAAGTTAGTTGAAATCTATGCTCCTAGACTAACCATATTCATGTCTATGACCCCAATTGGTACTGTTGGACTAAGTGACTATTTAATCAAGATTCATGCAGCCAGACCTTTTATGTTCGGATCTTCGGGTGATTTAACAGAAAATATTTTTGTGATTGGATCACAAGTTGCTGAAGCAGCTATTCTTAATTATTGGAGGAAAGATGATCTAGAGTTACTCAAAAAGATTGGATTGCAAGTTCAATTGTTTCTGGAAGGAATCTCATCAAGTTTAAAGAATTTGGTGATATCATCCGATATTGCAAAGGTTAGTTTACACTTACCTTTATAATTACATGGAAATTAACTTGGTTTTTTGCATAAGACATTTTTGCTTATTTCACTTCCTGTAATTGAATTTTTGTTTCTGTTTATGATTTTGAATAAGGCTATTACCCAGTCACAACTACCAGTTCCTATTACCAGGTTTGATGTGCTGGTACGACTCGTTATTCATACTTCTTGTAATGTTGAGACACTACTTGTGTTACTTAAAGCGGCGCCATCTCTTAAGGTTCTGATCTTAGATACGGTAATCCACAAAAACTCTCTTTGATTATAAGCTTGGATTATCAACAAAACATGTTTCCTTTTCTTTGTTCTATGTTTTCCTTTCCCTTTTTGAATGGAGCTAATGCCAATTTATTATCCCCTTGTGAAATGCATGATGTTCAATCCCCCCAATGTGATTTGAAATATAGCACTTTAACCCCTGTAAAAAAAATTAAAATCCTTCAGCCGGAGAGTGTAAGTCACTCGCTTAAATTGAGAGTGGCATGAAAAGTATATTTGTAGCATAGGGGCGTAAAGTGCAACATTTATCGTAACATATGGGGGTATATTGCCACATTTATCATAGCACAGGGGGTAAATTGCCAAATTTATCATGACACGAGGGGGTAAAGTGCCACATATATAATAACATAGTGGGTTAAATTGCCACATAAACTAGGGAGGCGGTGTGAAATTTTTATAAGATTACAGGGGGTAAAATGATCTTTTTCATATCACAGGGAAGTAAATGAACTTTATGCCAATCACATGGAGTTAATTGCCACAAACTCATTTCGAATGTGTTGTTATAAATAAGTTACTGACTTGGTGCATTTGACTATCTATTTTCCAGGACGGTTTGGATATTTATAATTACGATGGGGTGGAGTTCGTACCATCGTGTATTGTGTCGCACCTCGAGAAAGTCACATTTAACTACTTTACTGGCGAGAAACCTGAACTTCATCTGGCAATGTTTTTGTTGAAGAATGCAGTTCATCTGAAGGAATTTTATCTTTACAGCTCTGTTTCTTCGAAACCAAGCAATGGAATTATCGATCGGTTATTAAGATTTCCTAGAGGTTCGTCTTGTTTAGCAATTATTGTGGAGAGGTCTAAATAACCCTATCAAATTACAGAACACAATTTCTTGAGTCCTGAGAATTCCAATTTGCTTCTGGTATTTACTGTTGCAAGTTCACTACTTTGCAATTGTCATCTTGTTTACCTATATATATTGTTTACTCATGTCTTATGATATATATATATATATATATATATATATATATATATATATATATATATATATATATATATATGTTGTTTACATATATTAGCCAAAAAAGCTCGAGTCCCTTTTCACTTTTGGTTAAATCTACTGGTCAAGAATTTAACCGAAGATTTGTGCTTGGAAGGGGTGTCTATGCAATTAATATGGGCATAATGAAAAAATACAAATTATGAAATATGTCAAACTTATCATAATGTGGCACAATTAGGATTTATGAGCAACTTAGACTTCATATACGACGATATTCATTTTGATATGGTTTAATCCCACTTTGAACCCTAAAAAATATTAGTTTGACACTTTGCACACTAAAAAATAATTAATTCCACTTTGTATCATCAAAACATATTTTATCTTTTACTTTGCACACTGGGTAAAGTTTAGGCTAAAAGGAAGGGGTAATTTTGTCACTCCTTTCAAAAGTCAGTATATATTCTCTCTAAAATACAATAATGTGAAATTCATGTGCAATTAAGAGCAAAATAACTCCGAAAAATACATAAAATTTAAAAAAAAAAAAAAATGAGACATCACATGTTGTAAATATAAATTTGAAAGATAGATATCAATTGATATTTTACCCATGTTAGAGTTTAGGGATCCTTGTTTTATTTGAATGCACGAAGCTCTAAATATATAAAGATTGTTACATAAAACTTCATATATTATATTTAGTACGGGTCACAAACAATTTTAACCCAACTACGTTAGTTATTTAGCTATTTTTTTTTTATAAGTACGTTAATTATTTAGCTCACTATAAGAAAAACGTCAGTTTTATACAATGTTTTAAAAACCGGACCGAACATCGAACCGGTAACCTTATTGGTTAATGGTTAGATCGGTTTAACCATTTTAACCACTGGTTCAACCTGTGTGACGTCATTACAATATAATATTTTAATTTTAATATATGTAATCAACTATTTAAAAAAATATATTATTCATTTTTTCAAGTTTATTTCCATAAACTAAATGTTTATCTCATGATCAATTATTTTTCCTACAAAATTTGAGTTAAAAATGAATGATAGCAACAAAATTAGAAGTATGATAACATGATATCAACACAATAATTCAAATTATAATAAACAACATATCAAATTTATTACTAATCACCTATGAAAAAGAGAAATTACTGATGAATTTTTCATTGAATTATATAAAAAAAATAAAAATACTTGAAGTTTGTGAAAAAAATGATTTTTCTAATGAATTTGATACTCAAATATATTTATATAACTTATTTTATATAAGATTTTTTGTGTTAATTCAAAGTGAAAATAGAAGAAGAGATGTCAGAGTATTGTTGAAGTTTAAAGGTCGCGGAAGAGATGTTGGATAAGGATGAAGATGAAGGCACTGAAGACAAAATTATAAAGGAGGTTTTGATGCATCCCAAAACTTCATAATCCGCTAAGTATGGAGTAACTTAGCTGATGATCCCTTTGGAAGGAATTTTGACTAAGTATAAGAAGACATCAGAAGAGTCAAAATTTTAAGGTCCAAGACTTCTGATCTGCTGAAGGAAAATTATCAGACTGATGAAGATCAGCCGACTCAAATCAGATTTGTTCAAGTTTGAGATCAGCTTAGCTCGCCATCAGACTTGCAATTCCGTCAGCCAAGTGGAAAGGATCATAGAGTCATCCCAACGGTAATAAATGCCCCTGGAAGTAATAAATGCTGAAGTACAAGGATATTAAAGACAAATGATTGAAGAAATGCTTCGCATCAGCTGGGTGCATTTAATGCTGCCTGCAGAATAGTACTGTTGATAGTACGAACAGACTGTAAAAGAGCCGTTCGCGGAAATTAAGGACCAGTACTCGAGGAATTTGAATCTTGTCTCTCTTCAACGGACATTTTTCAAACCTCAAGTATAAATAGCTGAAAGAGACGAAGAGAAAGAACAACACACTCTCTGAGAAATTTTCGAAGCAGAAATCTGTAAGTCTCAAGAACAGCTCACTCATCAGCTTAGTCATTTGTTGACGAAAAGCGAAGTTGAAGAACAAAGCTAAACACATCTTCTGAGTGAATTTGTAAAACTGAGTGTTGTGAGAAGTAGATATCCATCTTAGTGAGTGATATTACTTCAGAGAGTAGGATTTCTTTGTGATTTCTTACTGCGCACTTACGGCATGTTCATTTGTTGTTAGGCGTAAGCAGAGTATACTGGTTACTTTGTGTTTCTAGTATAACCCAAGATCTTTGTGACTTGGAAGAGTGGATTATAGGATATTTATATCCATATAACCACTATAAAAATTACTTGTGTTTTTATTTGCATTTTTACTTGCATATTTCAAGATTGCATATAACACTTCACTTAACTGTTTGAAAAAGGATTAAAAGAAGTTTATAAAACTGGGGAAACATTTTTCAAACTGCTGAGGATACTTGTGAAAAACACTTTGAAAATCCGCTGCAAGTACTCTATGTTGGATGAAGATGAAGATGAAGTGCAAAGAAGACAAGTAATTAAGGGAAGGTTTTGATGATTTCCAAAACATCATAATCAGCTAAGTATGGAAGCTTAGTTCCCTTAGAAGAATTTTGAACAAGTAAAAGAAGACATCAGAAGAGTTCAAAGTTCAAAGCCCAGAAGACTAGTGATCTCTTGCTGAAACAGCGAACAGAAGGGTAGGTCATCAGCCGAGTCAAATCAGATTAGTTCAGTATTTGATCAGCAGAGTATCTATCAGCAGAGTCGTTTTGATCAGCAGAGTAGAAGAGATCAGGAGATTAGTCCAACGGTAATAAATGCACTTGGTGTAATAAATGCTGGAAGAGAAGGGCAGTAATGGCAAATGATTGAAATTAACTCTCGGATCAGCAGAGTGCATTTAATGCAGCTACAGGAAAGTACAACAGAAAAGGTACTGTAGCAGTAGCCGTTCTGAATTTCGGGCTAAAGCTATGGATTTGAAGATTTGATTTCCTTCAACGGTCATATTTTCAAATTCAAGTATAAAAGGAGCTGATTTCAAAGAGCGAGACACACAACAACAATCAGAGATATTGATTTTGAAGCAGAATTTTTCTAAGTCTCAAAAGCTTGAACATCTCACTCGTCTGGTGGAAGTCATCTGTTGACAGAAACCCAGTTGAAGCAAAAAGATAAACACTTTCTGAGTGAAATTGTAATAGCTAAGTGTTGTGCGAAGTGAGAATCCATCTTTGTGAGTGATTCTACTTTAGAGGATAGGTTTTCTTTGTGAATCCCTATTGTGAGCTTATAGCCTTTTCATTAGTTGTCTAGGTATAAGTGGAGAAATATTGTAATCTTTGTGATTATAGTATAACCCAGAATCTGAGTGATCTGGAAGAGTGGACTAAAGGATTTTTATCCATATAACCACTATAAAAATTCTTTGTGTTATCTTGCATTCAAGTTTTCTTGCATATTTAAAGTTTGCATATTTAAACACTTTGAATTATCTAAAAGATTTTAAAAGGAGTTTGTAAAACTGGGGATAAAATCTTTTAAGAACTTAGTCTACTTGTGAAAAACACTTTAAAACAATCCGCTGCAAGTATACTCTTTGAAAACTGTTTGCTGGAAAATCAGCTAAGTATTTGTAAGAAGAGTGGTCAGTCTGCTGTTCAAGATTTGTTCACGATCAGCTGAGTCTGCTTACTGTTCTTCATCAGCTTAGTCTGCTGACAGAAGACTGAAAAGTTTTTAAGTTCAAAAATTTTCAGAGGTCTATTCACCCCCCCCCCTCTAGACCTCATCTGACCACTTGGGACCAACACTCTAAGTATTAAAACTGATTTTGACAAAATCATCTAAGTAACTATCAGTTTAGTGGTCTACAAAGCTGTTCAAAGATTTGTTCGCGATCAGCCGAGGAACCTACTGTTGATAACAACTTAGTCTGTTTAAGTTAACAAAAAGGTTTTAAAGTTAAAAATTAGAAAAAGTTTAGAGGTCTATTCACCCCCACCCTCTAGACCTCATCTGACCACTTGGGACCAACAAGAGAAATAAAATCCGTAGCGTTAACTTTTTATTTTTATAAGTGACCAGTGGTTCAATCGGTTCACTGATTCATTGGTTTTAGCGATTTTTTATCGGTTTTTCGGTTCAAACTGGTCAGGAACAAAGCTGATTTTGGAGGATTAATCGGACCGAATTGACAACCAGTTATCGGTTAAACCGATCGAATCGGTCGGTTCGGTCCGGTTTTTAAAACACTGGTTTTTGATGGATTTTTCAATAAATTTTTCGGGGCAAAAACTGAGAGCAAAAAATACATTCAAAAAACATCATTTCGAATTTTTTTTAATGAATTCTTCGTGTGATAACTATTTTCGAAGATCATTCCAGCGGATTCTTGGCGCCACATTTACTCACACTCCATCACTTTCATGTGAAAATAAGACTGTTTTTTAATTGATATTCTATTTTTTTATTTCAAGTTATATAAATATTTGTTTAGAATAATATTTATAGTAGGTCAGTATCAAATAAGTTTTCATTTGGTTGCCCTCCAAATTGATTTTTTCAGAGTTATTTTAAGTGTTTTTGACACTTTGCATCCTGAAAATAGAGTATATTTGCACTTTGTACCCTAGTGTGTTCTAGTGAGAAAATTTGTTAGTGAAATGATGTAATAATCAATTTTAAATATTTTTTGACACTTTGCACACTGTAAATATAGATTTTGACACTTTACACACTGAAAATATATAGATATTCACACAATCCATTGATCATAAATCAACAAAAATAAAGCTGGGAGGGAAAATATATAGATATTCACACAATCCATTGATTATAAATCAACAAAAATAAAGTTGGGAGGGAGGGGCATACCTGTCTTTAACCGCAAAGGTAAGGTCTTTTAAGGGAAGCAGTAGCTGTTGATGGGAATTGAGATGGAGGGTGAGGCGGCGGCTACAGAGTGAATTTCTCCATGAAAGCTCCATAATTCAATAATACAGATTATGATGATGATGATAAGCTTTTTGCCATTGTACGTAATACTATTTTTAATTAATTCACTTTTTATAACACAACAAAATGAAATGAACAATTATCTTATCATCAACAATAGATAACTTTGGCGTTTTTCAATTTTTTTTTATTTTTGGGAAATGCCAAACAAACATGGTTTCTATTTTTTGAAATAAATTTTTCATTTTTCAAAATTTTCAAATCACTATCTCAAAAGTCAAACAAACAACAATTTTCTTATCTATGAGCAAAACATATACAAACTCTACTTTAATTTGAAATGAAGTAACATATCTGTTACACAATTTTTCTCACATAACAATCATGATTTGACATAAAATCTTATACACCATACACCTACAACCTAACTCCGGGGAACCGGAGACAATTTTAGTAAAAAAAATTGTAATTTAATATCTTTTTGATGGCTTTTTTTGTAGGATGTTCGTTATATAACAAAGTACACATATGAATTGCCTAAGGATGTTTGTAGGATGAATTGCAAGAGGGAGCCTAAGCGCGCCACGAGCCACATTTTACCTTAGTTTAATGTGTTGTGTTGGTTTTGTAACATCCCGACTATTAGTTTTGTAAAACTATTATTCGTATCTTATTCAAGTCTCAATTGTGTTATTATATTTGTTTCGATTAAAATAGATGAAAAATGGTTAAATATGGCAAAATAGCTCAAAATCTATTTAAACATGTGAAAATGGTTAAATCGGTGAAAAATAACTCAAAATAAATCAAAACCGATGAAAATTGATCAAACCCCTGAAAATGGTTAAATAGGGAAAAAATAGCTCATAATCGATCAAAGCCGATGAAAATGCTTAAACTGGTGAAAGAATGGTTAAACCGATGGAAAAATAGTGAAAAATGGTTAAGTAGGTAAAAAATTTACTTAAAAGCAATCAAAACCGGTGAAAAATAGTTAAAGAGGTGAAAAAATGTATAGGACCACTAACTCCTCCATAAATCAAAATTAGGGGAATTATGGTAAAATTTGGTCAATATAGGATCCTAATGGAAGACTAACACGTACATGACGTATAGGATCATTAACTCATCTGTAAATCAAAATTGGGGGAAATTTGTTGAAATTTGGTCAATTTAGGATCCGAACGGAAGATCATTAACACGTATATGACCACTGATTCCCCCGTAAATCAAAATTAGGGAATTTATGCTGAAATTCGGTCAATATAGGATCCTAACAGAAGACTAACATGTATATGACCACTAACTCCTTCGTAAATCAAAATTAGGGGGACTATGTTGAGATTTGATCGATTTAGGATCCAAACGGAAGACAAACACATATATGACCATTAACTCCTCCGCAAATCAAAATCTGGGGAAATTTAATCAACTTAAGCTCCAAACGAAAGAATAACACGTATAGGACCACTAACTTATTCGGAAATAAAAAATTAGTGGAATTATGTTGAAAATTGGTCAATTAAGGATCTAAACGAAAGACTAAGACGTATAGGATTACTAACTCCTTCGTAAATCAAATTTAGAGGAAATTTATTGAAATTTGGGCAATTTATGATCCAAACAGAAGACTAAGACGTATATGAACACTAACTCCTCCGTAAATCATAATTGGGGGAAATTTGTTGAAATTTGGTCAATATAGGATCCAAACGGAAGACTAAAACGTATATGACCTCTAACTCCTCCGTAAAGCAGAATTGGGGGAAATTTATTTAAATTTGGTCAATTTAGGATCCAAACGGAAGACTAAGACGTATAGGACCACTAACTCCTCCGTTAATCAAAATTGGGGAAAAATTTGTTGAAATTTGGTCAATTTAGGATCCAAACAAAAGACTAACATATATCGGACCACTAACTCCTCCGTAAATCAAAATTAGGGTAATTATGTTGAAATATGGTCAATTTAGGATCCAAACGGACCACTAACTCCTCCATTGATCCTTGGATGGAACGGGTATGATGACTTCACTGTATGCAAGAATCATGTATGGATTGGAGAAGTACAGTGAACAAAGTTGGTATGCATACACGTCGACATCCGATCGCATGCCTATATAAACTGCTATTTCGTGCTCGCACGGTATCGTTTCGTGTATCGACTTCCGCACCATTGTACCGAGCATATACAACAATTTTACCATCCTAATATCTATGAATAAAAAAGTCAAATTAACACACCAAGTAGCTACTAAATTTTTTTTTTTGGTCTCCGGGAGCCCAGAGACACTTGGAGACTAGGTGACCAATCGGTCTCCATCTCCTGGAATTGAAACATTTCCAGGAGACCAGGAGACTAGTTGCCTACCTAGTCTCTTGGTGTCTCCGGGAGTCAGGAGACCAAAACAGTAAAAAAAATAAAAAGAATAAAAATAGCCTAAAACTTAATATTTTGTCTACTTTTTTCAATCAAAAAGCAATAGAAGATCGAATACTAACCACAAATGTTGATACTCTTCCTATAGATTTTTTTTTTAGAATTTTGTTTTTGAGATTTGGTATAAAGGAGGGTTTTATTTTTTAGTTTTAGTATTTAGTATGTTTTGATTAGTGGGTTTTATTTTATATTTTTGAATTTATTGGGGTTTTGTTTTATGTTTTTGAATTTATTGGTGTATATTTTAAGTTTTTGAAAATTTTGGGGTTTGATTAGTCGGGGTTTATTTTATATTTTCCAATTTATTGGGATATAATTAGTGGAGCTTGATTTTGTAATTTCTAAATTTTGTGGGGTTTAATTTTGAACTTTAAAATTTAATGGGACGGGGATTGATTTTGATTTTATCAATTTTATTGGGTTTTTTTTGCAATTTTGCATTTGATTATAACACTAACTAATAAGCTAATAGTGGAGGCTAATTTTGCAAATTCAACATTCATAAAGCTATTTTAATAAATTAAAAATGTGAAAAGGCCATTTTTGCAAATGAATCTTTTAAGAATTCCACTTGTATTGTGAATTGGAACAATGCTGCATCATCTCCCAGTGTATTTGCTATGGACAAAGACCCAAGGAGTAAGAACAAACCCTTAACTGAGGTTTCACGTAGGCCGTTGAGTGAGAGGGTGGTTGTTCCTATGAAGGTAAACCCTATGTGCAATTCACTAAAATTGAGATTGAGAAACTATGGAAACCTTTTGATTCATGTTGGTGGGAAAATTTAACTAGGGTGCTCCTGGATTTATCACTTTGAGAAAGACTTTCTCTAATATTGGTCTTAAGAGGGAATGGAACTCGGGGATGATGGATCTCAATCATGTTTCCATTTGTCTGCATTAGAGGAAGGTTTAGACATTTTTTGGATGTCTTATGAGGGTGTCCAAACGGTTTATTGGTTTTAAGCCCACTTAGGAATCATATGTCGTTTCATGTTGGATTTACCTCAAAGGACTACCCTCAACTTTTTATCTAGAGGCACTTTTAGAGATTGCTTCAAGTATTGGCAAGCCTAAGAGGATTGATAAGGCCACTGCCAATCTTATAAACATGACTAGACCAAGAGTGTATGTGGAAATTGATTTGATGGAGGAGCAACTCATGGAAATTCCATTTGGTATTGATGAGCATGGCAATTTTTTGTATCAGGGGTTACTTATGAGAACATGCCACTGCATTGTTCCACTTGCAGATTGTTAGACCATGTTGCAAGTTCTTGTACAAAGGGGAAATCCAAGCATGTGGGAGCTAGTTTCAAAGATTGTTGGAAAATTTATTAACTTAAAGCTAACTGCTAAGAAATATTTAGTTGAGTTAATTGATAGAATTTGATGATAATAAATGCTAAATAACATAAGCTAAATTAGATTCAGAAACCTAGTCAAAATAGCTAAAATATAAAAGATCTAAGTTGACAAAGATTCAAATAAATGAATACTGAGAAAATACTCAAGTATTGTATTCAAATAAAGTTTGAATAAGTTAATCAATTTGATTTTGACTGATTGACAAAGAAGATATTCACCATCCGATCGGGAACCCAATTACATTAAGATTATGGAGGGAATTGGACTTTTCATACCAAACATTTACCTACTTTATACATTTCATACCACACCTTTCAGAATGACACATTTCATACCAAAATCAATCAACCTTCTTCAATTTTCATACCACCTTTAAATTTTGGACGGAATCGGACGTTAACTCATTTAAAAAAAGAAAAAAAATCGGGCAGGGAGGGAGTTATGAATTTCACTTTTCATACCAAACGTTTACCTACTTTATACATTGCATACCACACCTTTCAGAATGACACATTTCATACCAAAATCAATCAACATTTTTCAATTTTCATACTGACGTTAACTCACAAAAAAAAATGCTCGCGGGCAGGGGATTAATTGAATAGGGCAGAAAATTGGAGGGAGGGGGGGGATCAATTTCCTTTCATTATCCGTTTTTTGCAAATTGGGGGAAAAATCAATTGGGTAAAATTGATACCCCGTAAAATTGCAAATATCCCCCTGGATGGAAAATGCATATAACATTGCAAGTACCCCTGTATTATTACGAATACCCCTCTGTATAATTGAAAATACCCCCTGTACAATTGCAAATACCCCCTGTAAATTTGCAAATACCCCCTGTACAATTGCAAATACCCCCTTGTAGCAGCTTCGCGGTGGCCGCCCAGCCGAGGATTTTTTTTTTTATTGATTACTTATTATTTAATTAAAAACAGATCCAGTTGTTGGTCCCAAGTGGTCAGATTAGGTCTAGAGGGGGGGGGGGGGGTTGGTGAATAGACATCTGAAAATTTTTAATAAAATTTTAACTTTAAAATTGTTGCACAAATTTAAACAGACTAAGTTGTTACAGAACAGTATGTTTACAAGGCTGCTCGCGAACAAATCTTTGAACAGCTTTGCTGACCACTAATCTGATAGTTACTTAGCTGATTTTGGTGAAAATCAATTTTAATACCAGAATACTTGCAGCGGATTTTTGAAGTATTTTTCAAAAGTAAACTTAGTACTTTGAAAACTTAATCCCCAGTTTTATAAAAACTCCTTTAACCCTTTTTCAAACAGTTAATCAAGTGTTTTATGCAATTTTAGAACTTATGCAAAAACTAAACACCAGAATTTTTATAGTGGTTATATGGATTTAAAATTCTTTAGTCCACTCTTCCAAGTCACACAGATCTTGGGTTATACTATAATCACAAAGTTTACAGTATACTCCACTTACGCCAAGACAACAAATGAATCTGGTCGTAAGCTCGCAATAAGAAATCACAAAGAAATCCTATTCTATAGAGTTTTATCACTTCACACAGATGGATAAACACTCCTCACAACACTCTAACAGATTTCACTAAGAAAAATATGTTTATCTATGATCTTCAACTTCAGCTTGAGTTAACAAATGACAAGTCTGATGAGTGAGCTGTTCTTGAGCTTTTGAGACTTAGAAAATATTTTGCTTCGAAATCAATCTCTCAGTTGTTGTGTTCTATTTTCTCTTCGTCTCTCTCAGCTATTTATAGTCACTCTTGAATTATGTCCGTTGAAGTGAGACAAAATTCAAATCTCTTGATTTCTGGTCCTTAATTTCCGCGAACGGCTCTCTGCAAAGTGACAATACTGCAAACTGTACTATCTGTCAGGCAGCATTAAATGCACCGAGTTGATACGAGTCTTTTCTTCAATCATTTGTCATTAATACCCTTAGACTTCAGTATTTATTACTTCAGTGGCATTTATTACCGTTGGGATGACTTCTTGATCTTTCCACTTGGTTGATGAGAGAACACTTCTGATGATGAACAGAGCTGGTCTCAAACTTGAACAAATCTGATTTGAGTCGGCTGATTTACACCAGTCTGATTTCTTCTCTTCAGCAGATCAGTAATCTTCTGGACCTTGAATATTTGACCCGTTTGATATGTCTTTTTACTTGGCCAAAATTCTTCTAAGGGATTACAACTAAGTTGTCTTTACTTAGCTGATATGAAGTTTTGGAAATCATCAAAACCTCCCTTAACTAAATAACCTTCAGTGCATTCCATCTTCATCTTTATCCAACAATTTCCCCCTGTTTGATGATGACAAAACTTCAGCTTGGTACCTGTTTACCTATACTAAAGTTTTGATCCTCAAAGTTTTCCGAGATAGAAAAAATGTTGGAAACAGAACTTGAACTTTTATTGATAATGAAATTCATTATAAGGACAATTCTGTTCAGATAAGATGTCTGACAGAAGATAAAGAAAACTGATTACAAAAATAATTAACTATTCTAATCATCAACTTCTTCACTTCCTCCTTCAAGTTCTTCATAATATTCATATGAAGACTCTTCATCATCATCTTCTTCTTCACCTTCTTCATCAGCTTCATCATCTAGGATCAGATTGGATTTGGCAGCTTCCATCTTTTCCTTGATATCTTGTTCTTTTTGAAGCTCTTCCATCTTTTTCCTTGTCTTCTCATCATTTTTGTACTTGGTGTAGGGCTTTGATTTTTCTCCATCAGAATCCTCGGATGCAACCTTTTCCTCATCAGTCTTGGCTTTTTCCTTGGGTTCTTCAGCAGCTTCTTCTTTGCCTTCAACCTTTCCAGTTTCTTCAGCAGCATCAGTCTTCTTGGTTTCAATAGCAGCAGCTTCCTCAGCTTTTTCTTCAAGTTTCTGACTTTCATCAGCAGCCTGAAGAGTTGGCTCCTCTTCCCTTTTCTCTTTCCCCTTTTTGTCATCATCAGAACTGGTGACACTAGCAGGTTTGGTAGTAGGGTTGAGTGCAACATAATGAATCTTCATCGCTGCACATAAAGCCTTGATGTTCTGATTTGCTACATCATGACAGACAGTTAGATGATTGAGAGAAGTGGTGATGATGTCATTCTGATCATTCAAGCAGTCAACGTTGGGTTGCATAGTGGCAAGTTCTTCATGAATTACATCTCAAACTATGTGGATATTCTTCAATAATGCCATGTTTGTAGCCTTCTCTTCTTCGTTGACTTTGATGAAGGTTTCTGTTAGATGGGCAATGTTGTTTTCACTTCTTTTCAGAGCAGTATGAAGATGGTCCACATCTGTCTTAATGTCTTCAACATTTCTGTTCATATCCAGCACACTTCTCTTCAGTGCACTGTCATCTGGCAGTGGGAAATTATCAACAGCATCTTGAACTATGCTTGCAGTTGCTTTCTGCATTTGCTCAAACTTTAGCCTGTTGGATTCTTCCAAGGCTTGCTGCATCTTTTCCAGCTGTAGTCTGTTCCTTTCTTCCATTTCCTTTAAGTTGTTCTCCAGTAGCATTTGGAAGGCTTCCATCAGTGATGAGTGCATATCAGCTGATGAAGCAGAAGGATCAGCAGGCTGGTCATCTTCAGTTTCCTGGTGGACAGGTGCATCTTTTAAATTGGTCTCTTTATCAGCAGTTGACTCCTTAGCTTTCCACTCAATTGCTAAGGGCTCTTTATCAGTTCGGGGCTGATCAGTGACGTCTTCAAAGATTTTATCAATGATTTTGCCATCATCAGTAAAGACTGTTGTCTGACGAATCTGTCTTACAACAGGCCACAGATTTGGGGCAGGATTCTTTACCTTAGGCATCTCATGATAGTCTTTCAGTTCTTTGCCAAAAGTAATATGTTGAATGCTTGGCAACGAGGGTAGAGCACTTGAAGAACGTTTCTGATATCTTGACTTAGCAGCCCAGTTCTTCAGGGCAGTCATCATAGCAATTTGAATAGCCCTTTCAGTAGGATCATCAGATTTCCTTCTCTTGCCTGGCAAAGTGTTAGCAATAATCTTTGCTTCTTCTGTAGCAAAGTCCTTGGCATACTGATGCATAGCATCTCTGACAAAATCAGAATCCAAGGCTCTTGTGATGGAGGTAGTTTTCAACCATTGAAGAACCCACTTTTCTTCATCAGCAAACTTCTTCCAGTTCTGAAGCTCTTCGACAGACTTATTCATTCTGAAGTCTCTCCACTTCATATATCTTTCTTTTTCATAGGTGAATAAAGTCTTGAGCATCAGTTTTTGATCAAAGTAAGCCAGAGCCTGCTCAAACCTGTTGAAAACAGATTTGTCAGCATTAATAATGTCAAAAGATTTTCTGACTTCAAACTTGGCCTTAGGCTTGACCATGCCAGCAGGCATCTGTTGGAATATGCCTTGATTGTCAATACAACAGAGTGCGGAAATTAAAATTTTTCAAGGCACACCCACAGATCCCATAATAAAATCTCCAAGTTATATATACGAAAGACATAAAACAAAGCACAAAAATAATCTAACAAAGGGGGTTTTCGATTTTTACCTCACCACAGGCAAGGTGGTGGAAACCTCCAACTCTGATTCTGAACTCTGATTAAGGTTCTGGTTCACTGGAGTGATCCAAGCGTCTCACCTCCAGAGAAAAGTCCACACCAACTGGATTATGATGACACCTCTTAGTCTTAGGCTCAGAACTAGATCTAAGAGGCTTGTTGATGAAGGATTGTGCAGATCTATTTGACAGATCAAAATTCCACACAAAAGGAATGAGGGAGAAGATATGCGGCGGCGGCGCTAGGGCTTTCACGGCGGCGGTGCGGCGGTGTTACGGCAGCACACGGCGGCGGCGCTAGGGCTTGGGCGGCGCAGGGTGGGGCGGATTTCCTAGGGCAAGAGAAGACTAAGGTTTTTGCTTAGGTGTTAGTTCTCTGAGTTCTGTCAGAACTCTATTTATAAGCACTCCTCAAGTCCTAGGGTTACAAGATTCCTAATGGGCTTAGGAGTCTATCTCTTGCAAGCCCACCTTAATTTAATTAATTACTTAATTAAATATTCAGCCCATATTAATTAATTACTTAATTAATATTTAGTTTAATTAATCAATTGTCATTTAAATCAATTAAATCAATTAATTAATTTATCTCCCACTTGAATTAACACTTTAATTCACTTAATTGATTTAATTACTTTTAAATCAATTAGTTCCTTTTATATTCCTACAGAACAGTCACCGTCCAATTGTATTGTGTGTGACCCTCTGGGTTCACCATCAATTGGCAGCAGGCTCACGAAACCTCGTGATTTAATTTATGAACAATAAATTGCTCCGATCAATTAAACTACCTTTAATTGACCACTCCTAGAATCAGTTCCTCTACTAACTCAGGAGTACCCACACTTCATGGTCGATGTCTAGCCACAAGCCCATGAAGCCCAACATCAGGTGAATTGATATTTAGTGAACCTCACCTCATATAATTACCATGTACATACGGTCCTTCTGTCGACCAATTTCCCGATCAAGACTTAGGGTGTGTGAATTGATCGGCACCTCTAAATTTGTCTCGATAACTATACTTTCTAATTCAGGATAATGTTCCAGTGTGACTGCCTAATTTGGAAACCCCTTTCCAAATCCGTCACCGACTACGGCCGTAGATTCATTGGAAACATTATCTAAGAATCGTATAGGAAATATTCTCATCCATTACGATGAGTCAACAGATTCCATCTTGGTACTAACCACTCGCGTACATGTCCATACGCACCCAACCTAGGCATTTTTATGACCAAGCTAAGTGGCCTATACCTAGATCTAAGTACGCACTTTCATGCACCGAATTCGCCCTAGCACCTCAAGTCATAGGACTAAATCGTACACTATTATAATCCTTTGAGAAACATCCCATCACCGATATGCGTCATGCGCTTCCACAATGGGTTTCTCTGTTCGGGTCGTTCGATGCATTCGATCCTCCATCGAATCACCTAGTCATATGCACTGGCCTCAAATGCCTTGTTCATGAAACTACAACAAATTCACTCCGTGTGAATCATGCATAATCGTACAAGTCTTGACGATTCACTCGATACCCCGTCTCGATATGAATCTATGACTTGGAACATTTTCGAGATCACGACCTTTGAGACTGTTTCATGATAAGTGCACTCAGTACTGAAGTGTATAGTCCCATAGTCGTGAGTGATCTCAGGGTTTCAACCAATCGCTTAAATGTATTCGCGAGAGATGAAGTTTGGCCATTGTTTATCCTTATACATATATAAATAAACATGCGTATTATTATAAAAACAAAGATTGTTATATACAAGATAGATCTATTACAAGCTAATTGTACTGGCTTGCAGGGCACTATCCTATCAGCATCTTTGGTTTGGCTTGTAAAGATTCACCAATCTTTACTCCTCCAGCATGTTCAGGGCCATGAGCATCCTTCTTGCTCAGCTCAATGACCACAGCAAGTTCAGCATCTTCAACAGCCTTACGTTCTGCTTCAAACATCCTCCTTCTCTGTTCATCCTTTTCGGCCTGAATCTTGCTGAGTTCAAGGACCCTTTTCTCCTCCTGTTCGTCTCTCTTTCTTTGCTCAGCTTCCTCTCTCTTCTTCTTATCAGCAGCAGAAATTTTCTTCTTTTTGATAAGGATTTTTCTTTTTCCTTTGTCAGCTTGGGTAGGTTTAGGAGCAGGACCAGCAGATGCAATGGGTGCAGCTGCTATAGGGTTGATGATCATCACATCTGGATCATCTTGAGGTTGAGTAACCTCATCTGTTGGTTCTTTTGGAGCAGTCTGTTGAGCATCAGTCTTTTCAGCAGCAGACTTCTCTTCAGTACCAGCAAGCCTCTCTGCTGATTGAGGGCTTTTTCTAACCAAAGTTGACAACTTAGTGGGAGAATCAATGAAGGTCATTCTCTTCCTGATTGTCTTCTTTGCCCTTCCTTCTTGAACAGGTTTGGAAGCATCTGTATCTCTGAGTTGACTTCTGGTCCTGTGAGCAACAGTCTCATCAGGATGTTCAGCAGATGGTGTTCTTGAAGATGAGGCAGGAGATATATTCCTTATCTCCGCAGTAGTCTGTCTAATGATTTCATCAGTCTTCATAGCATCAGACGTGTCTACTCTGGCTTGAACAACTGGCTCAGCTGTTTGAGTGGATACTTTCTGCATCTTCTTGGAGCCACTTCCTTAGGCTCAGCAGTATTCCTTTTAACTTCAACAGCAGGCTGAGTTGTTTTAGTTAACTTTCTTTGCTTCTTGGCAGGAACCTCTTCCTTGGGCTCCTCCATATCTTCTTCAGCTTCAACTTCATCAGCTTTCCTCTTCATAACAGGCAAGTACTTGGCCATTGTCTTAGCATTATGAATCTCCTACCCATTCGTCATTTCACAACCCATGTTGTGGAGCAGATAGCTCAGAGTGATTCTGTGATTAGTCTGTTGAGTAGACACTTTACCTTTCTTCTCATGAAAATTAGCCAAAATGTACCAGACAACCACTGACCAATTAACTTCCAAACTGTAAAAGATAGCCAACATAATGCTGTATTTCTTCATGGTCAGTGCATCAAGAGAGAAGGTGCAGTTCTCTATCAGCTTAGCAACCATATCAGCCATGCGCTGATACTCGTCCTTCAGTTGCTTCTTCTTGATGTTGTCAGTCACCATCTCACCCTCCTTGGCACAAATTGCCCAAAATTCTTGAAGTTTTTCCTCAACAAGGGTGGTGACATCATGTCGTCCACTGTTTGGTAGACCAAACGTTTCATGAAGCAGAACAGGGGTGATGACTACAGATTTGCCTCCAATTGTAGCTTTAATCTCCCTTTTGTCGAAATCCACTTCGGTCGTCCTGTAGTATTCCAACACTTGGTCCTTCCAGACCAGTCCTTCGTGTAGTTCCATGAAGTTCACCAAGGAAGCAGCCTTGAACTTCTCCAACAATTTCTTCATCAGATCGGTACTAGACTGATAGTACGCATCATAAACCAGATACATACCCTCCGCCGTAGCTTCTTGACTAGAACTCATATTGAATCTGTGGGAAGTTAGTGAAAAACAGAAGTTTGCAGAAGATAGAGTGCAAAGAAATTTCTCACAAATGCTCTAAGTATATTTGAGTACGTAAAGAACGACAAGTCTGATCAGATCTGAGTTCATAGAGTTAGGGTATTTCGGTTTCCGTGATACCCGCCTACCGTTAGATTCGTTTCTTGTCAGTTCTGATCGAGCGGCGTCTGTTACGCCTTTTCAAATTCAAAAAGCATTTAATGACAGGCGGGAATGTGAACCGCCTTATCATATTTGTAAAAGTGCGTTTTTAAATAAAATGTTTTTAATACGTACAGCTTTTACTTAACTGATCAGATGAGTAACTAAAGTACTTATCTGATGGGACTACCGTCCTGATGACTGATTGTTATCAGTAAAAGCCAATAATTGATAACCTTCCTCGGCTGTTTGTCAATCCAGCTAGATAATTAATCTACAATCTTCAAGACTTTAATCTTCTGATGAAAACATAACTTCAACTAACTTTCATCAACAAATTTCATCTTTTAATCAGAAGTACCGCTAGTCTTACAAGTTCCCCCTGACTTTAAGAATCCATAAGTTAACTAGTCTGTTTAGAGTTAATCCTTGGAGATAATACGATGTGTAAGCTGATGAACTTCAGTCTTCTGATGAGTTCCCCCTCAGCTTATGCATCTAATTTTAGTAGACCTAGTTCAGCTCTTAGAGTTGAAAACCTTGTCTCACTTAGAGGTTTTGTGAAGATGTAAGCAATTTGATTTTCAGTAAACACATATTCTATCATGACATTTCCTTTCTCCACATGATCTCTGATGAAGTGATGCTTGATCTCAATATGTTTAGTCCTTGAATAACTTGTGGTGTTTTGAGTAAGACTGATTGCACTTGTATTGTCACAGTAGATAGGTATTCCATTGATTTTGATGTTGTAATCTTCTAGTTGATGCTTCAACCATAGTATCTGTGCACAGCAAGCTCCAGCAGCTATGTATTCAGCTTCAGCAGTAGAAATAGATACTGAAGTCTATTTCTTACTCATCCAAGAGATCAGACGACTACCTAAGAACTGACAAGCACCTATTGTACTTTTTCTGTCAATCTTACAGCCAGTAAGGTCAGAATCTGAATATCCAATAAGCTCAAATCCAGATTCCCTAGGGTACCATAATCCCAAATCTTCTATGCCTTTAAGATATTTATGTATCCTTTTGGCAGCTAAGAGGTGAGATTCCTTAGGATTTGATTGATATCTCGCACAAACCCCAACATAGTACATGATATCAGGTCTGCTAGCTGTTAAGTATAACAGTGACCCAATAATTCCTCTGTACTTGGTTATGTCTACTGATTTGCCATCCTCATCTTTATCCAAACGAAGACTAGTAGACATTGGAATATTAGCAGTAGAGCTAGTTTCCATACCAAATTTCTTGAACAGATCATTTGTGTATTTTGCTTGGCTGATGAATATTCCATCAGGCAACTGTCTTACTTGCAAGCCAAGAAAATAGTTGAGTTCTCCCATCATGCTCATTTCAAACTTGTTTTGCATCAGCTTTGAGAACTTGTCACACATCTGTTGATTTGTTGAACCGAAAATGATATCGTCCACATATATTTGCACAAGCAATATATGATTTTTCCATTCAATTGTGAACAAGGTCTTGTCTACCTTATCTTTACGAAATCCTTTAATTAAAAGAAAATCATATAGGGTATCATACCATGCTCTTGGAGCCTGTTTCAGTCCATAGAGGGCTTTCTTCAGACGATACACCTTGTCTTCTTCTTAATAAGCTTCAAATCCAGGTGGTTGTTCAACATAAACTTCTTTTTGCAATTCTCCATTGAGAAAGCTGATTTCACATCCATCTGATAGACTGTGAAATTTTTGTACGCAGCATAGGCAAGAAAGAGTCTGATAGCCTCTAATCTTGCTACTGGTGCAAATGTTTCATCAAAGTCAATTCCTTCTTCTTGACAGTACCATTTGGCAACTAATCTAGCTTTATTTCTGGTGACCACACCATCTTCATTCATTTTATTCCTGAATACCCATTTAGTGCCAATTACTCTTTGATGACTTGGTCTAGGAACTAAGTACCAGACTTCATTCATTTCAAATTGATTTAGCTCTTCTGACATAGCTTCAATCCATTTTGAATCATTAAGAGCTTCTTCAATCTGTTTGGGCTCAATTTGAGATAGGAAGCTGACAAACATTGCTTCACTAGCAGCAGCTCTCCTTGTCTTTACTCTATCCAAAGGATCACCAATCACCAGCTCTGGTGGGTGATTCTTGAGCAATCTAAGATCAGGTTGCAAATCATAATGTTGTCCTCTGTTTTGATCTTGCAACACTACTGTTGGAGTTCCAATAGTAGTCTGTTGAACAACAGTTGTCTGTTGACCAGTCTCTGGTCTGTCAGCTGTTTGCAACTCTTCTGTCAGACAATCAGCATTGTGATTTTGGACAGCACTTGAGTTAACAACTGAGTTGAGATCAGGTAGTATGATGGGTATATGTTTTTCATTCTTTTCAACACTCAATTTCTGAAAATCAGTAGACAGATTTTGATCAGAACTTTGATTCTTTTCAGAAGATTGACTAGGTTCATCAAAAACTACATGAATGGATTCTTCTACAAGTAAAGTTCTTTTGTTAAAGACTCTATAAGCTTTACTAACAGTAGATTATCCTACAAATACTACTTCATCAGCCTTTTCTGCAAAAGCAGTAAGGTGATTTTTCCCATTATTTAAAACAAAGCAAAAAAATTCTAAACTAATGAATGTTTGGCTTCCTATTGTTCCAAACTTCATATGGAGTCTTGTTTTGGTGCTTGTTGATCATGCATCTGTTTTGGGTAAAGCATGCTGTATCTGTTGCTTCTGCCCAAAATCTTTGAGGCAGCTTAGCTTCAGCTATCATAGTTCTGGTAGCTTCTTTCAGAGTTCCGTTTCTCCTTTCAGCAACTCCGTTCTGTTGAGGGGTTCTGGCAGCAGAGTATTCATGGCTGATTCCTTTGGTATTACAATACTCTTCAACAGTAGAGTTTGTAAATTCAGTCCCTCTGTCTGATCTGATCTTTAGTATTTTCATACTCTTTTTGTTCTGAATTTGCTCCATCAGATTTGTAAGATGCTCGTTGGTCTCATTTTCTTCTTCATGAAAATCACCCAAGTGTATCTTGAATAATTGATAACTCTGTGAAAACAGTGTTATCAAGTCTATTTCCTTTACTCTTTCGATTACTTTTATTAGAGTTTTGATAGAATCTTAGGCAATTTTAGTTAGTTTTGTGTTTTGTCGTTCGAGTCATTGGTTTAATTGTTTTATGCATGAATTGGGATATTTTCTTATATATTGTGTTCATACTTGTAGGCCTAAGCTATTTTGGATTTAAAGACATGATTGGAAGTGAAGAACAACGAATTAAAGATCAAACTAAGTCAAGTAGTGCAAGAACGAAGAAGGAAAATGCTGTCAGAAATGTTGTTATGCACTCCGAGGACCATAACTCATTCAAGGAAGCTCCAATGAAGTTGAATTTCGACTATGATGTAGAGGAATGAGTTAGCTACACCACATATTTTACGGATCTTGATTTGGAGTTCGGAGCTGAGAGTTATGACACTTGCAAAACTGTCTCACAAATCTGTCGCGATTTTCAGCGGGATTTTAAGAGAATCCTTGGGCCTAAAGTCTCCTACTTGGGATCAACTTGGTAGATCTATTTAAGGACTTCTAGGTCACGAAATTACACATCTTTGATCATTTCTAAACATATTTCTTTCATAGAATACACCTACAACATCAAAGATCTACTTGGAGAAAGATTGAAGAAGAAAAGAGAGAAGTCCTGAAGATCGCCCAAGCAAGAAGAACGCAATATTGAAGATCTTTGTCTTAGATTCATCGTTTTGTCTATGAAACCACATGAACTCAGATTTGTTTTCCTTTATTATTTTCTTTTTATGTTTATCATGAACTAATTCTTTAGGATCTAGGATTTTTATGAAACTATGTTACTTTGATTATTTTCAATAGATTATTCGTAGTTAGGGGCAATTCTTGTGTTTGATTTAATTTCGTTCTCTATGCTTGCAACTTGATTGATCACCTAGTTGTTAGATTTAATATTCTTTTTGAACTTGGAAAAGGGAGATTAGGATTAGATAGGAAATTGAATAGTAAACGACTCTTAATATAGGAATATACTTAAGGCGTTTATACCCGTTACATGAGGTTCGTGTTTAATGCTTTGTGTTATTTATGAATCACCTAGGAATAGGATCGATTTGTATAATACATTAGGTTCTTATGTAATTCGGAAGATACGTAGGAATAAACTTGAATCCTCGGGTAGCACTCTTGTCACCACAATAACTACGCAAATCTCAATTGAGCAATCGATAGATAACATAGTGGATTATAACCCTAGGTTTCTCTTCTCATTATTCGAACTCAATCCAAGTACTTAGGTTAGTTAATTCATTTAGTTAATCTTGTTAATTTAAACCTGAAAATATATTTGAATTAGGAACCATATTAAAAGTAAATTAGGAATTGGAATTGGTAGATATTAGTCAAGTCCCTGTGGAGACGATACTCTTATACTTACTCTTTATTACTTGTTTGATACGTGCACTTGCGTTTATTTGTGTGTGTAAATTCCGCAACAAGTTTTTGGCGCCGTTGCCGGGGACTTGCAACATTTATTTGCCAATTTTTATTTTTGATTTTTCTTTTGTTTGGTTCCTAGTTAGTTATTCTTTTTCTCGTTCTCTTCATTTGGTATGAATCATAGCAATTATCATTGGCTTAATGAAGGAACGACTTGTGTGTATTGTGTAGGTGAACACTCGTACGATCATTGCCCACTGAATTCAAATTCAGGGTTATACGTGGATCAATTTCAGGATAGTCAGTATGGTCAGAATCTTCACCCCAACAACTACAATTCAGGGTGGGGGACTAACCCAAATGTTCCGTGGAGCGATGATCTGGGTAGTAATCAATACACAAACTTCATGATGACCAACTCGTTCATACCTCCAAGTTATCAAGAGTATTCTCAGCCACCACCAACAGAACCAAGTATTGCATTTATGATGGCATTCACCGATTGTATGGAGGATATGAAAAAGATCGGATCTGAAATGGATGCATTAAATTTAATTATGGATAAACCTGGAGCTAACTCATTTCAAGCTCAACCAGTGAATATGATCCATAATCCAAAGGTTTACTGTATCATTTGTGGGGGAGAGCATCCGTATGAAAACTGTCCTTCAAATTCAGAGTCAGCATGCTATGTGGGAAATAATCGAAACAACCAAGGTTATAACCCCTATTCTAACATCTATAATCCTGGGTGGCGAAACCATCCTAACTTTTCATGGAGCAATAATCAGCACGCTGGGCAAGGATTAAACAATGCCACAACTCAGCAGCAGCAAAATCCACCAGGCTCTCAAGGTCAACAAAAACAACCACTAGTGGATAATACACTATCGCTAGAAGAAACACTGAAGCAGTTTATAAACCATACATCTGCATTCTTCGACCAGACAAATGCATCTATTAGAGACTTAGAAATCCAAACAAATGCAACAAATGCATCTATTCGAAACCTAGAAACCCAAATGGCTCAATTAGCTCAAGATAGGCAGCACATACTTCAAGACTCACTCTTGAATGAAGAGGATAATTCGATGTTCTCAGATATTAAGCCGAGCGAGACAAATTCTCTTATTGTTGAGAGTGAAATAGAGCAGCCGCATAGCAATAAATGGACAAGTTTCGATGTTCTTCATAACGAGGAGATCCCGGATGCAAAAGAAAATATCTTAATCATTCCGAAGGACGAAGACATCAAGGGAGATCCCGAACTCGATAAGTCAATGACGTTGATAGATGTGATTGAGGTAATGGAGATAGAGGAGGATACAATTGAGTTTATCATACCTCCAATTTATGAGTCAAAAGGCGATGAATCTTATTTTGGTGTGGATGAGATATTAGTGAGAGATACGCAAAAAGGAAGGGTTGATGATAAAACGAACTACAATATGCATACCCATCCTCAAAGCGTGACTTGGATAGGAGTTGGTAAAGATTACAAGAGATTTGAACCTGGGGATAGAGCCTGTCGATTCGATACAAGGTTCAAATTTGTCCCAATTGAGCTTACAAGGGAAAAACCAAATTTCGGGACAACAAAGAAAGCAAAAAGGCCCGGACTTATGCTTGATCCGGATGGAACCCTATTTGATTATTGGCCACCTTAAAAGGGAAGTATCAAAGTCGAGCTAAGGACTTAAACCTAAGCGCTTCTTGGGAGGCAACCCAAGCTTTTATTTGTTTTTGTTTTTGCGTTTTTTGTTTCGTTTTTGTTTTAGTTTTAGTGTGATCTATGGTGTTTTGTCGGGTTTTGCAGGCGTATTGCGGTGCAAGGTAACGAGGAGATGAATATTTCATGAACTGGCGCGTTTTGGAGAAGAAGAATAATCAAGCCATGGCACAATCTGAGTCAGGCCATCGCTCAATTTTGACCAAAAAGAGTGCATAAATTCTAGTAACTTGAAGCCATGGCACAACTTGAGTCAGGCCATGGCTCAAGTCTTGAACAATAAAGTGAACAAATTCCAGCAGCTTTAAGCCATGGCACAACTTTAGTCATGCCATGGCTCAACTTCAAGTGCCCAAAAGCCATACATTTTCAGATTCGGAAGGCCATGTCTCAATTTGGATCGAGCCATGGCCTCTTGAAAAAAAAAAAAAAAAAAAAAAAAAAAAAGAGAGAGAGAGAAATGGATCGGGCCTTCTTCTTCTTCTTCAGCCTAGACCACCGCCCAGAACCGCCGCCCCCTTTTTCGGCCAAAATCGCGCAACCCAGCCGCGAACCTGCCTCTTTCTCTCCTTCAGCCACGCCGCCCTCATCCCCCACGGACCCAGCCGCACCCAGATCTGCCTCTCTCCCTCATATCTGCCCCACCGCCGAAGCCGCACCATCTCCGCCGCCATTGACTTCAGGCCGCACCCACCAGCAACAACCGCGATTGCACCGCCGAAACCCAAACCCGAACCACAGCTGAACCCCTAACCTCAGCCGCACCCATCCCCAACCCAACCGCGACTGCCCCGCTGAAACCCTAACCCAGCCGCGAACTTCAACCACAACTGCACAGATCTAACCTGTCGCGCCTACCCAGCCGCGACCACGAACCCGCGTCCTTCCCCCACGCGTGTTCAGCCACAGAGCAGCCGCGACCTGCCCCCTATTCAGCCTAATCCACTGCCCCTTGCTTCAACCACGCCGCCGCAGCTCCTCCACCCCCGCTGGCCCTCTCTTAAGTGTCGGGCAGCGGTAACAACATTGATTTTTGCCTTTCTTGGTTCGATTCCTAACTTTGATTTCAAATAATAGTTAGAGGGTTTGTTTTGCTATTTTCGGACTGCTGTTTGTGATTATTTGAGGATTATGGAGGAACGGGTTCTTGAACGGATAGTAGATACTTGGATCATTGCTTGATTGTGTGGGTGATTGGGATTGATTATATTTTCGGTTTTGGTGTGCTACTTGGGAATTGATTGTTTTGGTGGAGTGAACCAAATGGTACCACGAAGTCGAGCAGTCCCGAGGATGATGCGTAGGATGGACAGACATGCAGGAGACCGCCAGACACAGCCTCGTAGGGACGCATTCTTTTCACTATTTTCTGTTATATTTTGTTGGTGGTTGTCTTACTGTCTGCATGTGCATATTTTCGTCTTTCCTGTTTGGTTAATCTGGCATGTTTCAACTCGTTGGTTTATGTCACAGTGAGGACACTGTTTGTTTTAAGTTTGGGGGTGAGGTCGCATTACTTCGTGCATGCTAGGTCGACCTTGACTAATTTTTTTGAAATTTTATGTCTTTTTGACTGTTTTTCTTGCACATTTTAAGCACGAATGCATAATCGAGAATTGAGGATGACGTTAGAGAATTATAGTTAGAATAGAGCTTAAGAAATTCTTTCTTGCCTACCTGATCTCTAGATTCAAGGGTTAAAGTGCTAAAGGTCTAAGTGATAGTTTTGCCTAAGTTTGGGGGGAATGATAACTTTAACAAGAATCAAATGAAGCAAATAATTGAAAAACAATAAAGTAAATTCAAAGAAAACAACCTCACTTGTATGAGACCTGAAAAACCTCATCGCTTGAGACTTATACTTGCACTCCTCTAACTTGACTGCGATAAGATGAACGCTATATGGGTGTTTTGATTTAACTATTCGGCACTCCGCTATTTTGACTGCTTCTTTAGAACGAGTTATGAGTGTGAGTGGTGCTAAATATACTTAAGTTATGCTCATTAATGAAGAAAATGATAAATGAAAGTTCAAACTTAAAGGAGTCCATAACTTCGATTGAAAGCTTTGCTAGAACTTAGTAATTAGTATGATAACCTGAGGAAATAGAGAATATGTTTAGCAATTTAGGAATTCATGCAATTAGGCTCAATGATTTCGAAGCTATATGGATCTAGGTGATTCCGACATTCTCGTTTTATGTATACACACACACACACGCAGGAACTTCATGATAAAATGCATAACGTTTTGAAATTGATGGTTAGTAGTTTGACTTGGGATGCATGATTGTAAATGTTCGTGTCGTTGTTTGAATTTTTGTCATTACTCGAGGACGAGTAATAGTTTAAGTTTGGGGGTGTGATAACTCTGTGAAAACAGTGTTATCAAGTCTATTTCCTTTACTCTTTCGATTACTTTTATTAGAGTTTTGATAGAATCTTAGGCAATTTTAGTTAGTTTTGTGTTTTGTCGTTCGAATCATTGGTTTAATTGTTTTATGCATGAATTGGGATATTTTCTTATATATTGTGTTCATACTTGTAGGCCTAAGCTATTTTGGATTTAAAGACATGATTGGAAGTGAAGAACAACGAATTAAAGATCAAACTAAGTCAAGTAGTGCAAGAACGAAGAAGGAAAATGCTGTCAGAAATGTTGTTATGCACTCCGAGGACCATAACTCATTCAAGGAAGCTCCAATGAAGTTGAATTTCGACTATGATGTAGAGGAATGAGTTAGCTACACCACAGATTTTACGGATCTTGATTTGGAGTTCGGAGCTGAGAGTTATGACACTTGCAAAACTGTCGCGCAAATGTGTCGCGATTTTCAGCGGGATTTTAAGAGAATCCTTGGGCCTAAAGTCTCCTACTTGGGATCAACTTGGTAGATCTATTTAAGGACTTCTAGGTCACGAAATTACACATCTTTGATCAGTTCTAAACATATTTCTTTCATAGAATACACCTACAACATCAAAGATCTACTTGGAGAAAGATTGAAGAAGAAAAGAGAGAAGTCCTGAAGATCGCCCAAGCAAGAAGAACGCAATATTGAAGATCTTTGTCTTAGATTCATCGTTTTGTCTATGAAACCACATGAACTCAGATTTGTTTTCCTTTATTATTTTCTTTTTATGTTTATCATGAACTAATTCTTTAGGATCTAGGGTTTTTATGAAACTATGTTACTTTGATTATTTTCAATAGATTATTCGTAGTTATGGGCAATTCTTGTGTTTGATTTAATTTCGTTCTCTATGCTTGCAACTTGACTGATCACCTAGTTGTTAGATTTAATATTCTTTTTGAGCTTGGAAAAGGGAGATTAGGATTAGATAGGAAATTGAATAGTAAACGACTCTTAATATAGGAATATACTTAAGGCGTTTATACCCGTTACATGAGGTTCGTGTTTAATGCTTTGTGTTATTTATGAATCACCTAGGAATAGGATCGATTTGTATAATACATTAGGTTCTTATGTAATTCGGAAGATACGTAGGAATATACTTGAATCCTCGGGTAGCACTCTTGTCACCACAATAACTACGCAAATCTCAATTGAGCAATCGATAGATAACATAGTGGATTATAACCCTAGGTTTCTCTTCTCATTATTCGAACTCAATCCAAGTACTTAGGTTAGTTAATTCATTTAGTTAATCTTGTTAATTTAAACCTGAAAATATATTTGAATTAGGAACCATATTAAAAGTAAATTAGGAATTGGAATTGGTAGATATTAGTCAAGTCCCTGTGGAGACGATACTCTTATACTTACTCTTTATTACTTGTTCGATACGTGCACTTGCGTTTATTTGTGTGTGTAAATTCCGCAACAATAATCATCCACAACAGCTAAGCAGTATTTCTTTCCACCATTGCCGATTGGATCAATGGGTCCAAATAAGTCCATATGTAGCAGTTCCAAGATCCTTCCAGATGATTGGTGCTTCTTGCTTTTGAATGATGACTTGATTTGTTTACCCTTCTGACATGCGTCACAAAGCTTGTCTTTGCTCATGACTGTCTTTGGAATTCCCTCTACCAGATCATTTTTTATAAGTCTGTTGATGGTCTTGAAATTCACATGATTTTTTCTTTTGTGGCACAGCCAACTGATTCACTTGGTGTTGATGCCACCAAACAAACACTTGAATTCTTGTCAATAGAATTTCAGTCCACTGTGTAGACATTCCCTTGTCGTCTTCTAGATAGAATGATCTTCGTTGTTCAAATCTGTTCAACGTAGCACTTATCTGTTGAGAAGATGACCGAATATCCTTTGTCACAAAATTGACTTATGCTCAGCAAATTGTATTTGAGACCTTTAACATAAGAGACGTCAGATATCTCAATGTTGCCTTTGATCAGCTTTCCACTTGCTACAATCTTGCCTTCCTTGCTGTCTCCAAACGTCACATTTGGACCATCCACAGCAACAACATCAGTCAGCTCATGTATGTTTCCACACATGTGACTTGAACAGCCACTGTCCAAGTACCAAGTCTTCTCTACTTTACTCCTACTCCTAATCCTAACCTACAAAACAAAATAAAATTATTTTAGGTACCCTTATTGAGAGGGTCCTGAAGGATTAGTTCCACCTTTGACAACCCAAGATGATGAAGTCTTAGGCTTCTTAGGCTTCTGTTGTTTGGCAGGAGCATGAACAGTTTCATCTTCATCATGTTTATCATATTTGCTATGTTGATGATAATCAGCATGATAAGGATAATGTTCATAAGCAGAATAAGATGCATGATAAGCAGGATATGCATGCATTGGATGAGCAGGATATGGTGCATAGTAAGTTGAAAATTGAGGTGCATGATACATAGAAGGATATGCATCAGGTTGCACATAATAAGACTCATTTCCATACCAAGCATTTTGATTTTTCTTATTTTTATGCTTCTTTGGTTTACTAGATGCTTGCTCATTAACAGATGACTTAGTTTTATCACTAGCCTGATTGGTTTTAGCCTTATCAGAGGACTTCCTAGGACTCTTCTGTTTGGACTTACTAGTCTGTTTTCCTACACTAGGCTCTTTGCTCTTTTTGGCGTTAGGAGTTTTCGTCTCCTTTAACACTTTTTCAGGTGAAGCAGGTTTAGTAGTCTGAACATACAAAATGACCTTACTGTTGTCAACTGATACAAATTTTTCAGTATGGTTCAGTTCTAACTTATCCTGATCTAAAGGTGTCTTCTGTTTACTAGAGATAAGAGTGGATGCAATAGTTGACTTTTCATGAGACTCAATTGACTTTTCAAGTTACATGATTTTTCCTTTAAGGACTTCACATTCAGCTTTCAGAGATTTATTTTCTTGCTCAAGCTGTTTATATTCATCTGATTCTTTTGGCTTTTCAGCCTTAAATTTCAGTGAACTATTTTGCTCTCTTAGCAATATCATCTCTTCCTTAAGCTTTGTAAATGCTTCAGCAATACTGGTATTGTTAAGCATCATTTGCTCAAATGAATTAAATAATTCATTATCCAGAGGAGTTACCTCATCATCCTCAGAGCCATCAGATTCCTTTGCCATCAGGCAGATAAGAGCAGGTCTCTCTTCATCAGAAGTGTCTGAGTCCGAATCTGATGAGTAGACAGCAGCTAGCTTTTCCGCTTCTGCTACCAGCACCTTGCCTTTCTGATGCTTTCTTTTTTTTTTTCTGATTCTTTTTTCTTCTTCTGTATACTTCTCAGCTTTAGGATATGGGCAGTCTCTGATGAAATGACCCAATTTCCTGAAGTTATAACACATCATTTTAGATTTATAAGAATCTTTATCTTGAGAAGAAAAAGTAGGGTTAGAAGTGGAAGCATTGTTGTATTTGTTCTTCATTTTTCGTTTGTAGAACTTTTTGAAATTATTCATCAACGTCTCCAGCAGTGTACTCCTTTTTGTTGAGTATTGTGGCTTCATCAGATGAGTCCACATCTTTGCTTTTATGGGCTGGCCTTCTAGGATTTTCAGCAGCAACCAGGGCAGCTGTGGGACTTGAAGTAGAGGTTTCTTCAACACCCATTCTTGGCAGTTTATACTCGTATGCCTTGAGTACTGAGAACAACTCGGTGAGTTAGATTTTTCCTAAATCTCTTGACTCTTCCATAGCTGTCACCTTCATGTTGAACTTTGGAGGTAGAGCCTTCAGCACTCTGAAGGTTATCTCCTTATCAGTGAAGGTTTTTCAAGTTTCAGAACTTCATTCAGCGTCCTTGTAAACCTTGTATCCATCTGATCAATGGTTTCCGCAGACTTCATCTTGAAGTTGTCCAGCTTTTCCGGAGCAACACTCAGCTGATGCTCTTTAATGGCGTCGTTTCCTTCGCTCATATCACGAACCTTATCCCACATTTCTTTGGCAGTCTTGCAGTGCTTGACTTTGTCAAATCTGTCGTTGTCAAGGGCCTTGGTCATGATGAAACGGCCAACTTTATCCAGATTGTACAGCTTGATTTCTTCAGCTGTCATCTCTGTTAAGTCTTTCTCCACCAATATATCGACTTCATCAACCTTGATGGTCTTGGTGAATTTTAATGGACCTTTGATGATACATGTGTACATGTTATCATTGTAGGCAGCTAAGAAGATCTCCATTATGATCTTCCAGTCTTCGAAGCTCATACCAGCTATGTGGGGAACATGGCTGATTTTTTCAAAAAGATGATTTTTTGAAAAGTTTGAAAAACCTTTGAAAAACACTCGGATCAAGCTCGTTGATCAGACAACTGATTCTAATGAACCACCTGCTCTGATACCACTTGTTGGTCCCAAGTGGTCAGATGAGGTCTAGAGGGGGGGGGGGGGGAGGGGGGGATGAATAGACCTCTGAAAATTTTTAATCAAATTTTAACTTTAAAACTGTTGCACAAATTTAAACAGACTAAGCTGTTACAGAACAGTATGTTTACAAGGCTGATCGCGAACAAATCTTTGAACAGCTTTGTTGACCACTAATCTGATAGTTACTTAGCTGATTTTGGTGAAATCAGTTTTAATACCAGAATACTTGCAGCGGATTTTTGAAGTGTTTTTCAAAAGTAAACTTAGTACTTTGAAAACTTAATCCCCAGTTTATAAAAACTCCTTTAACCCTTTTTCAAACAGTTAATCAAGTGTTTTATGCAATTTTAGAAATATGCAAGAAAACTTATGCAAAAACTAAACACCAGAATTTTTATAGTGGTTATATAGATTTAAAATCCTTTAGTCCACTCTTTCAAGTCACACAGATCTTGGGTTATACTATAATCACAAAGTTTACAGTATACTCCACTTACGCCAAGACAACAAATGAATCTGGCCGTAAGCTCGCAATAAGAAATCACAAATAAATCCTATTCTACAGAGTTTTATCACTTCACACAGATGGATAAACACTTCTCACAACACTCTAACATATTTCACTCAGAAAAATGTGTTTATCTTTGATCTTCAACTTCAGCTTGAGTTAACAAATGATAAGTCTGATGAGTGAGCTGTTCTTGAGCTTTTGAGACTCAGAAAATATTTTGCTTCGAAATCAATCTCTCAGTTGTTGTGTTCTATTTTCTCTTCGTCTCTCTCAGCTATTTATAGTCACTCTTTGAATTATGTTCGTTGAAGTGAGACAAAATTCAAACTTAATTTTCGCGAACGGCTCTCTGCACAGTGACAGTACTGCAAACTGTACTATCTGTCAGGCAGCATTAAATGCACCGAGCTTATACGAGTCTTTTCTTCAATCATTTGTCATTAATACCCTTAGAATTCAGCATTTATTACCGTTGGGACGACTTCTTGATCTATCCACTTGACTGATGAGAGAACACTTTTGATGATGAACAGAGCTGATCTCAAACTTGAACAAATCTGATTTGAGTCGGCTGATTTACACTAGTCTGATTTCTTCTCTTCAGCAGATCAGTAGTCTTCTGGACCTTGAATATTTGACCCGTCTGATATGTCTTCTTACTTGGTCAAAATTCTTCTAAGGGATTACAACTATGTTTTCTTTACTTAGCTGATATGAAGTTTTGAAAATCATCAAAACCTCCCTTAATTAAATAACCGTCAGTGCATTCCATCTTCATCTTTATCCAACACCAGTAATAAATCCTAATCTAAGGGTTTTTTTTTGTTTTTGTCACTACCAATATGTGTGATGTATTTTTGTAAGTAGGCCTTTTCTCATGGAGTTATTCGTAATTTACCTTTTCGAAAATAATCTTATCAATTAAAAAAACGTGATTTATTTCGGTTTCTTCAAATTGATAAGACCATATGTGGTAGTACTGTTTCAATTCAAAATCTTCTTATCAATCATAAATTAATAAAATTCATCATTGCCCGTAAATTTATACAAAAACATTTGGCAGAAAAAGTTCAAATTTACGATTTATTATGGTTTTCCCAAACTGAGCAGACCACATTTGATATTTTCAGCTCAAAATCAATGGTCAAAATTGTATCATTTTAGGGGCAAGGAATTAATTATAAGAAAGTGGCAAACACGAGGGGTTTTTTTTGTGAATGAATTATACTTAAAAATTTAGCAGAAAAATTACAAATAATGATTGAGTATGATTTTCAGAGATAGAAAAGTCCTATTTTATTATATTTTGTACAATTTCGAAAAAGAAGCGGGAATGTTATCGATCATATAGTTTATTACGGTTTCCTCAAATTGAGAAGACCTCATGTGGTACTACTGTTTCAATTCAAAATCATCATATTCATTAATTGTTATAATTTATAATTGCCCATAAATTTAAAAATTATTTCAATTTTTTACATATTTATTAGTACTAATAACATCCAAGGGTAAAATTGGAACATTTTAGGGGGCAAGGGGTTAATTGTAAAAAAGTGACGAACCTGAGATACTTACCCTTTCGTAAAAGAAACGGGAATGTCATCTAACATATGATTTTTTACAGTTTCCTCCAATTAAGAATAGCATATGTGGTAGTACAGTGCCCGCGAGGCTTTTTTTTTTTTTTTTTTTTTGGAGTTAATGTCGGTATGAAAATAGAAAAATGTTGATTGATTTTAGTATGAAATGTGTCATTTTGAAAGGTGTGGTATGCAATGCATAAAGTAGGTAAATGTTTGGTATGAAAAGTGAAATTCATAACTCCTGCCCAAAAAATTTCCTCTCTGCCCGAAATATTTATTTATTTATTTTTTTTAAAAATGAGTTAACGGTGGTATGAAAATTGAAAAAGATTGATAGATTTTGGTATGAAATATGTCATTCTGAAAGGTGTGGTATGAAATGTATAAGGTAAATAAATGTTTGATACGAAAAGTGTAATTCCCTCTAAGATTATGTGTCAGAGCAATCTTTTCAAAATGTCCAATGCACCCTTTGTAGTCCAAACTTATTAATTAAGTCCTTAACTAATGAAATCACGACTTTTTGACTTTCTTAATGACTATTTAATTTCTTCACTATTTTCCATGATTTATCATTATATGAGATTTGCTTAGGTCTAGCGATATTGCCAGAGCATATATTATTGCTGCCAGATCAACTTTTTTTAATTTTCTAATTTGCCCCTTTTAGTCAAGATCATAAAACTTGGAATTCTCAATTCTCATGACACACCATATTATTTTATTGACAATTCAATTTTATCTCTCATATTAATACCTTGTTTTCTCTCTCTTATTAATATAATATTATTGTTTTCCTTTTTTCTTTTATTATTTAACTTCTTTTTCCTTGTCCTATTATATTTCAAGCATAGAAATAATTATATAGTTTTATATAATAGTATAATACGCCTGGTATGTAATTCACAACAATATATAAAGAAATTAATTTGTGATGAAATGAACTATTGCATAATTTCACTTTTTCTCTTTATAATTGAATTTTTTGTATCTTCTTATTACCAAATGTTTATGACTTAAAGCAAATTTGGTAAATCAAAAAATGAGCGTAGTCGACTTCACACAATTAAAAATGAAATGTGGATGGATAATATAGTTAGATAACTTTCAAACTCGTCACAAGCTCGATTCAGTAAGTCAAAAATAAAAAAAAATATGTAAATGTAAAGCTAAACGAGTTTAATACATGTTCGATTCGATTAAAACTTTTTCAAATCTAAATCTATTATTCTAATCAAATCTAGCATGAATAATATAGTCATATAATTAACTTTCAAACTCGTCACAAGCTCGATTCGGTTAGTAAAAAAAAATGTAAATGTGAAGTTCAACGAGTTTAATACATGTTCGATTCAATTAAAACTCGTTCTAATCCAAATTATTTAAAAATATTTTCAAAATTCAAAAATATTAATTAATCATTAATGCACAAAAATAGTTTGTACAATCCAAAGAAATTATCACAACATCATATATAAGTGTCATTCTAATCAAATATACATGAAAATGGAAGGGAAAAATGCATCCCTGGGCCAAAATTAATATTACGGAATTTTTTTATATTACAAATGAAGTTAAAAAAATAACATTTAAGGATGATGATGAAGGGCTTCTTTCATATGCGCAGTATATTATATTACGACAAAATTAAAATTAATAATTGCAAATGAAGTTAAAAGAATTACCTTTAAGCATGATGATGAATGACTTCTTTCATGTGCCGTTTATTATATGTTGAAGAACAAGTAAAGTTATTAATGTGATTTATCTAAAAAGTCATTAAAATAATTTATTTATTTTCTTGTTAAAATATAATACTATTAAAAAAGAAACGAAAAGTTAATAATGTATTAATAAGAGAGAGAATATTGAATCACCAATTAAATGAGTATTTGGGGAATTGAGAAATATGAATTTAATCATTGACTTGAAAGGGCAGAATAAGAAATTAAAAAAAATTGCTCTGATAACAATAATATGTGCTCTGACAATATCGATAGCCTTTGCTTAGCTAAGGAAAGAGACGTTTCGTATCTCACATCACATATCTTGTTCTTTAATATATATATATATATATATATATATATATATATATATATATATATATATATATATATATATATATATATATATATATATATATATATATATATATATTCAGATAATTCATGAAAGATGTAATGTCGATTTAAATAAATTTGTATGTTTGACTTCAACTTTATTATTGTTACCCATTAGGGGTGTTCGCGATGCGGTTTAGTGCGGTTTTGTACTTGCCCAAACCCAACCCAATATTTGCGGATTTTGAAATCTCTAGTCCAAACTCAACCCAACAAGTCTTGAGATTGCACTATGCGGTTCATTTGGGTTGGGGCGGTTTGGGGCGGGTTTTGCGGTCTCAATTATCAACTTTCTTGTATTTTTATTATTTGATGAGTTAAATATAAATGCACTAATTAATTATAATTTTTTGTTTTTATTAATAAATTTAGTAAACTTTCATAGAACATATAATGGAGATAATGTAAAATATCAATTAAAATATGATTTTCAATGAATACATAATTTAATGAAAGCTAAAAACAAACCCGAACACTAAATTAACAAGTTTTCATTACACAAAAATCATATCGTTCCCAAAGAATAAACAAAAGAGAAAAATATATTTATATTCGAACTTGGTGTTGGTGGTTAATGGCCAATGAAAAGTTTGATTGATATTTTTTTTTTGCTTTACTTTTTGTTTTTCGCAGAATATTTTTTAATTAATTTGTTCTAGTTTTGGATCTATTTCTTTTTATCTTTTTGGCACTTCAAATTGGAGATTTACGTAAGATTGTAGGGTTTATCTAATATAATTGGGTTTTGGGTTGTGGAACACGACTAATCTGTTAAAGTATATACTTATATTATATTTCTCATTTTCTTAAATCTAGGACTAAATTAAATAATAAAATAAAATAAAACATATATACATCATAATTAATATAAAGTGCGGTCGAATGCGGTTATGCGGTCTGAAAAAGTATAAAACCAAACCCGATCGAAAATTACGGTCTTTTTTTCATGATGCCCAAGATCAACCCATTAAACCTTCAACTCATAAAATTGCGGTCGGTTTGGGTTGAGTTGATCGGGTGGGGCGGTCTAGCGGTTTCGTTGAACACCCTATTACCCATTCAAAACGAATTTGTTGAAGAACTTTTGGATGGATTGTTTGACTTCAACTTTATTATTGTTCCCCATTCAAAACAAATTTGTTGAAGAACTTTTGGATGGATAGATTTAGGGCCAATATTGAAATTTGGTTCAGTGTGGGGCTAAAGTTCTAAGTTAAATAATTGAAATAAAAAAAAATCCGATCAAATAGTCAAATTTAAAATTTATATTTTATACACGAGAAAATATAAGGAGATATAAATTAAAAAAATGAGGTAAAATTTGACAAAATAACCTCTAATTACATATGATACCCCATTATGACCTCAAAAGAACTCAAAAATCTATGTATTACTTAACGCGTTAGCTAAACACTGCATGGGTCGATAAGCACAGCGCCTAGTATCCATCGTTTATGGCTAGGACTACTAGGATATCTATTCGCTCCCCTAGCTTTCGTCTCTCAGTGTCAGTGTCGGCCCAACATAGTGCTTTCGCTGTTGGTGTTCTTTCCGATCTGTGCATTTCACCGCTCCACCAAGAATTCCCTCTTCCCCTACTGTGCTCCAGCTTGGTAGTTTCCATTGCCTGTCCAGGGTTGATCCCTAAGATTTAGGCGGACTTTTTTAATTATAATTTCAAATGACACCAGTTACATTCACAATTGGCCACATTTATTTTTTAATTTTTGAAATCAGTTCAAAATAGGCTAGGCGGAACTAGATCAGCAAAAAATTACGTAGTAATGCATTAAATAAAAAACTAATATGAAGAAACTGTATTATAAAAAATAATGATTTGAATTTTCTTGATAGTTACTCCCTCCGTTTAAATTTTTTGTCACTTTGAGTAGTGACACATAGATTAAAAAAACATAGATTAAAGAACATATTAAATGGCCATCATTTGAAGATAAAAATTCAAAAACACCCTCATTGGAATAATAATTATTTTTCTTTCTCTTCTTTTTTATTAGGAGTTAAAACAATTATGATGAAAAAGTAAATCTGAAAAAAAAAATTAATTTTACATTAAACTTCTAAACCGACAAATAATATGAACAATTTTTTTTTCCCTAAGCAACAAAAGGAAGGAGTATTAAGAATGAAATAGAACAATTTGGAACAAGAATGAAATAGAATAAAATAAATTTATTAAGAAATAAAATAGATTAATAAACTAAAGTAATTAAAAGTACAATTATTAAGAAAGGGAAAAAGACTAAATATGTATTAAGAATTATAGGGGAAAATTGAAGTTGAGTCCCTTAGTCTGTCTTTTTACGATATAATTAGTGAAGAATTGAGAAATCCTGAAACGAATATTTGTGCAGCAAACTACGTTTTAATTTTCAAAAATAGGAAAAGTAACTCTCCTAACGTTACTTGAATATATTTTATAACGCCGGCTTCTAATCTTTGAAGTTTGAACCCATACTATTTTTTTTTTTTTTATATATAATTAGATCGATGCTTTACTCTTAAAGAAGGAAGACAAAGCCATTTTCATCAGCGCACATCACATTCATATATTTTTTTTCCAAAAAAGATATATACCTAAGCTAAGCTAATTTAGGTAGTTAAATATTTTCTCTGCCATGGTTTGCAGAAACTTATTGAAAATTAAGGAAAATTTATGGAGTTGATTCCTTTCTCAAAATAATAAAACATGAATTTGAGGTGCTCCTTTTGAATATGTTGACTTTAAAGGGCAAATTAGGTAGTTCAGCTGATTTGCTAATATAATGTTAAAAATAAAAGAAAAAAGTACACATTATACACATTATAATAATTTCTTTTCTTTTTACAAGAAGAATATATAGGGCTTAAATAAAACGGAAATAAACTCCTCAAACATAACATTCCTTTTCAGTTGTTTCACTGCCCAATTCATGTCAGCCACCTTCAAATAACCCTCCGCTCAACCTTGCAAGTTGCAACCTTCTTCTCCCGCCGTCGCTCGTCCCTCCGGCGACGATACTCCGGCCGTCTTGTCCTACCCGATTGATTATTTCTTCAATCTCTCTCTTAGGTTTGTAATGTACCTTGACCTTTTGTTTTTCATCACTGTTTCGCCGATATTAATGGTGGAAGTCTCATTGCTATTCCCAAAACCCTCTCTATATATATGCTAAAATAATTTCAATTTCAATTTCATTTTAATGTATCATTGTACTAATAATTATAGGGGTAAAGTGCCACATATATAATAACATAGTGGGTTAAAGTGCCACATAAACTAGGGAGACGGTGTGAAATTTTTATAAGATTACAGGGGGTAAAATGATCTTTTTCATATCACAGGGAAGTAAATGAACATTATGCCAATCACATGGAGTTAATTGCCACAAACTCATTTCGAATGTGTTGTTATAAATAAGTTACTGACTTGGTGCATTTGACTATCTATTTTCCAGGACGGTTTGGATATTTATGATTACGATGGGGTGGAATTCGTACCATCGTGTATTGTGTCGCACCTCGAGAAAGTCACATTTAACTACTTTACTGGCGAGAAACCTGAACTTCATCTGGCAATGTTTTTGTTGAAGAATGCAGTTCATCTGAAGGAATTTTATCTTTACAGCTCTGTTTCTTCGAAACCAAGCAATGGAATTATCGATCGGTTATTAAGATTTCCTAGAGGTTCGTCTTGTTTAGCAATTATTGTGGAGAGGTCTAAATAACCCTATCAAATTACAGAACACAATTTCTTGAGTCCTGAGAATTATATTCCAATTTGCTTCTGGTATTTATTCTTGTAAGTTCACTACTTTGCAATTGTAATCTTGTTTACCTATATAGAGTGAATTTCTCCATGAAAGCTCCATAATTCAATAATACAGATTATGATGATGATGATAAGCTTTTTGCCATTGTACGTAATACTATTTTTAATTAATTCACTTTTTATAACTCAACAAAATGAAATGACCAATTATCTTATATCAACAATAGATAACTTTGGCGTTATTCAAAAAATTTTTTATTTGGGAAATGCCAAACAAATATGGTTTTTATTTTCTGAAATAAATTTGTCATTTTTCAAAATTTTCAAATCACTATCTCAAAAGTCAAGCAAACAACAATTTTCTTATGGGCTTTTGGCACTTTGCACCCTAACTTAAAAGTTTTGGCACTTTACACCCTGAAATACAATTTAGTTGGCACTTTGCACCCTAGTGTGTGTTTTGAAGAAAAAATTCATTGATTGAAGAGTAAAATAGTTATTTTCAAATATTTTTTGCACTTTAAACCCTAAAGTATAGATTTTGACACTTTGCACTCTGAAATATAGAATATTGGCACTTTGCACCCAAAAATTATAATTTCTAGCATTTTCAACATCGACTTAATATGATAATCTAAATTATGCAAATAAAATGCAATATAATAATATGTTAGATATGTAAACATGTATTTTAGATATAAAGTAAATAATCTTGAGGATACTTGAAAATAAAATGAAGACAATGTCATTTTTTAATCTAAATTTACAAAGAGAAAATGTTAAATAAGTTATTATAAAGTAAAATACTTTTAGAATAACAAGTTATGATTGTTGTGCATAGAAATGACCATTTTATCTCTACATCGCCGACATTCATGAGTATATTTTTTTTAAGAAAAATACATTATGGTGCAAAATGTCATACAAATTATATTTTTAGGGTATAGAGTGCCAAAAAATTTAAACCGGGGTGAAAAATGCTAATATTTTATAATTTTAAGGTGTAAAATGCCAACATTCTATATTTTAAGGGTGCAAAATCTATATTGCCAAGGTGTAAAGTGAAAAAAAAATTAAAAATAACTATTCTACCCTTCTATCAATGGATTTTCTCACTAAAACACACACTAGGGTGCAAAGTGCCAAATAAATTATATTTCCAGGGTGCAAAGTGCAAAAACTTTTAAGTCATGATGCAAAGTGTCAAAACCCTATAATTCCAGGGTGCAAAATGCCGAAAACCCATTTTCTTATCTATGAGCAAAATATATACAAACTCTACTTTAATTTGAAATGAAGTAACATATCTGTTACACAATTTATCTCACATAACAATCATGATTTGCCATAAAATCTTATACACCATACACCTACAACCTAACTCCGGGGACCCAGAGACAATTTTAGTAAAAAAAATTGTAATTTAATGTCTTTTTGATGGCTTTTTTTAGGATGTTCGTTATATAACAAAGTACACATATGAATTGCCTAAGGATATTTGTAGGATGAATTGCAAGAGGGAGCCTAAGCGCCCCACGAGCCACATTTTACCTTAATTTAATGTGTTGTGTTGGTTTGGTAACATCCGGACTATTAGTTTTGTAAAACTATTATCCGTATCTTATTCAAGTCTCAATTGTATTATTATATTTGTTTCGGTTAAAATAGATGAAAAATGGTTAAATATGGCAAAATAGCTCAAAATCTATTTAACATGTGAAAATGGTTAAACCGGTGAAAAATAAGTCAAAATTTATCAAAACCTATGAAAATTGATCAAACCCCTGAAAATGGTTAAATAGGGAAAAAATAGCTCATAATCGATCAAAGCCGATGAAAAATGGTTAAACTGGTGAAAGAATGGTTAAACCGATGGAAAAATAGTGAAAAATGGTTAAGTAGGTAAAAAATTTACTTAAAAGCAATCAAAACCGGTGAAAAATAGTTAAAGAGGTGAAAAAATGTATAGGACCACTAACTCCTTAATAAATCAAAATTAGGGGAATTATGGTAAAATTTGGTCAATATAGGATCCTAATGGAAGACTAACACGTACATGACGTATAGGATCATTAACTCATCCGTAAATCAAAATTGCGGGAAATTTAATCAACTTAAGATCCAAACGAAAGAATAACACGTATAAGACCACTAACTTATTCGTGATAGAAATAGTGTCCTGCAAGCCAGCTGTATGGCTAGCATTTATTGTAATAAATAAGGAACTATTCAATTTCGATTAATAAATGCACTTTATTAAATGTTCATCTTTATCTTATGTAATAATTATCTAAGCATAAGGATAGAAGTCCTTAGATCACAAGGCTATGGGACAATCCGTGGACTGATTTTCAAGGCCGTGATCTAGAACATATTCAATAGTCGTAGAATCCAATCGAGATAGGACATCGTTGGATTCGGTTAGACTCTCACTATTGTGTATACTCCGATGAACTGGAGAACGCTGGGGTCCACGAGCGTGACTGGGATAGTCGATACACATAAGTGGGTGGCTTGCTGGGATGTGAAGCTCACTGAATACCCCAATTAGGAAATAACTCACCATGGAAGCGGTAGTCGCATATCGGGGTTGAAGTTATTACAATTTGCAATAGTATACGAGGAACGATCCCTAACTACTTGAGGTGATAGGGTTTATCTGGTGCGAGAACGTTCATGCTTTGATATGAGTATCGACTGACTGGAGATCACCACACTACAAAATTCATGGCTTCTAGTGGCAAATTTTGTTGTCACTGAATGTGCAAAAGTTGTCACTAAAATTAATCAGTGACGACCATTCACATTGTCACCTATTGTCACTACAAATACCGTGGCTAAAAGTTTTAGCCACAATGAAAAAATAGCATCGCTATAACCAATTTTTTCAGCCACAAGTAATTGCATGTCACAAAAAAACAAAGATATAGCCTCGTGTTGAATATCACTATTTCAAAATTAAGTCGTCACTACAGATAGTACTTTCGTCACTAGAAATAATTTATTTACTATTTATCACAATTATTTTTTATTTGAATAACTTATATCGTGACAACAGAAACCGTGGCTAAACAAATTTACTTTTTGTTAAAATTATGAAAAATAAAAGATATTGTGACAGGTAACACCGTGGCTATTTTATTAATTTTCTAATAAATATAATTTTAAATATTATCATAATTTTCTAATTAGTCAATAAATAAGAGCTAAAGTGACAACATTATTATGGCTACAAGTAATTTATTTTTCTTTTGTAATTTTCATCATCTATTTAATTTCATTTGGATTCTCACAAATGTCACTACTTTTTTTTTTAATTAATTTCATATGGATTCTCACAAATATATAAACAAAACTACAATACTACAATAAGCTTTCATAACATCAAAATTCAGTACAACCAAATATATACAAACTAAAGCAACTACTAAAACCAGAAAAAAAAAAAAAAAAAAAAAAAAAAAAAAAAAAAAGGAAATTGTCTAGCAATGATACACACAATGATCAATTGCTTCTGCAAACAAATTTAACTACTTAAAACCTAAAACAAAGGAAACTGTCTAGCATGATCAATTGCTTTTGCAAGGAAATTGCCGAGGCATCTTCAGACCTACAATGTGATAAACAAATAAAAAGTTAATTAAATAGTATAAAAGGTAAAAATGAGATAAACAATTATTCTACTTGAAAAGTTTGTATAACTTAAAGGGCGAAGCACTAGTTTTGCTAATTACATACTCCAAAAAAACTTATCAACAAAACATGAAACAAATACAATAAATGATTCAAGTATTTGAGACCGGCTCAATCCTCATAAATCTTTCTCTGTAGGCCTACTAAACCTTTCTCTTTTAATTATTTTTACTTTTACAAAGTAGTATCTCCTTTTAATTTAGTTATGCATCGAGTTCTATTCTTATTTCTACGGTCATTTATCAGAGCTTCACAATTCTATGCTCTCTAATTAATAGAATAGAGAACAGTAACAGTACTCAACTTAAATCAACAGCAGACCACCAGCAAATTAAATATTAGCTAGCATGCACCAACATTCATTCATTCATTCATTCATATTTAATAGGAGGGTGCATATTCATACCAAAAAGCATCAGTACATATTACACATAACAAAGCACCCTACAAAAAACATACACAAATCCACCTTAAGACAATGATAAGACCATCACTATACAAACTTAAGATTATAACTTCACAAACTCAAAGTGATATGCATATATTATTCCTAGAAAGTTAATGCAAATTGTATTAGATTCCATCAGTAATATTCATGAGTAATAGCATCAAACATTCCCTTTTTTGTGTGTGTGTGTGAGAAGCACCAAACATTCCCACTGAAGTAGTAAAAGCAAAAACACAACAAAAGCTAAAAATTGCATTTCCTGATAACTTCCTAAGAATCACTATTAACAGTTTGATGATGATTATCATAATTCCTCCTATCACTACTACCAAATGTAAACTCTACCCAATCTCTTTCCTCCTTTCTCCACTACTTATGATCACTGTTAGTAGACAATGAATTTTCCAAAAATAAATAAATTAATACCCTAGGTAAAAAAGTAGTCAAAACAGTGGTATAAAGAATGAATAGATTTTGAGTTTGGTAACATAACTGACTCTTTAGATAAAGAACTAGTGACTCACATTCACGTGTGGATGAGTCTGGCCAGCATCGCCTAAACTTTGAAAGAAAGCAGGAAATTGATTTTGGAGATAAGCTTGAACTTGAGCTTGGACTTGAGCCTCTTGGCTGTTAGCTTGGGACTCCAATGCTTCAATGCGTGAGGACATCTCCTTCATGCATTCTTTATCTTCTTCAACTTTCTTCCTTAATTCTTCATTTTCCTTTTCCACCTCCTCGCTAATATTTTGTCCTTTCTTAGAAGGTGGCTTTAGTCCATCTCCACAACCACGAAGACGTCCTGATTTTTCTGGTCCCAAAGCTTCTATAAAAGCTTCATCCTCGTTCATCGGCTCATGGTTATCATCTAGCTCTAGATTTTGCAATCGTGTTATTTTATCCTGTAAAATTACCTTTTAGAATGTAGCACTGTGAAATTATGACATCAAAAAAAAAAAATAACTTTATTGACTTACATAAGCATCTTTTGATTCTTTGTCCACCCAATCATTCTTCTTGGTACTAATGTGAGTTTTCTTCAATGTATCAGTTCGTGTAGGTTCCACTCCCGTTTCAGTATCTCGCTTTAATTAAAAAGTAATTGGATTTATTATTTTATAGACAGATGTAGGGAGTAGTACAAAAAGTATATTTAAAACGCTTACATCTTCATAACAATATTGTGCAATGGATTTTGTCCCACAAGTATGAAACATCTTCAGTTTGGCCCGATTCTCAGAGTTTCTTTCACTTACATTCTGTATGAACAAGAGTAATACAATTATATTAAGAAAACCTACTTTGTTCCATAATGTTGAGGTTATTACACTTTTCATATTTTACCCTTTTCTGAAAAACTTAAATTTAATGCAGTAACATTTAATTATAAGTATGGCTGCTTAATAGATAAGTAAATTTACAGCTACATAAAGTATTATAAATTACTCACTAACATACCCGAAACTCCTCACTTTCAAAGTAATTGATAAGAAGCTCCCAATCACTTAGTTCTACTCCTTCAGGAGGCTGATTCAAGACATTCTCATCATACTTGTGGTCTTTGTAATATGAATGCAGCTTGTGGCGACGATTCCTATATTGCCGATTCAATTGTCGGAAGAAAACTGCTTTAGTTTGAGAATTTTCTTGAAGATCAAACTTTTGCTGCAATTTTGATGACCAATATAAATATTTGATACATTCCTCAAAAATAGAACCAATATATTAAATGATAGGTTACAAAGTATATACCTTCATAGCCAGCCACATCTTCCTTTTATTTTCAAATGGAATATCCTTAAAGTAGGGATATTTAAGGGGTGCATACTGCTTAAGGGTAACACAAGCCTCAGTCTTGAAATGACGAGCATTATCACCAACAACCCGCTTTCTACGTGGATTAATAACAACTTCTAGTTTTCCAGTTCTCCGTCTTTGATTTTGGACAGAAATGCCTTTGGTTGTTCCTCTTCTTCCTTTCTTGCGAGATGTTCCTGACATTAACTTCACATAGTAAGTAGGTGTTTTTACAAAGTAATATCATACAGGAAATATATACATAAAACGACATAAAATAATTATCATTTAAAGAACAAAATATGTAGAATTAAAGTAATAAAGAATTATAAACCACCAATATCATCAGGTTGTCCAGATGCATCTTGTTCTATGGTCTGCTCCTGAGATTCTTGAATAAATTGTTGCAATTGAGCTTGCTCATTTAGTTGGCTTCTAGTTCGACCACGAGTAGCCATGTTCAGAATTATACAACCTGAAAAGATTTTGTGCATCAGACTCACCTTAAAAATCAGCATAAAGTAATTAAACTTGAATGTCTAGGGAGGTAATTATGAGTAAATCAATACATAGAGGCTTAATTATCATGATCAAGGATCATAGTCAGAAATTATGTTACTGAAATTAAGAAAAAGAAAAACCAAATCATCAAGTCTCAACACTTCCGTACTAACTACAATGAATAAATACTAATCTTTGAATTGCATGTGTATAGTTCTGTATATATAATATATCAACAAGCAAGTACTAATATCATTCTGGAAGAATGAGAAAGAGATCCACTAAATTCTCAACAAGATTTATGATATTACACCTATTCTCCATCTCTTAACATTGAATATATTAAGAATTTGATAAAATAAAATCATTAAAGTAAAACGAGTCATTACTTTTTAAATACTTACATTATAGATTAAGAGAAAACGATATCAAAAAGATAAGCCCCTCATTAAACACGAAGCTAAAGACGAACTGAATTTCGGCTCTAAAGACTAGAATTGTACAACACTAAAGAAATAGTGTGACATACCAAAACAATTCATCAAACAGCTGGTGGAATAGTTCCACTTCTTTCTTGTGAGTATTTCTGATATAAAATTTCAATCTTATGGGCAGAAATATATTGCCATTTTCCACGTAAAGAAAATGATTTTGTGGAAAGCCATAAAACTAAAACCTACACCTGTTTATGCCTAAGAGGGGGGGACCTTTTACGTTGTCTAATATACATGCCCATTTCACTATGAAATCAATGAAAAGAAAAGGTCAAATCGTAAGAGATATCTTACCTGAGACGGAGTCGAGAATTAAAGAATTGATAACTAAAAAGGGCGGAGTGCAAACTGTGAGAGAGGAAGATTAGTAATGGGATTCTCGAATTAAATATCAATGAGGTAGTCATTGTTGAAGAAACCGTTCTGATTTTGTGGAAAATATTTGGGCAGAGCAAACGTGTTGAAAACCCACTCCTCCCACCAAAAAACTTGGCGCGAACAAAATTAGTACGAAGAAAACGAATCACCCAAATTAAGGGAAAATTTAAAGATACAAATAAGAATGAGCTGATTCAATGAAAAAACCAAAATGGGGTAAAATGAGATTCTGAATAAAGAGAACCCGTGCGGGTAATAAGCCCTAATTTTCTTATGAAATATGATAAGTGGTATACCTCTAATTAAAAAAGAAATTGAAATTCATTGGAGAAGAGTTTGGAGAGAATTACTAACATAAATTTACTCGTGAAAGTGGTCTTCCATATAATTAGGCAATAATGCAGTTGTAGTCCATTAACTTTTAAAGGATAGTGATTTTGGGATAGTTTCTTTTTTAGATAAGCAATTCGATCCATTTACTTTATATTGTTTAAAATTTTACGACATTTGACTGGAATTTCGGGTATTTGACATTTTATTAGTTGCAATTTTAGGACATTTGACAGCAATTTCAGTATGTTTCTCACGAAATTCAAAATTTTAAATGACCAAAATTGCGACTATATGTTCTAATATTACAAACTCCAAAAAGTTCAAGGACATAAATGACAACCTTCTATAATTGCAAACATTGAAAAGTTACGTGATCAAAATTGCTTACTTAAAAAATAAAATATCCCAAAATCTCTAAAAGCTGATTTATTTTAGCTAAACGATAAACTATATCATCATATCATAATATCTTACATTGAATTAAAAAAAGAGTTAAATGCAAAAATACCTCATATACATTGCCTAACTAGAACCCACCACCACCATTTATACTAGCACAACTCTCATGTGTTCTTTTTATATTAGTAAAAGAATCCCCATTAAAATTCTCTTACAAGTAAATAAGGAGGTTTTTGTCATATTTTTTAAGGGAACATGGATGTTATTACTAGTTTTCAAATTAATGGGATTATTGTCAAATTCTTAGGTGAATAGGGATATACTTATCACTTTTCCTTCAAAATATGTATTTAGACTTGGAATGAGGTTTTTGCTAATACAAAATAACACAGAGGTATTTTAGTCTATGCATAACGAATTTTTTTCCTCTAACTTTCAATAAGTTTTAATTTTAATCCTGCAGTTACAAATTTCACCTTCTAACTTTCAATAAGTTTCCTTCAATGACATTTTCCCCAGTAATAGGACCAAAGTGTAATTGTGGTCCTAAATTTAAAACTTATTGAAAGTTATATGACCAAATTTGTTATGCATAGGCCTAAAAATGAAATTGGATGAAAATTAGAGAACTAAATGTTGTACATTCACTATAATTACATAACTATTTTTAGAAAGAATACCAAAGTTACATGACCATTTTTTTTAAATTTGCCATATATATATATATGGTTTCTCAAGGATTTCTTTTATTTCTTTTGAGGTGTGTCATACACATTAAGTGAAAATCTCTCATAACAGATATTCGAACATGAGTTCGCTTCTTTGTAATGACTAGTGCATTTCACTAGTCAAACTCGAGTATACATCTTGATATATATATATATATATATATATATATATATATATATATATATATATATATTTCTTTTGTCAAATTTTAGTTTACCGTCCAATCGCACTTTTCACACCCCTTATGAGACACTATTGACAATTTCATCCTCTAAATATTTTTTTATCACTTTCGTTCCTCTAATCAATTATTATTTTCTCTTTCACTTTTGTGACAAATTGCGGCAGAGCCAAAGTTAGGGGCATGGCACACTCACTCACTCAAGGGAAATATCGTCTTTTGAGTCTTAAAATTAGTCATGTACTTAAATCTCAATTTAAATTCTACCAACATAATAAATTATTATTTCAAATTCTCTGCTCATAATGCAACATAATTGCATTGGATATAAAATAAAAGGAAAAAAATCAAATCGCCTATAAAATAAAAGGTCATACATTTTGCAAATAGTATTTGATAAGTAATTAATACACTTACATGTCAAATAAACCTTTAAAAGGTAATCCCATAAGCTTTCATATTTACTATAGTCACAAAGAGATAACTAACATAAACAGATGGCAAAGAAAATCAAAGCCGCATCATGTGACTGATTCTATGAGAAAGATTGACAAGTGAGATCAATAACAAGAGAAAAAGTTCACCATGAGTATTCAGTACCCAGTAGACTCATAAACTACAATTCCAAAACAATTCATTGTGACGACTAGAAAAAAATGCACAAAAATGTTAAATACAAGAGCCACATCCACCAAAGATAAGTCTGAACCAACCAAAAACAGTTTAAAGCGAAGACAAGATGCTAAAAGAGCTAGAAAAATAAGTGCCACAACAGTTGTTCACATCATAAACAACAACAATTCACACGTGTCCATAATGAGCCAACAAACAACAAAGAGAGAAGTTCCACGCAATACAACTATCATTTTAGATTCCAAAAAGTTTGAATCCTTGTGCAAATCCTTAGCAAAAAGCAACCAACCTGCAGAGGAGAAAATTACATTTAATTTAAAAGACATCACAATTAGACAAATGGAAATATTTTGATACAAAATTTATATATATCAACCTATATTAATTGTTGAAAAATACATAACAAGATACATACCAATTTAAAATATATCAATTCCTTTCAAGATACATTCTAATCGTGTTCTCCTTCAGATTCATCCATCTCAGTGTCATCCTCATTGTCAATTTGCTCTTCATCTTCTTCATTATATTCAGCTAATGTTTCATCGTCTTCATCTTCATCTTCAATAAATTCGTCGAGGTCTTCTTCCACAGGTGCTAAGCCATCAGAATCAATTGTTGCTGCTGGAATATCAGTCCTCTGCCATTCCTCAAATTCATAAGAAATGGTTGATGGGATGCTTGTGATATCTGGTTCATTTTGCTGGATAGGTTCATTGATAATTGTGGAATTTCCGTCATCATTTTCAAGCACATTCCATGAACTTCGAGCTTCTGCCTTGATCACAACTTTCCAGTCATTGCCAAGTTTGATGTCATTTACATAAAATACTTGTTGGACTTGCGATGCTAGCACATATGGTTCCTTAGTCTTCCATGGCTTTGACGTATTGATACTTGTATAATTGTATTTGTCTTTTTGAATTGATCTACCTTCATACCAGTCACACTTGAACAACACTACATGATTGTTTCCCAAGTAGTCTAACTGAATAATATCAATCAACACACCATAGTAGTCCCTATATCCCGATTCCTCCTCAACTTTTACAACCACACCACAGTTTTGAGTTTTCTTATTAATCTCACGTTGTTTGGTGTGAAATCGTAACACATTCACGACACAAGCCTCATAGTGAGTTACTCTTTGATCAGGATGATATGCTATGTATTCCAAATTTGTGTGAGCTTTCTCTTTTTCTTCGCTTGACAGTGATGCAAACTATGAATACAAATTTAAATTTTAAAAAAAAAATAGCACAAAATGTTCTTATAAAAATTATGAAAGTGCTTATAAAAATACTTACTTGCTTTTCAAACCAAGTAGAGAATGTTTCTTCATGTTTTTTTTCCACATCAGGTGTGTCTAGTCTCTTTAATTCTTCCAAGTGTCCACTAGAAACAAGAACACTGTCCCCTTAGTTTCTGATTTATTTTTCATACTTATCATATATATCACAAAATTATTTTAGACACGAAAGGGAAGTTTATATATTAAAATACCAAATGAAAGGTAAAACTTCGTCAGTGTTTTTCAAAACATAGGAATGGGCTTGCTCCCATGATTTTTTATCAATAAAGTTATATACTCCTTTTCCTATCAAACGAGTGTTATCTGAAAACACGCTCAAGTTTTGTTGAGATTTCTCCTTACAATTATCGTAATTGCGTTCTATTTTGTTGAATTGTGTTTCAATGTCATCCAAATACATTGAGCAAAATGCTAGGCATTCCTCGGCAATATAACCCTCAGCTATTGATCCTTCTGGAAAAGCTTTGTTATTAACATATAGCTTTAACTTGCACAAGTACCTATAAGACACATTTTACAGTTACAAAGGAAAAAAAGGTTAAGTCTTGAAAACATACTATAACAAATACGTAAAGTTTACCTCTCAATGGGGTACATCCATCGGTATTGAATAGGACCTCCTAACATTGCCTCTCGCGCAAGATGAATAGGCAAATGCACCATGATATCAAAAAAGGCTGGTGGAAATATTTTTTCTAACTTGCATAAGGTTAGTGAAATCTTACTCTCAAGATTCTCCAACTCTTCTGGTTTCAGCTCTTTAGAGCACAATCGTGTGAAGAAATCACTAAGTTCATTTATTGCATCACATACGTTATCAGACAACGATCCACGTATTGATAATGGCAATAACTTTTGTAAAATTACATGACAGTCGTGAGTTTTCATGCCAGTCAATCGACACTCTTTGGAGTTCACACATTTTGATAAATTTGAGGCGTATCCATCTGGAAACTTCACAGAGGCTAAAAATGCACACAATTTTCTCTTTTCAACCATTGATAATGTATGGCATGCTGGAGGCACCAAATATGAATTCCCATCAAGTTTTGGGTGTAACTGTTTTCTTATACCGAGTGCTTGCAGGTCAAAACGAGCCTTTATATTGTCCTTAGTTTTCCCATCAATATCTAATAATATGTCCACGATATTATCACACACATTTTTTTCTATATGCATTACATCTAAGTTATGCCGCAACTTAAGAGTTCTCCAATATGGCAACTTGAAGAAAATGCTACGTTTTTTCCAGTTTAAGTCTTCATCGCGCTTTCTCTTCTTTGGTTGAGTCTTTCCAAAAGTCACCGGTTGGATGCAAGATAGTTGGGCAACCACATCGTCTCCTGACATAGGCATCGGCTTGTCTCGATATTCTTTTTTACCATCAAAAGCACTTTTAAGATCTCTCCATTTATGATCAAGTGGCAAGAACCGTCGATGTCCTTGGTAGCATACCTTTTTTCCATTCTTTAACCAAAAGCTACACGTTTCCTTGTTACATATTGGACATGCCATGTATCCTTTTGTGCACCATCCTGATATAATTCCATATGCAGGAAAATCGTTTATTGTCCATAAAATTGCTGCACGTAGGAAGAAACTAGTACCATCAGAAGCATCATATGTCTCGACTCCGTAATTCCATAAGTCGTGTAGTTCCTCAATCAATGGTTCCAAAAACACATCTATGTCATTTCCCGGAGATTTTGGACCAGAAATGAGCATGGATAGTATAAAAAAAAGGAGACTTCATGCACTTCCATGGTGGTAGGTTGTAGGGCAAAAGAATGACAGGCCATGTACTATAAGATGTGCTCATGTTCGAGAAAGGATTAAACCCATCAGTTGCTAACCCCAATCTAACGTTTCGAGGATCCTCTGCAAAAGATTCATGTAGTTTATCAAATTCTTTCCATTCTTCAGCATCAGCAGGATGCCTCAGTATACCATCATCCACGCGTCTTTCTTTGTGCCATCTCATATCTAGAGCAGTTTTCTTTGATATGAACAACCTTTGTAGTCTTGGCTTTAATGGAAAATAACGAAGAATATTTTGAGGAATCTTGCTGCCTTTCTTTCTCCCATTTGTGCTGTTGTCAACCTCATTGAATTTATAACGAGGGGAAAAACATTTTGGGCATTGCTCTTCATTTTCATATTCTTTCCTATATAAAATGCAGTCGTTCACGCATGCATGGATTTTTTTGTAGCGCAAACCAAGATTTTTAATTATCTTTTTGGCTTCATAATATGATTGTGGCAGCGTCTTTCCACTAGGCAGTGCTTTCCGTAACACTTCAAGCAGCATAGAAAAAGATTTGTTGCTCCATCTATTAAGAATTTTCAAGTGCATTAGAGAAAGAACGAATGAGAGTTTGCTGAAACTATCACACCCTGGATATAACGGCTGATCGGCATCTTTCAACATTCTCATAAATTTCTCAGAGTCCCACTTTGGCTTTGCGTTTTCATTTATGTCAGAATCTTTTCCCCCCGCTAGAAATATTTCCATTCCCAACATTTGTCGTCGTTGTTGTATAAAAATCTTCCAGCATTTCTTGCATATTTGAAAAATTACTCTGCTTCGTACCCGAATTGTCTCTGCATTCTTCATCCTCAAATTCACTATCTTCATCGAAAGAATCTGATCCCTCCTCATCGAATTCCTCACCGTGCAACACCCACGGAAGGTAACTCTTTACAATTCCATACTCAAGCAAATCAGCTTCTACGTAATCTCTATTTTGAAGACGAACATTGTTGCATCTAACACAAGGGCATCTAATCTTTGCATGTGGTTCAATTGAAGTATAGGCAAACTCTAAAAACTTTCGCACCCCTTCTTGATACTCTAGCAATGCTCTATTATCAATTGACATCCAACTCTTGTCCATTTCAAGTTCTGGGACGACATAAAAAGAAAAAATATATTTAATTTTGAAATATCTTTCATACTAAAACAAAAGGTTTTTATATACACTATTTGAGGACATTGGAATTCAATTTTGAAGTCAAAACTACAAAGGTCTAGAGGTTATCTGATAATGTCAATGAAAATACTGGAATAAAGTAATTAAGTACACTTGTTTGGCAACTAATAATAGGCCCACCAGATGTAACATTTAATTGACCAAGTCCAATTATTTTCGGGAAAAAAAGAACCAATTGTCTGATCCCAAATAAAATTCATTAGTTGTAGGTGACCCTACTTCTAACTAGCATCAATATATTGCAATAGGTGTGTAATAACCCAATTACCAAAGAATTTTCGTGAGAAGCATCAGAGCTCATTTCAATCACAAAATACTTTTATAAAGTCTTCAACATCTATTTAATGCAACAATTATCATATAATTTTAGTTATATAATTTATGTAGTATATAGTTGCTTTTAGTTAAAGAATCTCATCTAACCGCTCAATGTTAACTGGAAGTACATAAATATCATTTACTTAGTTGACAGAAATATGCTAATTCACTAATTTATAATTATTCAAATATTCAAATGCTGAAAAGAATGCACGAGGTAGTGGAATTTTTATAAGATTACAGGGGTAAAATGATCTTTTTCATATCACAGGGAAGTAAATGAACATTATGCCAATCACATGGAGTTAATTGCCACAAACTCATTTCGAATGTGTTGTTATAAATAAGTTACTGACTTGGTGCATTTGACTATCTATTTTCCAGGACGGTTTGGATATTTATGATTACGATGGGGTGGAATTCGTACCATCGTGTATTGTGTCGCACCTCGAGAAAGTCACATTTAACTACTTTACTGGCGAGAAACCTGAACTTCATCTGGCAATGTTTTTGTTGAAGAATGCAGTTCTTCTGAAGGAATTTTATCTTTACAGCTCTGTTTCTTCGAAACCAAGCAATGGAATTATCGATCGGTTATTAAGATTTCCTAGAGGTTCGTCTTGTTTAGCAATTATTGTGGAGAGGTCTAAATAACCCTATCAAATTACAGAACACAATTTCTTGAGTCCTGAGAATTATATTCCAATTTACTTCTGGTATTTATTCTTGTAAGTTCACTACTTTGCAATTGTAATCTTGTTTACCTATATAGAGTGAATTTCTCCATGAAAGCTCCATAATTCAATAATACAGATTATGATGATGATGATAAGCTTTTTGCCATTGTACGTAATACTATTTTTAATTAATTCACTTTTTATAACTCAACAAAATGAAATGACCAATTATCTTATATCAACAATAGATAACTTTGGCGTTATTCAAAAAAAATTTTATTTTTGGGAAATGCCAAACAAACATGGTTTTTATTTTATGAAATAAATTTGTCATTTTTCAAAATTTTCAAATCACTATCTCAAAAGTCAAACAAACAACAATTTTCTTATGGGCTTTTGGCACTTTGCACCCTAACTTAAAAGTTTTGGCACTTTACACCCTGAAATACAATTTAGTTGGCACTTTGCACCCTAGTGTGTGTTTTGAAGAAAAAATTCATTGATTGAAGAGTAAAATAGTTATTTTCAAATATTTTTTGCACTTTAAACCCTAAAGTATAGATTTTGACACTTTGCACTCTGAAATATAGAATATTGGCACTTTGCACCCAAAAAATATAATTTCTAGCATTTTCAACATCGACTTAATATGATAATCTAAATTATGTAAATAAAATGCAATATAATAATATGTTATATATGTAAACATGTATTTTAGATATAAAGTAAATAATCTTGAGGATCCTTGAAAATAAAATGAAGACAATGTCATTTTTTAATCTAAATTTACAAAGAGAAAATGTTAAAATAAGTTATTATAAAGTAAAATACTTTTAGAATAACAAGTTATGATTGTTGTGCATAGAAATGACCATTTTATCTCTACATTGCCGACATTCATGAGTATATTTTTTTTAAGAAAAATACATTAGGGTGCAAAATGTCATACAAATTATATTTTTAGGGTATAGGGTGCCAAAAAATTTAAACCGGGGTGAAAAATGCTAATATTTTATAATTTTAAGGTGTAAAATGCCAACATTCTATATTTTAAGGGTGCAAAATCTATATTGCCAAGGTGTAAAGTGAAAAAAAAATAAAAATAACTATTCTACCCTTCTATCAATGGATTTTCTCACTAAAACACACACTAGGATGCAAAGTGCCAAATAAATTATATTTCCAGGGTGCAAAGTGCAAAAACTTTTAAGTCAGGATGCAAAGTGCCAAAACCCTATAATTCCAGGGTGCAAAATGCCAAAAACCCATTTTCTTATCTATGAGCAAAATATATACAAACTCTACTTTAATTTGAAATGAAGTAACATATCTGTTACACAATTTATCTCACATAACAATCATGATTTGCCATAAAATCTTATACACCATACACCTAAAACCTAACTCCGGGGACCCAGAGACAATTTTAGTAAAAAAAATTGTAATTTAATGTCTTTTTGATGGCTTTTTTTAGGATGTTCGTTATATAACAAAGTACACATATGAATTGCCTAAGGATGTTTGTAGGATGAATTGCAAGAGGGAGCCTAAGCGCCCCACGAGCCACATTTTACCTTAATTTAATGTGTTGTGTTGGTTTTGTAACATCCGGACTATTAGTTTTGTAAAACTATTATCCGTATCTTATTCAAGTCTCAATTGTATTATTATATTTGTTTCGATTAAAATAGATGAAAAATGGTTAAATATGGCAAAATAGCTCAAAATCTATTTAACATGTGAAAATGGTTAAACCGGTGAAAAATAAGTCAAAATTTATCAAAACCTATGAAAATTGATCAAACCCCTGAAAATGGTTAAATAGGGAAAAAATAGCTCATAATCGATCAAAGCCGATGAAAATGGTTAAACTGGTGAAAGAATGGTTAAACCGATGGAAAAATAGTGAAAAATGGTTAAGTAGGTAAAAAATTTACTTAAAAGCAATCAAAACCGGTGAAAAATAGTTAAAGAGGTGAAAAAATGTATAGGACCACTAACTCCTTAATAAATCAAAATTAGGGGAATTATGGTAAAATTTGGTCAATATAGGATCCTAATGGAAGACTAACACGTACATGACGTATAGGATCATTAACTCATCCATAAATCAAAATTACGGGAAATTTAATCAACTTAAGATCCAAACGAAAGAATAACACGTATAAGACCACTAACTTATTCGTGATAGAAATAGTGTCCTGCAAGCCAGCTGTATGGCTAGCATTTATTGTAATAAATAAGGAACTATTCAATTTCGATTAATAAATGCACTTTATTAAATGTTCATCTTTATCTTATGTAATAATGATCTAAGCATAAGGATAGAAGTCCTTAGATCACAAGGCTATGGGACAATCCGTGGACTGATTTCTAAGGCCGTGATCTAGAACATATTCAAGAGTCGTAGAATCCAATCGAGATAGGACATCGTTGGATTCGGTTAGACTCTCACTATTGTGTATACTCCGATGAACTGAAGAACGCTGGGGTCCACGAGCGTGACTGGGATAGTCGATACACATAAGTGGGTGGCTTGCTGGGATGTCAAGCTCACTGAATACCCCAATTAGGAAATAACTCACCATGGAAGCGGTAGTCGCATATCGGGGTTGAAGTTATTCCAATTTGCAATAGTATACGAGGAACGATCCCTAACTACTTGAGGTGATAGGGTTTCTCTGGTGCGAGAACGTTCATGCTTTGATATGAGTATCGACTGACTGGAGATAACCAGAAGGTCTCTGTGAACTCATGTTGGGTATGGAGGAACTCGTATGCAGATTCATATCATCAACAAATGATCCATTGACCTGACTTGATAGGTTGAAAAATTCTCCTATGGATTTCTGTGAGAAATTAATTCTGATAAAATCCTTGGCCAAGTTATCTTACGACTTTATGTAAGTAGCTCATAAAGATTAAGTCAAAAAGAATTTATTTCGAGACCAGAATACATAAGGTCAAGACAAAATAAAAGGGAGACCGTTGAAAGACCATACCCTTAAGTCTCGACTGGGAGATTGATCGATGGAGAGATTATGTCGTATATGAAAATTGTAAATGAGATAAAAGGTTCACTGAATTAATTCACCAGTGATTGGGTTCCATGGGCTTGTGGCTGGACATCGACCGTGGAGTGTGGGAGAATTTCCAAATTAGCAGGGGTGCTAATTTTGGAATGATCAATCGACAGAGTGTTCGATTGATTTAGAGTATATGTTACTCGAATAATTAAATAATATTTAATTATAACCCACGGCCAATTATGTGGTGAACATACGGGGGCATACACGACACACATGAAGCGAAAGCGAGGAAAAGAGAACAACCGAGTCGACTGGGTCAATAATCGACTTGGAATTGGATCAAGATCATAAATTAAATTGGAATTTAATTTGTGAATTAATTAATTAAGTTGGATTTAATTAATTAAAGGAAAAATTAATTAAATAGACTTGGAGTCTAATTTAATTAATTGGGAGAGTAGTTAATTAATTGGGTTATTTAATTGGGGAGATTAAATAAAGTCTGGTCAAATTAATTAACTGGGCCATGAATTAATTAGGAAGACTTGGTCTTCTAATTAAAGTGGGTCATGGCCCATGTAGGAGAATTAAAGTCCTAATCTTAATAGGACTAGGTTAATGAGATACCTATAAATAGGGGACTTGATGTCATATCTCACACACAACTCTAAGAGCAAAAACTGAGCAAATAAAATTCTCTATCCCTCTTCTTCCACATTGGAAGAATTTTTCGTTTTCGATTTTAGTTCCAAAGTCGTTCTTAAGTCCTAGATATTAATATACCCTATGTTCTAGCCGATTAGGATATATTAATTTTCGTGATATTGTGGTGTATCAACTCGTAGAGGCGCAACACGTGGGGCGCTAGTAGCAGGACTTTGGACCAACACACCTGAGGGAGAAAACGCAACTTTACTGAGATACTTGGATTTGCAAGGAGACAGGTATAAATTGGATTTAACTAATCTTGTCGTTTTAATATTCATATAAATACAACTAGAGATTATCCTGACAAGATTCCGTAAGAGGTCCTATAAAATTTTAAATTCTGCTGTGCCTAGGGCTGTTTATCTTACTAAATCCCAACAGTGGTATCAGAGCCAACTCTAGGCTTTGTATATATATGAATTTGCAAATTCTGTGAATTAAATCATATGTTTGATTTATGTGGCTAGTTCTTTAACTTTGCATGTTTTAGGACTGTATAGTTTAACTTGGAGTTAATGAGTAATTTTGATTCAAGATTTTTATCATGTTAGTTTTAATTTCGGATTGTGATTTAATTGACTAGATCTGCTTAATTAAATCATGGGTAATCGAACAACACAAAATTTTTTTTTGAATCCAACCGCGGTGGCACGCGGCGGTGCGCGGCGGCCACCGCATGCTGCTGCCCACGGCAGCAGCCTACGGGCTGCCAGCCGTGTGTTGCCACGCGCAGCTGCGTGCTACCACGCACAGCGGCGGATGTCACAGACAGCCACGCGCGGACTTCGTCGCCGCGCGTGTGCTGTCCACGTGGCAGTCTTCGATTGGCCTCGACTGGTTAATTTTGGTTGGACTCTAATTCTGCCTATTTTGGAAATTCTGAAAATTTTAGAATTTTGGAAGATTAGGAAACTTGGAGTTTTTGGATAAGGTAGTTATCTTGTTAGATTTATTCACTACCTTAATTAAACTAATCTAGACAAAATAGGATTATCTTGAAAATCTTGGAGGTTGGAATATTTGGGAAACTTAGAGTTTTGGATAAGGTAAGAATCTTAGAGATTTGGTCTACCTTAATTAACCAATTTAATCAAGATAAAGGTTTGTAGATTACTTAGAACTCAAGTAAGAGTTAATTAATCTTAGAGATTAATTGTTAATTCAAAATTAATTAACTAAGATAAATTTTTGTGAATTAAAATTAAAGGAGCCGGTAAATTTACATTTATGCCCTTATGTGAATTTATGCATGTTCTTGAGTGAATATGTGGATTGGTCGATTTTGCCCTTAAGCCCTGTGTAGTTTTTGGTTTATTTATTTTATGGGTTGTAATTAAATGGGCATGATTGGTGCCCTTGCTTGCGCAAACAAATGGAATAGAATAGGACCATTTAAATTTGTAAGCTAGGCTTAGATTAGGCTTGGAGCCGAGAAGACCTCATGAAGACTTGGAGATCCATATGGAGGCCCATTACCTTGGAGGACATGGAGGCCCAATCAAGCTGGATATTACAAGAAGGCCATGATGTATGGGTTTGAAAATTGTAATAGTTAGGACATTTAATTTCCACCCTAGACTGACCAATTGATTCATCACATGGCTCATGATGGATAGCATAGGATGGGCAATCGATCAATCATATACTGCTAGGTGATGTATGTTTACTTATATTCTTTTATGTATGTCTTGCATGCTTAGAATAGATCACGTAAACAAGATAAAGCATAATCTGGTGAGACCTCGCACAAGAAAACTTGAAAACCTCCAATTGAACTTAAAATTCAATTAGATTATTAAATCGAATAATTGGCGCATATGAATAGTGTCTATGGTCCAAGCCTATCCAATTACTAGGTCTTAGACATATTGTACGAATATATCTCGATGTCTCACGAGTCGTAGGTCGAGCTATAGGAAGATAATATGTCTATTGCCTCGATGCACGAGTTTAGTGCCAAGGGAGGGGATAGCAAGGTTTTAGGCGCTGTCTCACGAGTCGTGGGGCGTCTAGGATTGAATTATTTCTCTCCACGAGTATTGGACATGATTTAACGCTAGTAAGTATGGATGTCTCACGAGTCGTGGGTCCATATCGAAAAACGAGGCTAAATGAACTTAAGGGTTAGCTGAGATGGTTAACAGACGACGTAGTCGACCACCAAGTGAATCAAATAGTATGGCCAACGAGTCGTGGGTACTAGGAGATTGCATTTGGGCCTTAAGCCCACTAGGATATTTTTTAAATCCCGAAACTTATGTGGGGGCATAAGATTTTGATTAAAATAGTGGGAGTAATTTACAAATAAAATCCATGTTGTAAATTGTGCATTTTAAATTAATCGTTCGCGTATTTATTTCTTCTATCGTCGTTTTATAGATATGATGTCAAAAGAGCTTAGAGCACTTAGAGATTTGTCCATCTCATCACTTGAACGCAATATTTTAACTGGACCCAACTTGCATTTCTGGATGCATCATTTGAATGGAATGTTTGAAACTGAAAAAATATCATATGTTTTGTCTGTGCCACCACCCATTACTATTTCACATGATGTTCCTGATGAGCTCCGAAAAAGCATCACCAAATGGAAACTGGATGATGGCTTAGCTCGTGAATACATGTTGGAATATATGTCAATTGATCTGCGTTTGCAACATGAGCATATGGCAAATTCCTTTATGGGATTAGAGATGGTCGTCGCAGATTCACGAGGGAACTCTTGCAAGCAAGAAAGAGAAGGGAAACTCCTGTCGGAATCCACGTACACAAAATGATTCGACGTCTGTCTGAACTCGATGATATGGGTATCGTGATGGACAATGATTTCCGAGTGGATCTTATTCTACAATCTCTTCCTAGATCATATGACCGATTTATCGCGGACTTGAATCTCCAAAGGCGAGAGATCACTGTGCATGTCCTGCGACAAATGCTCGAGGAACACGAAGCTTCTTTTGGAAAGAAAGCAAGGGTTGGTGAAAGGACTGGGCGGCGTTCAAAGCCAAAACAAATGGAAACCAGAGCTTCTTACTGTACAAGGTCAAGGGAAAGGATTAAGCTCGAACCTATGGAGAGTTCGAACAAGTATATTCCTTGTTGAAGTTAATTTTACAATTAACAGTGCATCTTTGGTGTTAGACACTGACTGTAGTTCTCATCTTTGTAATGATTTACAGGTGATGGGAGCAACAAGGCAACTGGAGCCTGAGGATTGGATCCTTGGATAAGGAAATGGAGCTGGAGCTGCTACCAAGGCCATAGGCAAAAGTAGATTTAGGTGGTTTGATAAAAGTCATTAGGAATTTTCATTTATGTACCTGGTTTTAGTGAAAAACTTTTATTCATGTTTTTGGATAATGATGTTTTTAATAAAAGCTCCTGTTTTTTCGTTTTCATATGGTACATTGAAATATTGACTTTACATCATAAAACCACATAAGTTAGTAATGCACGTACAACAAAACAAAAGGAAATATGATAATGAAATATCAGCCCAATTATGGCACGCTAGACTTGGACATATATCTAAGTCAAGGATTCAAAAGTTAGCATCATCTGGCGCGATTGAAATCAATCGCATTGATGAAATGCCAACTTGTGAACCATGTCTAAAGGGTAAAATGGCTAAGTTGCCATTTAAGGGAAATCCTGAGCGAGCAAAGAAAACATTGGACTTAATACATACTGACGTATGTGAACCACTAAGAAAAAGCGCCCGAGATGGCTATGATTACTTCATCACTTTCACTGACGACTATAGTTGTTATGGATATGTGTTCTTGTTGAAACACAAGTCTGAAGCCTTTGAGCGATTCAAATAATTCAAGATGGAAGTAGAGAATCAACTTGGTCATACGATAAAGGCTCTTCGTTCTGACCGAGGTGGAAAATTTCTTAGTAACGAATTTTTGAAATATCTTGTAGAGCATGGAATACTATCGCAGTGGACTCCTCCTGCAACACCCAATTAAATGGAGTTGCAGAGAGAAGGAATTGAACCTTGATGGACCTGGTTCGATCCATGATGAGTGCCACTGACCTTCCTCTTTCATTTTGGGGACATGCCCTCCTCACGGCAATGAAGATACTAAACATGGTACCTTCTAAATCCGTAGAAAAGACACCATACGAATTATGGTTTGGCAAGGCACCCTCATACGCATTCATGCGCATATGGGGATCTTCCGCTTACGTTAAAAAGCTAGTGGGAGATAAATTGGAAACTAAATCCTCTTTGTGCAAATTCGTGGGGTATCCGGAAAACTCAATAGGATACGAGTTCTACGATCCTACAAGACAAACTACGTTTGTCTCAAGGAACGCACACTTCTTAGAAAAGGATTTCTTGGTGGACAAAAAAGAAAACAACGTAGAACTGGATGAGGTCACAGAAGCTGAAAAGGCCGAAGAGGTCGATCAAGCTGACCCGTCGCCACAGGCAGTGGGAGAACAAGAGCATGAAAGTGCACCAGAAAGTACACCGATACTTCGTAGGTCAGAGAGACAACGTAGAGAACCCTAGAGGTACTACGGTCTGCTGCATGAGACTGGACAGTCTCTATCCGACCCAAGGACTTACGAAGAGGCTATGCTAGACATATACTCGGGAAAGTGGCGCGAAGCCATGGAATCCGAATTGGACTCCATGCACTCAAACATGGTCTGGGCCTTGGTAGATCCACCGGTGGGAGTGACTCCCATGGGTTGCAAGTGGATCTATAAGCGAAAGCTTGGAGTGAACGGAGAGGTAATAACCTACAAGGCGCGACTAGTGGCAAAATGACACACTCAAAGGCCAGGAATCGACTTTGAGGAGACTTTCTCGCCCGTCGCAATGCCTAAATCCATTCGAATCTTGCTGGACATAGCTGCGTGGTATAACCACGAGATATGGCATATGGATGTAAAGACTGCCTTTCTCAATGGGGACATTGACAAGGAGATCTATATGGAGCAACCAAAAGGATATGCATCCAAAGGAGATGAACACAAGGTGTGCAAACTCCAGAGGTCCATCTATGGACTAAAGCAAGCTTCCCGAAGTTGGAACATCCGTTTCGATAAAACAATCCAAACTTTTGGATTCATCAAGAGCGTGTTCGAACCTTGCGTGTACAAGAAGATCAGTGGGAGTACAGTTGAATTTTTGGTGCTTTACGTTGACGACATTCTTCTCATTGGAAACAATGTAAAAGTATTGTCCGAAACTAAAGCATGGTTATCTACACAATTCTCAATGAAGGATTTGGGAGAAGCATCATTTATACTAGGTATAAGGATCTACCGAGATAGATCAAAAGGACTGCTGGGCCTCTCCCAATCCCAGTACATAGATAAAATCTTGAAGAGATTTAATATGGAAGAATCCAAGAGAGGATTCCTTCCAATGAGACATGAAATTGCACTCTCTAAGTCTATGGCCCCAAAGACGCCTGAAGAGAGAAGCAATATATCTCGAGTACCATATGCATCCGCAATAGGAAGCATAATGTATGGTATGTTATGTACTAGACCAGACGTAGCGTACGCTTTAAGCGTTACAAGTCGCTACCAGTCTGATCCAGGTGAGCAGCACTGGATAGCCGTAAAGGCAATTCTGAAGTACCTGAGAAGGACTAAGGAATTGTTCTTGGTATACGGTGGTGGAGAATTGAAGTTGGAAGGCTATACAGACTCGAGCTTCCAATGTGATGTAGACGACTTCAAGTCGACATCTAGATACGTGTTCTGCCTCAATGGTGGTGCGGTTAGCTGGAAGAGCTCCAAGCAAGACACTACCGCAAATTCAACCACCAAAGTAGAATATATTGCCGCGTGTGATACAGCAAAGGAAGGTGTTTGGATGAGGAACTTCATCCAGGAATTGGATGTGATATCTAGCATCGCTGAGCCCATTACTATCTTCTGCGATAATAATGGGGCAATAGCGCAAGCAAAGGAGCCGAGATCTCATCAGAAATCCAAGCACGTACAAAGATGATACCACGTGATAAGAGATATCATTGGTAGAGGAGACATTAAGATGGAACGTGTCGACTCAGAAGATAATACCGCGGACCCGCTAACGAAGCCTCTGCATTTGAGATACATCTGCTTAAGATGGGACTCAAGAACATAAAAGACTGGCTTTAGGACAAGTGGGAGATTGATAGAAATAGTGTCCTGCAAGCCAGCTGTATGGCTAGCATTTATTGTAATAAATAAGGAACTATTCAATTTCGATTAATAAATGCACTTTATTAAATGGTCATCTTTATCTTATGTAATAATTATCTACGCATAAGGATAGAAGTCCTTAGATCACAAGGCTATGGGACAACCTGGGGACTGATCTCCAAGGACGTGATCTAGAACATATTCAAGAGTCGTAGAATCCAATCGAGATAGGACATCGTTGGATTCGGTTAGATTCTCACTATTGTGTATACTCCGATAAACTGGAGAACGCTGGGGTCCACGAGTGTGACTGGGATAGTCGATACACATAAGTGGGTGGCTTGCTGGGATGGCAAGCGCAATGAATACCCCAATTAGGAAATAACTCACCATGGAAGCGGTAGTCGCATATCGGGGTTGAAGTTATTCCAATTTACAATAGTATACGAGGAACGATACCTAACTACTTGAGGTGATAGGGTTTATCTGGTGCGAGAACGTTCATGCTTTGATATGAGTTTCGACTGACTGGAGATCACCAGAAGGTCTCTGTGAATTCATGTTGGGTATGGAGGAACTCGTATGCAGATTCATATTATCAACAAAGGATCCATTGACCCGACTTGATAGGTTGGGAAATTCTCCTATGGATTTCTGTGAGAAATTAATTCTGATAAAATCCTTGGCCAAGGTATCTGACGACTTTATGTAAGTAGCTCATAAAGATTAAGTCAAAGAGAATTTATTTCGAGACTAGAATATCTAAGGTCAAGACAAAATAAAAGGGAGACCGATGAAAGACCATACCCTTAAGTCTCGACCGGGAGATTGATCGATGGAATTGTAAATGAGATAAAAGGTTCACTGAATTAATTCACCAGTGATTGGGCTCCATGGGCTTGTGGCTGGACATCGACCGTGGAGTGTGGGTGAATTCCCAAATTAGCAGGGGTGCTAATTTTGGAATGATCAATCGACAGATTGTTCGATTGATTTAGAGTATATGTTACTCGAATAATTAAATAATATTTAATTATAATTATAACCCACGGCCAATTATGTGGTGAACCTACGGGGGCATATACAATACACATGAAGCGAAAGCGAGGAAAAGAGAACAACCGAGTCGACTGGGTCAATAATCGACTGGGTCGATTAAAGTGGGTGGGTCGACTGGGTCGACCCAATTGGAATTAAAATAGGATCCAATTGGAATTGGATCAAGATCATAAATTAAGTTGGAATTTAATTTGTGAATTAATTAATTAAGTTGGATTTAATTAATTAAAGAAAAAATTAATTAAATAGACTTGGAGTCTAATTTAATTAATTGGGAGAGTAGTTAATTAATTGGGTTATTTAATTGGGAGATTAAATAAAGCCTGGTCAAATTAATTAACTGGGCCATGAATTAATTAGGAAGACTTGGTCTTCTAATTAAAGTGGGTCATGGCCCATGTAGGAGAATTAAAGTCCTAATCTTAATAGGACTAGGTTAATGAGATACCTATAAAATTTTAAATTCCGCTGTGCCTAGAGCTGTTTATCTTATCGAATCCCAACAATTCAGAAATAAAAAATCAGTGGAATTATGTTGAAAATTGGTCAATTTAGGATCTAAACGAAAGTCTAAGACGTATAGGATTACTAACTCCTTTGTAAATCAAATTTAGAGGAAATTTGTTGAAATTTGGGCAATTTATGATCCAAACAGAAGACTAAGACGTATATGAACACTAACTCCTCCGTAAATCATAATTGGGGAAAATTTGTTGAAATTTGGTCAATATAGGATCCAAACGGAAGACTAAAACGTATATGACCTCTAACTCCTCCGTAAATCAGAATTGGGGGAAATTTATTTAAATTTGGTCAATTTAGGATCCAAACGGAAGACTAAGACGTATAGGACCACTAACTCCTCCGTGAATCAAAATTGGGGAAAATTTTGTTGAAATTCGGTCAATTTTGGATCCAAACAGAAGACTAACATGAATAGGACCACTAACTCCTCCGTAAATCAAAATTAGGGTAATTATGTTGAAATTTGGTCAATTTAGGATCCAAACGGACCACTAACTCCTCCATTGATCCTTGGATGGAACGGGTATGATGACTTCACTGTATGCACGGTATCATTTCGTGTATCGACTTCCACACCATTGTACCGAGCATATATAACAATTTTACCATCCTAATATCTATGAATAAAAAAGTCAAATTAACACACAAAGTAGCTACTAAATTTTTTTTTTTTTTTTTTTTTTACTGTTTTAGTCTCTGGGAGCCCGGAGCACTAGGAGACCTGGTGACCAATTGGTCTCCATCTCCTGGAATTGAATTCCAGGAGACCAGGAGACTAATTGGTCTCCTAGTCTCTTGGTGTCTCCGGAAGTCACGAAACCAAAACATTAAAAAAAAAAAAAAAAATTGAAATAGCCTAAAACTTAATATTTTGTCCACTTTTTTCAATCAAAATGCAATAGAAGATCGAATACTAACCACAAATGTTGACATTCTTCCTCTAGATTTTTTTTTTAGAATGAAAGAGTGGGTTTTGTTTTTGAGATTTGGTAGATAGTAGGGTTTTATTTTTGAGTTTTAGTATTTAGTAGGTTTTGATTAGTGGGTTTTATTTTACTTTTTTGAATTTATTGGGGTTTTGTTTTATGTTTTTGAATTTATTGGTGTATATATTAAGTTTTTGAATATATTGGGGTTTGATTAGTGGAGGTTTATTTTATATTTTCTAATTTATTTGGATATAATTAGTGGAACTTGATTTTGTAATTTCTAAATTTTGTGGGGCTAAATTTTGAATTTTAAAATTAATGGGATGGGGATTGATTTTGATTTTATTAATTTTATTGGGTTTTTTTTGCAATTTTCCATTTGATTATAACACTAACTAATAGGCTAATTAAGTGAAGGCCAATTTTGAAAATTCAACATTCATAAAGCTATTTTAATAAATTAAAAATGTGAAAAGGCCATTTTTGCAAATGACTCTTTATGAATTCCACTGGTATTGTGAATTGGAATAATGCTGCATCATCTCCCAGTGTATTTGCTATGGACAAAGACCCAAGGAGTAAGAACAAACCCTTAATTAGATGTATGTATTAGATTAGATTAGATTAGATTAGATTAGATTCGATGTGTGTGTGAGAGAGTGTGAATGAGTGAGAGAGAGTATATATGGAAAATATTAGTATTTTTTAATTTTTACCATGAATTTCAATGGGAATGGAATTAGAATACCATAAAAAACTTGAGTTTCATATTCCAAGTTTATGAAGGAAGATTCCTGATTATGGGGAATTTAATTCCTTTTCCAATATACAGTTAATAAACCCCAACACAATTATTTAATTCCTTAATCCTTACCAAATTACATACCACTTCCAAACAAATAAACGGATCCTAAGATTATGTGTCAGAGCAATCTTTTCAAAATGTCCACTGTACCCTTTGTAGTCCAAACTAATTAATTAAGTCCTTAACTAATGAACTCATGACTTTCTGACTTCCTTAATGACTAATATTTAATTTCTTTCACTATTTCCCAAGATTTTTCATAATACGAGATTTGTTTAGCGTTTCGTATCTCACATCACATATCTTGTTCTTTACCTCCTCCTCCAACTATTCGAGACCTGTATTACCAAAAAAAAAACATAATTATTTTATACATATAATTCATGAAAAATGTAATGTCAATTTAAATAAATATAATTCATGAAAGATGTAATGTCAATTTAAAAAACTAGTCGAGACTTGAACTCTATTATTGTTCCCCATTCTAAGCTCTCTTATTTGTTGAAGAACTCAAGGGATTTGGTCCAGTGGGTAGGACGGATCCAAGATTCAAGAGTCAAGGGGTCAAAATATACTATTAGAATAAAATATGTTTCTCATATACTGGATTTAAGAAGAATAATTTATAGGTCTTGGATTTAATTTTCATAAAATTATATCATGATTTTCAATTTGAACAATATAGTTATTTGGTTAAGACAAAAATATTAATTAAGTCTTGATAAGTATATTGTGTGTATAATTAATTTTTGCAATTGTTCTTTAAAAGAGAATAACAAAAATCAATGCAAATAAATAAATATATTATGAATATATAAGTAACTAGAATAAAATTATCAAAAACCTTGGGGGACCAAACCCCCAATAAGGGCTGTAGATCTGCCCCTCCCAGTGGAGGCTATAGTTCTAAGCTAAATAATCGAAATACAAAAAAAAAAAAAAAAAAAAAATCTAATCAAATAGTCAAATTTAAAATTCATATTTTATTCACAAGAAAATTTATAAGGAGATCCAAATTAAAAAGGAGTAGGTGAAGTTTGACAAAATAACCTTTAGTTTCATATGATACCCTATTATGAGCCCAAAAGAACTGAAAAAATCTATGTATCTTAATTATAATTTCAAATGACACTAGTTACATTCACAATGACCGCATCTATATATTTTTTATTTTTTAAAATCGGCCCATAATAGGCGAGGCGGAGCTAGATCAATATTTCTTGGGAGGCAAAAATTGCGTAGTAATGTATTAAATAAAAAAATAATATGAAGAAACCGTATTATAAAAAATAATAATTTGAATTTTCTTGATAGTTACTCCCTCCATTTCAAATTATTTGTCCCTCCATTTCATATTATTTGTCACTTTGAGTAGTGACACATAGATTAATAAACCTATTAAATAGCCATCATTTGAAGATAAAAATTCAAAAACATCCTCATTGGAGTAATAATGAATTTTCTTCCTCTCCTTTATTTTTTATTAGGAGTTAGAACAATTATGATGAAAGGGTAAATATGAAAACAAAAATTTAATTTAGTAATGGACTTCCAAAACGACAAATAATATGAAATAAGAAATTCTTCCCAAAGTGACAAACAGAGGGAGTATTAAGAATGAAATAGAATTAAAATAATTATTACGAAATAAAATATATTAAGAAAATAAAGTAACTAAAAGTACAATTGTTAAGAAAAATAAAAAGACTAGATATGTATAAGAATTATAGAGGAAAATTGACAATTTGAATCGAATACTTTGTACAACAAACTATATATGTTTTAAATTTCAAAATTAAGAAAAGTAACTCTCCTAACGTTGCTTTAATATATTTGAGTGAGGGCTGTAGACACTACAAGAAAAGCACGATTTTCCGACGGATTTTCCCTCGGAAAAAAATCCGTCGGAACTTCCGACGGATTTTCCGACGGAGGTTAAAAGGCATCGGAAAAAACATTAAATTTTTACAAAAAATTTTAAAAATAATACTTTCCGACGGATTTAATCCGTCGGAAACATTTTTTTAAAAATAAAAAAATAGTAATAATTTCCGACGGATTAAATCCGTCGGAAAATATTCTAGAAAATAAATAACGGAAAATAAATTATTTCCGACGGAATAATTCCGTCGGAAATAGTTAAAAAATGGAAAAAAAATTATTACATGTTTCCGACGGATTTAATCCGTCGGAAAATAATTCAAAAAATAGAAAAAAGGAAACTAATCAATTTCCGACGGACTAAATCCGTCGGAAAATATTTAAAAAAATAAATAATGGTAAATTAATTTTTTCCGACGGATTAAATCCGTCGGAAATTATTTAAAAGAAAATAAATATTGGGAAATTAATTATTTCCGACGGAATTTTTCCGTCGGAAATAATTAAAAAAAATAAATTATGTTCTTCTTATTTTTTTCCCAATTTGATTATTTAGACCATAAAAGACTGGCTTTAGGACAAGTGGGAGATTGATAGAAATAGTGTCCTGCAAGCCAGCTGTATGGCTAGCATTTATTGTAATAAATAAGGAACTATTCAATTTCGATTAATAAATGCACTTTATTAAATGGTCATCTTTATCTTATGTAATAATTATCTACGCATAAGGATAGAAGTCCTTAGATCACAAGGCTATGGGACAACCTGGGGACTGATCTCCAAGGACGTGATCTAGAACATATTCAAGAGTCGTAGAATCCAATCGAGATAGGACATCGTTGGATTCGGTTAGATTCTCACTATTGTGTATACTCCGATAAACTGGAGAACGCTGGGGTCCACGAGTGTGACTGGGATAGTCGATACACATAAGTGGGTGGCTTGCTGGGATGGCAAGCGCAATGAATACCCCAATTAGGAAATAACTCACCATGGAAGCGGTAGTCGCATATCGGGGTTGAAGTTATTCCAATTTACAATAGTATACGAGGAACGATACCTAACTACTTGAGGTGATAGGGTTTATCTGGTGCGAGAACGTTCATGCTTTGATATGAGTTTCGACTGACTGGAGATCACCAGAAGGTCTCTGTGAATTCATGTTGGGTATGGAGGAACTCGTATGCAGATTCATATTATCAACAAAGGATCCATTGACCCGACTTGATAGGTTGGGAAATTCTCCTATGGATTTCTGTGAGAAATTAATTCTGATAAAATCCTTGGCCAAGGTATCTGACGACTTTATGTAAGTAGCTCATAAAGATTAAGTCAAAGAGAATTTATTTCGAGACCAGAATATCTAAGGTCAAGACAAAATAAAAGGGAGACCGATGAAAGACCATACCCTTAAGTCTCGACCGGGAGATTGATCGATGGAATTGTAAATGAGATAAAAGGTTCACTGAATTAATTCACCAGTGATTGGGCTCCATGGGCTTGTGGCTGGACATCGACCGTGGAGTGTGGGAGAATTCCCAAATTAGCAGGGGTGCTAATTTTGGAATGATCAATCGACAGATTGTTCGATTGATTTAGAGTATATGTTACTCGAATAATTAAATAATATTTAATTATAAAGGCATCGGAAAAAGGCATCGGAAAAAACATTAAATTTTTACAAAAAATTTTAAAAATAATACTTTCCGACGGATTTAATCCGTCGGAAACATTTTTTTAAAAATAAAAAATTAGTAATAATTTCCGACGGATTAAATCCGTCGGAAAATATTCTAGAAAATAAATAACGGAAAATAAATTATTTCCGACGGAATAATTCCGTCGGAAATAGTTAAAAAATGGAAAAAAAATTATTACATGTTTCCGACGGATTTAATCCGTCGGAAAATAATTCAAAAAATAGAAAAAAGGAAACTAATCAATTTCCGACGGACTAAATCCGTCGGAAAATATTTAAAAAAATAAATAATGGTAAATTAATTTTTTCCGACGGATTAAATCCGTCGGAAATTATTTAAAAGAAAATAAATATTGGGAAATTAATTATTTCCGACGGAATTTTTCCGTCGGAAATAATTAAAAAAAATAAATTATGTTCTTCTTATTTTTTTCCCAATTTGATTATTTAGACCATAAAAGACTGGCTTTAGGACAAGTGGGAGATTGATAGAAATAGTGTCCTGCAAGCCAGCTGTATGGCTAGCATTTATTGTAATAAATAAGGAACTATTCAATTTCGATTAATAAATGCACTTTATTAAATGGTCATCTTTATCTTATGTAATAATTATCTACGCATAAGGATAGAAGTCCTTAGATCACAAGGCTATGGGACAACCTGGGGACTGATCTCCAAGGACGTGATCTAGAACATATTCAAGAGTCGTAGAATCCAATCGAGATAGGACATCGTTGGATTCGGTTAGATTCTCACTATTGTGTATACTCCGATAAACTGGAGAACGCTGGGGTCCACGAGTGTGACTGGGATAGTCGATACACATAAGTGGGTGGCTTGCTGGGATGGCAAGCGCAATGAATACCCCAATTAGGAAATAACTCACCATGGAAGCGGTAGTCGCATATCGGGGTTGAAGTTATTCCAATTTACAATAGTATACGAGGAACGATACCTAACTACTTGAGGTGATAGGGTTTATCTGGTGCGAGAACGTTCATGCTTTGATATGAGTTTCGACTGACTGGAGATCACCAGAAGGTCTCTGTGAATTCATGTTGGGTATGGAGGAACTCGTATGCAGATTCATATTATCAACAAAGGATCCATTGACCCGACTTGATAGGTTGGGAAATTCTCCTATGGATTTCTGTGAGAAATTAATTCTGATAAAATCCTTGGCCAAGGTATCTGACGACTTTATGTAAGTAGCTCATAAAGATTAAGTCAAAGAGAATTTATTTCGAGACCAGAATATCTAAGGTCAAGACAAAATAAAAGGGAGACCGATGAAAGACCATACCCTTAAGTCTCGACCGGGAGATTGATCGATGGAATTGTAAATGAGATAAAAGGTTCACTGAATTAATTCACCAGTGATTGGGCTCCATGGGCTTGTGGCTGGACATCGACCGTGGAGTGTGGGAGAATTCCCAAATTAGCAGGGGTGCTAATTTTGGAATGATCAATCGACAGATTGTTCTATTGATTTAGAGTATATGTTACTCGAATAATTAAATAATATTTAATTATAAAGGCATCGGAAAAAGGCATCGGAAAAAACATTAAATTTTTACAAAAAATTTTAAAAATAATACTTTCCGACGGATTTAATCCGTCGGAAACATTTTTTTAAAAATAAAAAAATAGTAATAATTTCCGACGGATTAAATCCGTCGGAAAATATTCTAGAAAATAAATAACGGAAAATAAATTATTTCCGACGGAATAATTCCGTCGGAAATAGTTAAAAAATGGAAAAAAAATTATTACATGTTTCCGACGGATTTAATCCGTCGGAAAATAATTCAAAAAATAGAAAAAAGGAAACTAATCAATTTCCGACGGACTAAATCCGTCGGAAAATATTTAAAAAAATAAATAATGGTAAATTAATTTTTTCCGACGGATTAAATCCGTCGGAAATTATTTAAAAGAAAATAAATATTGGGAAATTAATTATTTCCGACGGAATTTTTCCGTCGGAAATAATTAAAAAAAATAAATTATGTTCTTCTTATTTTTTTCCCAATTTGATTATTTAGACCATAAAAGACTGGCTTTAGGACAAGTGGGAGATTGATAGAAATAGTGTCCTGCAAGCCAGCTGTATGGCTAGCATTTATTGTAATAAATAAGGAACTATTCAATTTCGATTAATAAATGCACTTTATTAAATGGTCATCTTTATCTTATGTAATAATTATCTACGCATAAGGATAGAAGTCCTTAGATCACAAGGCTATGGGACAACCTGGGGACTGATCTCCAAGGACGTGATCTAGAACATATTCAAGAGTCGTAGAATCCAATCGAGATAGGACATCGTTGGATTCGGTTAGATTCTCACTATTGTGTATACTCCGATAAACTGGAGAACGCTGGGGTCCACGAGTGTGACTGGGATAGTCGATACACATAAGTGGGTGGCTTGCTGGGATGGCATGCGCAATGAATACCCCAATTAGGAAATAACTCACCATGGAAGCGGTAGTCGCATATCGGGGTTGAAGTTATTCCAATTTACAATAGTATACGAGGAACGATACCTAACTACTTGAGGTGATAGGGTTTATCTGGTGCGAGAACGTTCATGCTTTGATATGAGTTTCGACTGACTGGAGATCACCAGAAGGTCTCTGTGAATTCATGTTGGGTATGGAGGAACTCGTATGCAGATTCATATTATCAACAAAGGATCCATTGACCCGACTTGATAGGTTGGGAAATTCTCCTATGGATTTCTGTGAGAAATTAATTCTGATAAAATCCTTGGCCAAGGTATCTGACGACTTTATGTAAGTAGCTCATAAAGATTAAGTCAAAGAGAATTTATTTCGAGACCAGAATATCTAAGGTCAAGACAAAATAAAAGGGAGACCGATGAAAGACCATACCCTTAAGTCTCGACCGGGAGATTGATCGATGGAATTGTAAATGAGATAAAAGGTTCACTGAATTAATTCACCAGTGATTGGGCTCCATGGGCTTGTGGCTGGACATCGACCGTGGAGTGTGGGAGAATTCCCAAATTAGCAGGGGTGCTAATTTTGGAATGATCAATCGACAGATTGTTCTATTGATTTAGAGTATATGTTACTCGAATAATTAAATAATATTTAATTATAAAGGCATCGGAAAAAGGCATCGGAAAAAACATTAAATTTTTACAAAAAATTTTAAAAATAATACTTTCCGACGGATTTAATCCGTCGGAAACATTTTTTTAAAAATAAAAAAATAGTAATAATTTCCGACGGATTAAATCCGTCGGAAAATATTCTAGAAAATAAATAACGGAAAATAAATTATTTCCGACGGAATAATTCCGTCGGAAATAGTTAAAAAATGGAAAAAAAATTATTACATGTTTCCGACGGATTTAATCCGTCGGAAAATAATTCAAAAAATAGAAAAAAGGAAACTAATCAATTTCCGACGGACTAAATCCGTCGGAAAATATTTAAAAAAATAAATAATGGTAAATTAATTTTTTCCGACGGATTAAATCCGTCGGAAATTATTTAAAAGAAAATAAATATTGGGAAATTAATTATTTCCGACGGAATTTTTCCGTCGGAAATAATTAAAAAAAATAAATTATGTTCTTCTTATTTTTTTCCCAATTTGATTATTTAGACCATAAAAGACTGGCTTTAGGACAAGTGGGAGATTGATAGAAATAGTGTCCTGCAAGCCAGCTGTATGGCTAGCATTTATTGTAATAAATAAGGAACTATTCAATTTCGATTAATAAATGCACTTTATTAAATGGTCATCTTTATCTTATGTAATAATTATCTACGCATAAGGATAGAAGTCCTTAGATCACAAGGCTATGGGACAACCTGGGGACTGATCTCCAAGGACGTGATCTAGAACATATTCAAGAGTCGTAGAATCCAATCGAGATAGGACATCGTTGGATTCGGTTAGATTCTCACTATTGTGTATACTCCGATAAACTGGAGAACGCTGGGGTCCACGAGTGTGACTGGGATAGTCGATACACATAAGTGGGTGGCTTGCTGGGATGGCATGCGCAATGAATACCCCAATTAGGAAATAACTCACCATGGAAGCGGTAGTCGCATATCGGGGTTGAAGTTATTCCAATTTACAATAGTATACGAGGAACGATACCTAACTACTTGAGGTGATAGGGTTTATCTGGTGCGAGAACGTTCATGCTTTGATATGAGTTTCGACTGACTGGAGATCACCAGAAGGTCTCTGTGAATTCATGTTGGGTATGGAGGAACTCGTATGCAGATTCATATTATCAACAAAGGATCCATTGACCCGACTTGATAGGTTGGGAAATTCTCCTATGGATTTCTGTGAGAAATTAATTCTGATAAAATCCTTGGCCAAGGTATCTGACGACTTTATGTAAGTAGCTCATAAAGATTAAGTCAAAGAGAATTTATTTCGAGACCAGAATATCTAAGGTCAAGACAAAATAAAAGGGAGACCGATGAAAGACCATACCCTTAAGTCTCGACCGGGAGATTGATCGATGGAATTGTAAATGAGATAAAAGGTTCACTGAATTAATTCACCAGTGATTGGGCTCCATGGGCTTGTGGCTGGACATCGACCGTGGAGTGTGGGAGAATTCCCAAATTAGCAGGGGTGCTAATTTTGGAATGATCAATCGACAGATTGTTCGATTGATTTAGAGTATATGTTACTCGAATAATTAAATAATATTTAATTATAAAGGCATCGGAAAAAGGCATCGGAAAAAACATTAAATTTTTACAAAAAATTTTAAAAATAATACTTTCCGACGGATTTAATCCGTCGGAAACATTTTTTTAAAAATAAAAAATTAGTAATAATTTCCGACGGATTAAATCCGTCGGAAAATATTCTAGAAAATAAATAACGGAAAATAAATTATTTCCGACGGAATAATTCCGTCGGAAATAGTTAAAAAATGGAAAAAAAATTATTACATGTTTCCGACGGATTTAATCCGTCGGAAAATAATTCAAAAAATAGAAAAAAGGAAACTAATCAATTTCCGACGGACTAAATCCGTCGGAAAATATTTAAAAAAATAAATAATGGTAAATTAATTTTTTCCGACGGATTAAATCCGTCGGAAATTATTTAAAAGAAAATAAATATTGGGAAATTAATTATTTCCGACGGAATTTTTCCGTCGGAAATAATTAAAAAAAATAAATTATGTTCTTCTTATTTTTTTCCCAATTTGATTATTTAGACCATAAAAGACTGGCTTTAGGACAAGTGGGAGATTGATAGAAATAGTGTCCTGCAAGCCAGCTGTATGGCTAGCATTTATTGTAATAAATAAGGAACTATTCAATTTCGATTAATAAATGCACTTTATTAAATGGTCATCTTTATCTTATGTAATAATTATCTACGCATAAGGATAGAAGTCCTTAGATCACAAGGCTATGGGACAACCTGGGGACTGATCTCCAAGGACGTGATCTAGAACATATTCAAGAGTCGTAGAATCCAATCGAGATAGGACATCGTTGGATTCGGTTAGATTCTCACTATTGTGTATACTCCGATAAACTGGAGAACGCTGGGGTCCACGAGTGTGACTGGGATAGTCGATACACATAAGTGGGTGGCTTGCTGGGATGGCATGCGCAATGAATACCCCAATTAGGAAATAACTCACCATGGAAGCGGTAGTCGCATATCGGGGTTGAAGTTATTCCAATTTACAATAGTATACGAGGAACGATACCTAACTACTTGAGGTGATAGGGTTTATCTGGTGCGAGAACGTTCATGCTTTGATATGAGTTTCGACTGACTGGAGATCACCAGAAGGTCTCTGTGAATTCATGTTGGGTATGGAGGAACTCGTATGCAGATTCATATTATCAACAAAGGATCCATTGACCCGACTTGATAGGTTGGGAAATTCTCCTATGGATTTCTGTGAGAAATTAATTCTGATAAAATCCTTGGCCAAGGTATCTGACGACTTTATGTAAGTAGCTCATAAAGATTAAGTCAAAGAGAATTTATTTCGAGACCAGAATATCTAAGGTCAAGACAAAATAAAAGGGAGACCGATGAAAGACCATACCCTTAAGTCTCGACCGGGAGATTGATCGATGGAATTGTAAATGAGATAAAAGGTTCACTGAATTAATTCACCAGTGATTGGGCTCCATGGGCTTGTGGCTGGACATCGACCGTGGAGTGTGGGAGAATTCCCAAATTAGCAGGGGTGCTAATTTTGGAATGATCAATCGACAGATTGTTCGATTGATTTAGAGTATATGTTACTCGAATAATTAAATAATATTTAATTATAAAGGCATCGGAAAAAGGCATCGGAAAAAACATTAAATTTTTACAAAAAATTTTAAAAATAATACTTTCCGACGGATTTAATCCGTCGGAAACATTTTTTTAAAAATAAAAAATTAGTAATAATTTCCGACGGATTAAATCCGTCGGAAAATATTCTAGAAAATAAATAACGGAAAATAAATTATTTCCGACGGAATAATTCCGTCGGAAATAGTTAAAAAATGGAAAAAAAATTATTACATGTTTCCGACGGATTTAATCCGTCGGAAAATAATTCAAAAAATAGAAAAAAGGAAACTAATCAATTTCCGACGGACTAAATCCGTCGGAAAATATTTAAAAAAATAAATAATGGTAAATTAATTTTTTCCGACGGATTAAATCCGTCGGAAATTATTTAAAAGAAAATAAATATTGGGAAATTAATTATTTCCGACGGAATTTTTCCGTCGGAAATAATTAAAAAAAATAAATTATGTTCTTCTTATTTTTTTCCCAATTTGATTATTTAGACCATAAAAGACTGGCTTTAGGACAAGTGGGAGATTGATAGAAATAGTGTCCTGCAAGTCAGCTGTATGGCTAGCATTTATTGTAATAAATAAGGAACTATTCAATTTCGATTAATAAATGCACTTTATTAAATGGTCATCTTTATCTTATGTAATAATTATCTACGCATAAGGATAGAAGTCCTTAGATCACAAGGCTATGGGACAACCTGGGGACTGATCTCCAAGGACGTGATCTAGAACATATTCAAGAGTCGTAGAATCCAATCGAGATAGGACATCGTTGGATTCGGTTAGATTCTCACTATTGTGTATACTCCGATAAACTGGAGAACGCTGGGGTCCACGAGTGTGACTGGGATAGTCGATACACATAAGTGGGTGGCTTGCTGGGATGGCATGCGCAATGAATACCCCAATTAGGAAATAACTCACCATGGAAGCGGTAGTCGCATATCGGGGTTGAAGTTATTCCAATTTACAATAGTATACGAGGAACGATACCTAACTACTTGAGGTGATAGGGTTTATCTGGTGCGAGAACGTTCATGCTTTGATATGAGTTTCGACTGACTGGAGATCACCAGAAGGTCTCTGTGAATTCATGTTGGGTATGGAGGAACTCGTATGCAGATTCATATTATCAACAAAGGATCCATTGACCCGACTTGATAGGTTGGGAAATTCTCCTATGGATTTCTGTGAGAAATTAATTCTGATAAAATCCTTGGCCAAGGTATCTGACGACTTTATGTAAGTAGCTCATAAAGATTAAGTCAAAGAGAATTTATTTCGAGACCAGAATATCTAAGGTCAAGACAAAATAAAAGGGAGACCGATGAAAGACCATACCCTTAAGTCTCGACCGGGAGATTGATCGATGGAATTGTAAATGAGATAAAAGGTTCACTGAATTAATTCACCAGTGATTGGGCTCCATGGGCTTGTGGCTGGACATCGACCGTGGAGTGTGGGAGAATTCCCAAATTAGCAGGGGTGCTAATTTTGGAATGATCAATCGACAGATTGTTCGATTGATTTAGAGTATATGTTACTCGAATAATTAAATAATATTTAATTATAAAGGCATCGGAAAAAGGCATCGGAAAAAACATTAAATTTTTACAAAAAATTTTAAAAATAATACTTTCCGACGGATTTAATCCGTCGGAAACATTTTTTTAAAAATAAAAAAATAGTAATAATTTCCGACGGATTAAATCCGTCGGAAAATATTCTAGAAAATAAATAACGGAAAATAAATTATTTCCGACGGAATAATTCCGTCGGAAATAGTTAAAAAATGGAAAAAAAATTATTACATGTTTCCGACGGATTTAATCCGTCGGAAAATAATTCAAAAAATAGAAAAAAGGAAACTAATCAATTTCCGACGGACTAAATCCGTCGGAAAATATTTAAAAAAATAAATAATGGTAAATTAATTTTTTCCGACGGATTAAATCCGTCGGAAATTATTTAAAAGAAAATAAATATTGGGAAATTAATTATTTCCGACGGAATTTTTCCGTCGGAAATAATTAAAAAAAATAAATTATGTTCTTCTTATTTTTTTCCCAATTTGATTATTTAGACCATAAAAGACTGGCTTTAGGACAAGTGGGAGATTGATAGAAATAGTGTCCTGCAAGCCAGCTGTATGGCTAGCATTTATTGTAATAAATAAGGAACTATTCAATTTCGATTAATAAATGCACTTTATTAAATGGTCATCTTTATCTTATGTAATAATTATCTACGCATAAGGATAGAAGTCCTTAGATCACAAGGCTATGGGACAACCTGGGGACTGATCTCCAAGGACGTGATCTAGAACATATTCAAGAGTCGTAGAATCCAATCGAGATAGGACATCGTTGGATTCGGTTAGATTCTCACTATTGTGTATACTCCGATAAACTGGAGAACGCTGGGGTCCACGAGTGTGACTGGGATAGTCGATACACATAAGTGGGTGGCTTGCTGGGATGGCATGCGCAATGAATACCCCAATTAGGAAATAACTCACCATGGAAGCGGTAGTCGCATATCGGGGTTGAAGTTATTCCAATTTACAATAGTATACGAGGAACGATACCTAACTACTTGAGGTGATAGGGTTTATCTGGTGCGAGAACGTTCATGCTTTGATATGAGTTTCGACTGACTGGAGATCACCAGAAGGTCTCTGTGAATTCATGTTGGGTATGGAGGAACTCGTATGCAGATTCATATTATCAACAAAGGATCCATTGACCCGACTTGATAGGTTGGGAAATTCTCCTATGGATTTCTGTGAGAAATTAATTCTGATAAAATCCTTGGCCAAGGTATCTGACGACTTTATGTAAGTAGCTCATAAAGATTAAGTCAAAGAGAATTTATTTCGAGACCAGAATATCTAAGGTCAAGACAAAATAAAAGGGAGACCGATGAAAGACCATACCCTTAAGTCTCGACCGGGAGATTGATCGATGGAATTGTAAATGAGATAAAAGGTTCACTGAATTAATTCACCAGTGATTGGGCTCCATGGGCTTGTGGCTGGACATCGACCGTGGAGTGTGGGAGAATTCCCAAATTAGCAGGGGTGCTAATTTTGGAATGATCAATCGACAGATTGTTCGATTGATTTAGAGTATATGTTACTCGAATAATTAAATAATATTTAATTATAAAGGCATCGGAAAAAACATTAAATTTTTACAAAAAATTTTAAAAATAATACTTTCCGACGGATTTAATCCGTCGGAAACATTTTTTTAAAAATAAAAAATTAGTAATAATTTCCGACGGATTAAATCCGTCGGAAAATATTCTAGAAAATAAATAACGGAAAATAAATTATTTCCGACGGAATAATTCCGTCGGAAATAGTTAAAAAATGGAAAAAAAATTATTACATGTTTCCGACGGATTTAATCCGTCGGAAAATAATTCAAAAAATAGAAAAAAGGAAACTAATCAATTTCCGACGGACTAAATCCGTCGGAAAATATTTAAAAAAATAAATAATGGTAAATTAATTTTTTCCGACGGATTAAATCCGTCGGAAATTATTTAAAAGAAAATAAATATTGGGAAATTAATTATTTCCGACGGAATTTTTCCGTCGGAAATAATTAAAAAAAATAAATTATGTTCTTCTTATTTTTTTCCCAATTTGATTATTTAGACCATAAAAGACTGGCTTTAGGACAAGTGGGAGATTGATAGAAATAGTGTCCTTCAAGCCAGCTGTATGGCTAGCATTTATTGTAATAAATAAGGAACTATTCAATTTCGATTAATAAATGCACTTTATTAAATGGTCATCTTTATCTTATGTAATAATTATCTACGCATAAGGATAGAAGTCCTTAGATCACAAGGCTATGGGACAACCTGGGGACTGATCTCCAAGGACGTGATCTAGAACATATTCAAGAGTCGTAGAATCCAATCGAGATAGGACATCGTTGGATTCGGTTAGATTCTCACTATTGTGTATACTCCGATAAACTGGAGAACGCTGGGGTCCACGAGTGTGACTGGGATAGTCGATACACATAAGTGGGTGGCTTGCTGGGATGGCATGCGCAATGAATACCCCAATTAGGAAATAACTCACCATGGAAGCGGTAGTCGCATATCGGGGTTGAAGTTATTCCAATTTACAATAGTATACGAGGAACGATACCTAACTACTTGAGGTGATAGGGTTTATCTGGTGCGAGAACGTTCATGCTTTGATATGAGTTTCGACTGACTGGAGATCACCAGAAGGTCTCTGTGAATTCATGTTGGGTATGGAGGAACTCGTATGCAGATTCATATTATCAACAAAGGATCCATTGACCCGACTTGATAGGTTGGGAAATTCTCCTATGGATTTCTGTGAGAAATTAATTCTGATAAAATCCTTGGCCAAGGTATCTGACGACTTTATGTAAGTAGCTCATAAAGATTAAGTCAAAGAGAATTTATTTCGAGACCAGAATATCTAAGGTCAAGACAAAATAAAAGGGAGACCGATGAAAGACCATACCCTTAAGTCTCGACCGGGAGATTGATCGATGGAATTGTAAATGAGATAAAAGGTTCACTGAATTAATTCACCAGTGATTGGGCTCCATGGGCTTGTGGCTGGACATCGACCGTGGAGTGTGGGAGAATTCCCAAATTAGCAGGGGTGCTAATTTTGGAATGATCAATCGACAGATTGTTCGATTGATTTAGAGTATATGTTACTCGAATAATTAAATAATATTTAATTATAAAGGCATCGGAAAAAGGCATCGGAAAAAACATTAAATTTTTACAAAAAATTTTAAAAATAATACTTTCCGACGGATTTAATCCGTCGGAAACATTTTTTTAAAAATAAAAAATTAGTAATAATTTCCGACGGATTAAATCCGTCGGAAAATATTCTAGAAAATAAATAACGGAAAATAAATTATTTCCGACGGAATAATTCCGTCGGAAATAGTTAAAAAATGGAAAAAAAATTATTACATGTTTCCGACGGATTTAATCCGTCGGAAAATAATTCAAAAAATAGAAAAAAGGAAACTAATCAATTTCCGACGGACTAAATCCGTCGGAAAATATTTAAAAAAATAAATAATGGTAAATTAATTTTTTCCGACGGATTAAATCCGTCGGAAATTATTTAAAAGAAAATAAATATTGGGAAATTAATTATTTCCGACGGAATTTTTCCGTCGGAAATAATTAAAAAAAATAAATTATGTTCTTCTTATTTTTTTCCCAATTTGATTATTTAGACCATTTTTCATCCATTTAACCATTTTTTCACTAATTTAACTCATATTTTCACAAATTTCATCGAATTAAAATCCTTATTGATTTATTTAACTCGTTATCCACCCATTTTCATTGATTTTAACCATTTTTTTTCTAATTTAATCTATTTTTTGCAATAATATGTATAACTACAATAATTATTTTCGATATTTCCGACATATTCTTTCCGTTTGAAAATAACTAAAAATGAATAAAAAACAATAATTATTTTTCGACGGATTAATTCCGTCGGAAATTGATTAAAAAATAAAATATAAATTATTTCAATGTATATAACCATATAATCAACAGTTTTGAATTAGTAACTGAGTTAATAATTTTGAGTCATATATCGACTTTATTTCAAATAACATCAATTTACTTAAACCTAAGGTCAACAATGTTGACTTTGGTCAATTAACGTTAATAATCGAGAATCGATCGATCTGATTGCGATAAACTCAACGTAAATATATAACCATATAATTAACAAGTTCTAAATGACTAATTAAGTAATTTCGACTCAAGTATCATTTTAATTTTGAATAACCTCAATGAACATGGTCTTAAGGTCAACAATTGACCAATTAACATTACAAACTGACAAAACGATCGATCTGATTGCGAAATAACTTCAGTGTACATAACTATATTGTCAACAATTTTGAATTAGTGACTAAGTAAATAATTTCGAGTCATATATCAGTTTGATTTAGAATAACCTTAATGTGCATAACCAACAATGTTGACTTTGACCATTAACGTTACAAATTAAGAATTGATTGATTTAATTGCGAATAACCTCACATAATCATATAATCAACAAGTTTTTCTTTGATTTAATTGTATTGTTCTCGTTTGATTTCGCTAACTTCAATAACTATAGAAACCCTTTTTAATTTAATTATATTGTTCTCGATTTGAGTTCTTAATGCTTGGTTTGAAACTTTTATGGCCTAAATTCTACTAATAGGCAGAACATAATATCAGCAGATAATGTCCTCTCATTTTTTTGAGTTTGAATTTATTAGCAGAAAGCTTCTACTTGAAACTAAGTTGCTTTAGACCCTTTCATGACTAAACAATATATGTTGCAGTATAATTAAATGACTTGTTCCAGATTTGTTCCCATATTCTGCATTCTTTGTTTTTGTTTTCTTCTCTTTGAATCTGAATTTTGATTTGTTGGTGCAAGTCTCTATGAAATTGATAATTTTCTGTGTAATTGTTTGTTAGCAATGCCGGATGAATAAAGTAAAGCTAAAAGAAGGGCCTTAATGCAGTGAAGGCAGTGCCAAAATACATTCATATATAGCATGATATTTTAGAAAATAGTACAATCACTTTGAATTTCTATTCTTTTGCATATAGTAATATCTGCCTAATTCCAATATTCTAATATTATGTAGGTTAATTTGAAGTTGATATTGCAGTAAGAAACGTATTGCGCAACTTTCAATATTATGTAATTTAAGTACATTTTAATTTATTATTGTGAAATATTTTATGATTGTCAATTTTTTAATTTGTGTTTTGATTATGTAAACAATATATGTTTTTATTTATTGGGGGGAAATAAGAAAGAAAAAATTTTTTTTTTAATTTTTTTGCCATTTCCGACGGAATTAAATCCGTCGGAAAATAAAAACTATTTTTTTTAAAATGAAATTTCTATTTCCGACGGAATTAAATCCGTCGGAAAAAAAAAGAATTAATTTTTGAAATAATTTCCGACGGATACAATCCATCGGAAAAAGTCAACTAAAATGAAATTTCCGACAGATGATTTTCCGTCGGAATATTCCGACGGATTTCCGACAGATTTGTTCGTCGGAAATTTTCCTTTTTCCGATGGATTTTCCTTTGAATTTGGCCGTCGGAAAATATCCGTCGGAAAATCCGTCGGAAATTTTCCCAGGCCACTTTTTCCCACGGATTTTCCGACGGCCGAAATCCGTCGGAAAACTGATTTTCCGACGGATTTTTGCTGAAATCCGTCGGAAAATTCGTCGGAAAATGCTGTTTTTCTTGTAGTGAGAACTCATTAGTCCTTACCTGGATCATCTTCTGGATGGATCCTCCATGGTTGAAATGTGATCATTGGATGCAAGGATGAGCAAAATGTGGTTTGGGATGTGAATTTTCTTGTAGGAAACCTATAACCACTGCTTTTAAAGGGTTTTTTGCACTTTGCACCCCCAAAACATGAGAAATAGGCACTTTGCACCCCCGAAACTTAGATTTAGCACTTTGCACCCTCAAAATATGAAAAATACAGCACTTTGCACCTTTTTTTATTTTCAAGCAAAAACTCAAGGGCAAAATAGGTAATTCTATTGTAGATCTTTGGCACTTTGAACCCCCCCCCCCCCCCCCCCCCCCAAAAAAAATAAAATAAAATTAGCACTTAACACTCCCTAATTAAGAATAAATTAACAACTTGCACCCGCGAAACACAATAAATGGACACTTTGCACCCCAAAATACAAAATTAACACTTAACACTCTCAAATTAAAAAAAAAAACTCAAATCCCTAATTTTTTCCAACAAAGTTGACCATCAAGGTGAATTTTTTTTAAGGCAAAATAGGTAATTATTTATGGGTCTTTGATATGTTGAAGTAGATAATGGGTCTTCGAGAAGTTTACTTGTACTTTATTTAGTTATTTATGGTTATATTGTTGAAAAGAAAGTTTGAGAGAGAAATGAGTATTCGAGTATTTATAATTGTATTTTGCAAAATTTAAGTAAAAAAATAAATTACCTATTTTACCTTAGATTTTTTTCACTCCGATAGTAAACATTTATGAAAAAAATGAGGGGTTTGAGTTTTTTTAAATTTTAGGGTGTTAAGTGTTAATTTTGTGTTTTAGGGTGCAAAGTGCCCATTTATTGTGTTTTGGGGGTGGAAGTTGCTGATATGTTCTTAATTAGAGGGTGTTAAGTGATAATTTTATTTTGGGGGTACAAAGTGCGAAATTCTCAAGTTTTAAGGGTGCAAAGTGCCCATACTGTTGAATTACCTATTTTGCCCTTGAATTTTTGCTTGAAAGTAAAAAAAGGTTGCAAAGTGCTGCATTTTTCATATTTCGAGGGTGCAAAGTGTTAAATTTAAGTTTTGGGGGTGCAAAATGCCTATTTCCAATGTTTTGGAGGTGCAAAGTGCAAAAAACCCGCTTTTAAATTCTCATCTTTGAACTCATACTTTTTTTTTTTTTTTTATAATCTATAATCTATATACTCTTACAAATTTACACAATGTCCCCACTTAACTAACCATTTCGAAATAAAAAAAATAAAAAAATAAAAAAAGAAGGAAGACGGGGCCATTTTCATCACGGCACATCACATTCATATATATTTTTCTACTAAAAGGATATATACCTAAGCTAAGCTAATTAAGGTAGGTAGTAAATATTTTCACTGCCATGATTTGGAGAAACTTATTGGAAATTAAGGAAAATTTATGGAGCCGTTTCCTTTCTCAAAATAAAGTGATCCTCTTAAATATGTTGACTTTAAAGGGCAAATTAGGTAGTTCAGTTGATTTGCTCTTACAACACCAATTATTAGTCTAACAATATTACTAGCCTTAAATTAACTAACTAGGGGGATTCTATCATGACTCTCACCTCAAAGTTGAGTCACCAAATCAATTCAATCTCTACCCTTAAAAAAGAAATTAAAATTATCTTGTCCATTAAATGTGTACAAATGTGCATCAACCCCACATTTTATATATTATACCCAAAAAATTAATAAACAATAGATTGTAAATAGAAATTTTACATTATTACCCTTTATGAGAAATAATCAATTGACCAAAATGTCCCTTTCTTTTCATCTCCCCCAATTCTCTCCAACCCCTTTCCAAACCTTAACCCATGCCGCCGCCACCACCACCACCACCTAGTTCGACAAGGACGACGACGTTGAACTGCCGCTTTCATTCTCTTTGCCACCAGCATGGCGGCACTTCCTTCGCGGCCATTCCGGTCTCTACCAGAACGAAGTCCGTTTTCGTCACGACCAGATCATAGGCGACACTACGCCGCCGCCGCTCTGGTCGCGACGAGAACGGTGCCGCCCCAAGTGATGCTTCAACAGTGAAGCTCCTTCTCCGGTGAAGCATTCCAGGAAAAAGACTTTTTTTTTTTTTAATTTTGAGATTTGTTTTATTTAATTAGATAAAGAATATTTTGATTTATTTTAGAATATAAATTGCACTAAATACTTAATGCTGATTTCAGTTTTGCTCTTAGTGTTAATAATTTCTTTTTGGATTTTAAATCTTGAATGTCATTTTTAAATCTCCGGCGTCCAATAGAGAGTAGAGATGGATTTAATGGAACGGGTGAAATGGGTTTGAGCCCTAGGATTTCTTGGTGAGATTGTTGGGTGAAGGAAAGGAAGAAGCTTTAAGAGCTTCCATGGCTGCTATTAAGTAATTTTTCGGACTGAAATTAATGAGAGAGGAATTAGGGAAAGGAAGAAGAGCTTTCACGAAGAGGTCTCAGTTTTTTTTTCTTTTAGAAAGAAGGTCAAATGGGTATTTTACAAAAAAAATGGTAAGGCTAAAATCGGAATCTTACATTAGTTGGGGTTGTACTTTGAACATATGTCAAAATTTGATTGAATTTCAAAGGAGTTGTTGGTGACTCACATTGAAGAGTGTCAGGATAGACCATCCCAACTAACTAATAGTCTAACGTTAAAAAGAAAACAAAAAAGAAAAGAAGTACACATTAATAATAAACTCTTTCTTCCCTTTTTCTATTCCCTTTTTTTCGTTTTCTTTTTTTATTTTTTTTTTTATTTCAGAAGAATATTTAAGGCTTAAGTATAAAACTTAAATAAACGTTTCAATTCTTTCACTGCCCTATTCATGTCAGCCACCTTCAAATAACCCTCCGCTCAACCTTGCAAGTTCCAACCTTCTTCTCCGGCCGTCGCTCGTCCCTCCGGCGACGATACTCCGGCCGTCTTGTCCTACCCGATTGACCTTAGGTTTGTAATGTACCTTGACCTTTTGTTTTTCATCATTGTTTCGTTGATATTAATGGTGGAAGTCTCATTGCTATTGACTCTAAAATAGTTATTGTTAGCTAAATTATTGGGGTATTCCCAAAATTCCTCTCTATATATGCTGCTTAAATATTTAAATTTTATTTTACTGTACCAATGTACGAATAATTATAGGGGTTGTCCAGTAAAATCCGATCCTGGATTAAATCGGTTAAACGAAGTACCGCGTTCATGCTTATCCTTACGGGTTTCGGGTTGTGAATTTGATATCCCAAAACCCGATATCCCGTAGAATAATATTTATATTGATGTTGTTTTTATCTTTATTTACTGCTTTCTTTGTCTCGTTATTGTCTCGTTCTTCCTTAGAAATGCTAAATGTTTAATATCAGAAGGGTCACTTACAATTTTCAGGTGAATTGGTAAAGTAATGAGTACAAGTAAGAAATCTCGAAAGAATGATGGCAATGGCGGTGAAGATCGCATTAGCAATTTACCGGGAAGTGTTATAAGTAACATTCTATCCCTTATGTCAACAAAGGATGCCGTGCGAACTAGTGTTTTGTCCAAAGATTGGGAATACAATTGGGCCTCCATCTTCAGCATAGATATTGACGATAGTAAGTTGTATTCAAAGAAAAAGGCTGATAAGGATACAACTTTTGTTAACTTTGTGGAAAGAATACTTCTTCATTCGCAGAATATAAAAAGTTTTAATCTTACATGTTGTGAGAAGTACGACTCAAATCGCATGACAGCATGTATATCTGCTGTTTTGAAGCGCAATGTCGAGAGTTTAAAAGTGAATTATCCTCACAACGGAATCATCTTACCCCGTAGCCTTCTGAATTGCACTTCATTGAGAAGATTAGAACTTAAATTGCCCTGCATTTTCAAAGTTCCAGTTAGCAATTGTTTTTACTCTAACCTCACAATCTTGTATCTCGATCGAGTTGAGTTTGTTAACGAGTGTTCTAATTCTAACCAACTCATATTTACTTTTCCAGTCCTAGAAAAGTTAAAACTAAAAAGCTGCAAATGGTTGAACGTGAAGTTAGTTGAAATCTATGCTCCTAGACTAACCATATTCATGTCTATGACCCTAATTGGTATTGTTGGATTAAGTGACTATTTAATCAAGATTCATGCAGCCAGACCTTTTAAGTTCTTATCTTTCGGCAATTTACCAGAACATTTTGTTGTGATTGGATCACAAGTTGTTCATGCAGCTATTATTAATTATTGGAGGAAAGATGATCTAGAGTTACTCAAAAAGATTGGATTGCAAGTTCAATTGTTTCTGGAAGGAATCTCATCATGTTTAAAGAATTTGGTGATATCATCCGATATTGCAAAGGTTAGTTTACACTTACCTTTATAATTACATGGAAATTAACTTGGTTTTTTGCATAAGACATTTTTGCTTATTTCACTTCCTGTAATTGACTTTTTGTTTCTGTTTGATTGATTTTGAATAAGGCTATTACCCAGTCACAACTACCAGTTCCTATTACCAGGTTTGATGTGCTGGCACGACTCCATATTTGTACTTGTTGTAATGTTGAAACACTACTTGTGTTACTTAAAGCGGCGCCATATCTCAAGATCCTGATTTTAGCTATGGTAATCCACAAAAACATGTTTCCCTTTCCCTTATGGAGCTAATGTCAATTTATTTACCACTCGTGAAATGCATGATGTTCAATCCCCCCAATGTGATTTGGAAAAATAGCACTTTAACCCCTGTAAAAAAAAATTAAAATCCTTCAGCCGGAGAGTGTAAGTCACTTGCCGAAATTGAGAGTGGCATGAAAAGTATTTTTGTAGCATAGGGGCGTAAAGTGCAACATTTATCGTAACATATGGGAGTATATTGCCACATTTATCATAGCACAGGGGGTAAAAATTGCCAAATTTATCATGACACGAGGGGGTAAAGTGCCACATATATAATAACATAGTGGGTTAAAGTGTGTGAAATTTTGATAAGATTACAGGGGGTAAAATGCTCTTTTTCATATCACAGGGAAGTAAATTGAACTTTATGCCAACCACATGGGGTAAATTGACATGAACTCTTTACGAATGTAATGTTGTAAATAAGCTACTGACTTGGTGCATTTGACTATGTATTTTTCAGGACGGTTTGGATGTTTATGATTACGATGGGGTCGAATTCGTACCATCATGTATTGTTTCGTACCTCGAAGAAGTCAGATTTAACAACTTTACTGGCGAGACACCTCAACTTCATCTGGCAATGTTTTTGTTGAAGCATGCAATTCATCTGAAGAAATTTTATCTCTGCAGCTCTGTTTCTTCGAAACCAAGCACTGGAATTATCGATCAGTTATTAAGATCTCCTAAAGGTTCATCTTGTTTAGCAATTATTGTGGAGAGGTCTAAATAACCCTATCAAATTACAGAACACAATTTTTATGAGTACAAAAATAGATAATCCCAATTTGCTTCTGGTATATACTCTTGCAAGTTCCTACTTTGCAATTGTCATCTTGTTTACCTATGTATGTTGTTTAGATATATTAGCCAAAAAAGCTCAAGTCCCTATTCACTTTTGGTTAAATCTACTGATCAAGAATTTAACCGAAGATTTGAGCTTGGAAGGGGTGTCTATGCAATTAATATGGGCATAATGAAAAAATACAAATTCTGAAATATGTCAAACTTATATCATTTTGACTTCATATATGACGATATTCATTTTGATATGGTTTAGTCCCACTTTGCACCCTAAAAATATATCAGTTTAACACTTTGCACACTAAAAAGTAATTAATCTCATTCTGTATCATCAAAACATATTTTATCTTTCATTTTGCACACTGGTTAAAGTTTAGGTTAAAAGGAAGGGGTAATTTTATTGCTCCCTTCAAAAGTCAATAAATATTCTCTCTAAAATACAATAATGTGAAATTCATGTGCAATTAATAGCAAAATAGACAAATTACCCATCAAAATAACTCCGAAAAATACATAAAATAAAAAAATAAAAAAAAAGGATGAGACATCACATGTTGTAAATATAAATTTGAAAACACAGATATCAATTGATATTTTACCGATGTTAGAGTTTTGGGATCCTTGTTTTCTTTGAATGCACGAAGCTCTAAATATATATAGATTGTTACATAGACCTTCATATATTATATTTAGTACGGGTCACAAGCTCACTACAAGAAAAAGGTCAGTTTTTGATGGATTTTCAACAAATTTTCTGGGGCAAAAATTGAGATAAAAAATTCTTAGAAAAACATCATGTCGAATTTTTTTTAATGAATTCTTCGAGTGACAAGTATTTTCGACGATCGTTCCAGCGGATTCTTGATGCCTTATTTACTCACACTCCATCACTTTCCTGTGAAAACAAGACTGTTTTTTAATTGATATTATATTTTCTTATTTCAAGTTATATAAATATTTGTTTAGAATAAAATTTATAGTAGGTCGAGTATCAAATAAGTTTCATTTGATTGCCCTCCAAAATGATTTTTTCAGAGTTATTTTAAGTGTTTTTGAAACTTTGCATCCTGAAAATATAGGGTATTTGCACTTGACATCCCGACTAAAAAGTTTTGGTACTTTGCACCATGAAATACAATTTATTTGACACTTTGCACCCTAATATGTGTTCTAGTGAGAAAATTTATTAGTGAATTGATGTAATAATCAATTTTGAATATTTTCTGACACTTTACAAACTGAAAATATCCATTGATTATAAATCAACAAAAAAAAAAGTTGGGAGGGAGCTGCATACATGTCTTCAACAGCAAAGGTAAGGCCTTTTAAGGGAAGCAGTAGATGAAAATTGAGATGGAGGGTGAGGCGGCAGCAACAGAGGAATTTCTCCATGATAGCTCCACAATTCAATGATACTATTTTTAATTAATTCACTTTTTATAACACAACAAAATGAAATGAACAATTATCTTATCATCAACAATAGATAACTCGGGGCATGTTTGTTCGGCGTTTTTAAAAATTTTTTGTGTTTGAAAAATGCGAAACAAACATGTTGAATCAAGATGAAGATGAAGAACACTGAAGACAATTAGTAAAGGGAGGTTTTGATGAATTCCAAAACTTCATAATCTGCTAAGTATGTATTAACTTAGCTGATATCCTTTTGAAGAAATTTTGACTAAGTAATGAAGATATCAGAAGAGTCAAATTTTAAGGTCCAAGACTACTGATCTGCTGAAGGAAGGAAACTAAACTGATGAAGATCAGCCGACTCAAATCAGATGTGTTCAAATTTGAGATCAGCTGTGTTTGCCATCAGACGAGCACCTTCGTCAGCCAAGTGGAAAGGATCATAAAGTCTTCCCAACGGTAATAAATGCCCCTGGAAGTAATAAATGCTGAAGTACAAGGTTATTAAAGACAAATGATTGAAGAAATGCTTCGCATCAGCTGGGTGCATTTAATGCTGCCTGCAGAAAAGTACTGTTGACAGTACGGACAGACTGCAAAAGAGCCGTTCGCGGAAATTAAGGACCAGTACTCGAGGAATTTGAATCTTGTCTCTCTTCAACGGACATTTTTCAAACCTCAAGTATAAATGCTGAAAGAGACGAAGAGAAAATAACAACACAATCTCTGAGAGAATTTTCGAAGCAGAACTCTTTAAGTCTCAAGTACAGCTCACTCATCAGCTTAGTCATTTGTTGACGAAAAGCAGAGTTGAAGAACAAAGCTAAATACATCTTCTGAGTGGTGTAAAACTGAGTGTTGTGATAAGTAGATATCCATCTTTGTGAGTGATATTACTTCGGAGAGTAGGAGTTTCTGAGTGATTTCCTACTGCGCACTTGTGGCCTTTTCATTTGTTGATTGGCACAAGCAGAGTATACTGTAAACTTTGTGATTATAGTATAACCCAAGATCTGAGTGACTTGGAAGAGTGGACTAAAGGATTTTTATCCATATAACCACTATAAAAATTCTGTGTGTTTTTACTTGCATTTTTGTTTGCATATTTTCAGTCGCATAAAAATACTTTAAGTTAACTGTTTGAAAAGTTTTCTAAGAAAATGAGTTTTGTAAAACTGGGGAACAAACTTTTCAACTGCTAAGATTACTTGTGAAAAACACTTGGGGTTGTCTACGGTTCCTCGAGGGTGTACTTGAGGAATCGTTTCATGTAAGATTAGAACCATTAAAAATTTAAAATCTTTAATCCAAGCCATTAAATGATGTACAAGAGTGTATCATAGTCAGTTATTAAAAATTATAGTGTATAACATTAGGGTTGATATCATACTTTTTATAATAGACATTGTACACAAAAAAAATTACAAATACACCCCTCCATTAATTAATTTGAAAATATCAAATTACAATTAAACCCTTCTCATTTCATCCCCATCTCTCCCGATGTTTTCCTTCTCTCCAGATTATATTAAGTCCGACAACCAAAATAAGGTCTGATTATTAAATTGTCTTGCTTAACTTGCCTCTCGTTTGCCTTCACTCATCTCCATTCAATCTATCTTCATCAATAGCAAATCCAAATTCGTATACAATGCAGAAGTGGTTTTCAACGAGTTTTGGTGACAACAAGAATGAAAATTATATCCAGCAAACAGCGTCGTCGTCTTTATCTATGTTGTCAGATTGGAATTCATACGCCGCCACTACCGAAGAGAGTAGTAGCGGCAGCGGCGCACTTGCCGGTGTGGTTGACATCAAATCCGCCGTAAGATCAGCCAACGACACCGTCTTCGGTATCTTCAATGTGAAAGATTTACATCCTTCTTCGATCTTCTCTCTCGATCCAAATTCTAGGGTTTCTCCCGTGTGCAATGTTAGACGCATTGTTTTAGTGATTTCTTGATATGAATGAGTCGTCTGAAGCTCCATTAGTAAGCATCTAATCTGAATAAATTGAATAATGGTGTATTTTGTGAAGCATATAAGCTATCAAAACTCGGTGATGCGAGTTACATTCAGCACCCATAAGTTCACAGAAGTGTCAATTTGTTGTCTAGCTTACCTAATAATTTTTTCTATCTATTTTGTTTCACGGATAATCGGATATTAGTTCCCATTAACGTTAATTAAACTATCAGTCTTTCGGGTTGCTGTAATTGTACCAAGCTGCATCGATCAAAAAGAAGATGGGAAGAGTTTTTGGGAAGAATTTTGAATAGCGGAAGGAATTAATATATAATTTGTTAAACTAAAACTATTAAAAAGGGTAAGAAAGTCTTTTTAAATTAAGTATTCTAAATTTGGAGTGTTGTACATATGAGCATGTGTCAGAATTTTATTGGATGAAACGATTCCTCAAAAAATGACATCGAGGAACCGTAGACAATCCCAAAACACTTTACAAATCCGCTGCAAGTACTCTAAGTATTAAAACTGATTTTGACAAAATCAGCTAAGTGATTATCAGTTTAGTGGTCTACGAAGCTGTTCAAATATTTGTTAGCGATCAGCCAAGTAATTTACTGTTGATAAACATCTTAGTCTGTTTGAGTTAGAACTAAAAAGTTTTAAAGTTAAAAACTGAAAAAGTTTAGAGGTCTATTCACCCCCCCCCCTCTAGACCTCATCTGACCACTTGGGACCAACAAGTGGTATCAGAGCAGGTGGTTCATTAGAATCAGCTGCCTGATCAACGAGCTTGATCCGAGTGTTTTTCAAAGGTTTTCAAAACTTTTTCAAAAGAGCATTTTTTTGAAAAATCAAAACTTTTTGAAAATGGACTGTATCAGCCATGTTCCCCACATTGCTGGTATGTCTTTTGAAGACTGGAAGATCAGAATGGAGATCTTCTTAGCTGCCTACAATGACAACATGTATACATGTATCATCAAAGGTCCATTCAAATTCACCAAGACTATCATTGTTGATGAAGCTGAAATAGTGGTGGAAAAAGATCTGACAGAAATGACGCCAGAAGAAATAAAGCTATTTAATCTGGACAAAGTCGGAAAATTCATCATGACTAAAGCCCTGGACAATGACCGGTTTGACAAAGTCAAACATTGCAAAACTTCAAAGGAGATGTGGGACAAAGTTCGTGATATGAGCGAAGGAAATGATGCTATCAAAGAGCATCAGCTCAGTGTTACCTTGGAGAAGCTGGACAACTTCAAGATGAAATCTGGAGAAACTATTGATCAGATGGACACTAGATTCACCAGAACTCTCAATGAAGTTCTAAAGCTGGGAAAGACCTTCACTGACAAGGAGATTACCGTCAGAGTACTGAAGGCCCTGCCTCCCAAGTTCAACATGAAAGTGACAGCTATGGAAGAATCAAGAGATCTGGGGAAGATTTCTCTTACAGAGCTGTTCTCCGTACTCAAGGCGTATGAGTATAAACTGCCTAGAATGGGTGTTGAAGAAACCTCAACTTCAGGTCCCACAGCTGCACTGGTTGCTGCTGAAAATCCCAGAAGGCCAGCTTACAAAAACAAAGATGTGGATTCATCTGATGAAGCCACACTACTCAATAAAAAGGAGTACACTGCTGGAGACGTAGCATTGCTGATGAACAATTTCAAAAAGTTCTACAGACGAAAAATGAAGAACAAATATAACAATGCTTCTACTTCTAACCCTATTTCTTCTTCTCAGGATAAGGATTCTTATAAATCTAAAATGATGTGCTATAATTCCAGGAAACTGGGTCATTTCATCAGAGATTGCCCATACCCTAAAGCTGAGAAGTATACAGAAGAAGAAAAGATAATTAGAAAGGAAAGAAAGCATCAAAAAGGAAAGGCGATGGTAGCAGAAGCGGAAAAGCCAGCTGCTGTCTACTCATCTGATTCAGATTCAGACACTTCTGATGAAGAGTCTTCTGATGAAGAGAGTCCTGCTCTTCTCTGCCTGATGGTTAAGGAATCTGATGACTCTGAGGATGAGGTAACTCCTCTTGATAATGAATTATTTAGTTCATTTGAACAAATGATGCTTAACAATACTGGTATTCCTGAAGCATATAAAAAGCTTAAGGAAGAGATGATATTGCTAAAAGAGCAAAATAGTTCACTGAAACTCACAGCTGAAAAGCCAAGAGAATCAGCTGAATATAAACAGCTTGAGCAAGAACATGAATCTCTGAAAGCTGAATGTGAAGTTTATAAGGGTAAAATCATGGAACTTGAAAAAGTCATTGAGTCTCATGAGAAGTCATTTGTTGCATCCACTCACATGTCTAGTAAACAGAAGACACCTTTAGATCAGGATAAGTTAGAACTGAACCATACTGAAAAATTCATATCAGCTGACAATAGTAAGGTCATTTTGTATGTTCAGACTGCTAAACCTGCTTCACCTGAGAAAGTATTAAAGGAGACGAAAACTCCTAAGGCTAAAAAGAGCAAAGAGCCTAGTGTAGGAAAACAGACTAGTAAGCCTAAACAGAAGAGTCCTAGGAAGTCCTCTGACAAGGCTAAAACTAATCAGACTAGTGATAAAACTAAGTCGTCTGTTAATGAGCAAGCTAATAGTAAACCAAAGAAGCATAAGAACAAGAATCAAAATGCTTGGTAAGAAAATGAGTCTTATTATGTGCAACCTGCTGCATATCCTCCTATGTATCATGCACCTCAATTTCCAACTTACTATGTGATAACTCTATGAAAACAGTGTTATCAAGTCTATTTCCTTAACTCATTCGACTATTCTTATTAGAGTTTTGATAGAATCTTAGGCAATTTTAGTTAGTTTTGTGTTTTGTCGTTCGAGTCATTGGTTTAATTGTTTTATGCATGAATTGGGATATTTTCTTATAAATTGTGTTTGTATTTGTAGGCCTAAGCTATTTTGGATCTAAGAACATGATTGGAAGTGAAGAACAACGAATGAAAGATCAAATTGAGTCAAGTAGTGCAAGAACGAAGAAGGAAAAAGCTGTCAGAAATGTTATTATGCACTCCGAGGACCTTAACTCTTTCAATGAAGCTCCAATGAAGTTGAATTTCGACTATGATGTAGAGGAATGAGTTAGCTACACCACAGATTTTACAGATCTTGATTTGGAGTTCGGAGCTGAAAGTTATGACACTTACAAAACTGTCGCGCAAATCTGTCGCGATTTTCAGCGGGATTTTAAAGGAATTCTTGGGCCCAAAGTCTCCTACTTGGACTCAACTTGGTAGATCTATATAAGGACTTCTAGGTCACGAAATTACACATCTTTGATCAGCTCTAAACATACTTTTCTCATAAAATACACCTACAACATCAAATATCTACTTGGAGAAAGATTGAAGAAGAAAAGAGAAAAGTTCTGAAGATCACCCAAGCAAGAAGAACGCAATATTGAAGATCTTTATCTTGGATTCATCGTTTTGTCTATAAAACCACATGAACTCAGATTTGTTTTCCTTTATTATTTTCTTCTTATATTTATCATGAACTAATTCTTTAGGATCTAAGGTTTTTATGAAACTATGTTACTTTGATTATTTTTATTGGATTATTCATAGTTAGGGGCAATTCTTGTGTTTGATTTAATTTCGTTCTCTATACTTGCAACTTGACTGATCACCTAGTTGTTAGATTTAATATTCTTTTCGAACTTGGAAAAGGGAGATTAGGATTAGATAGGAAATTGAATAGTAAACGACTCTTAGTATAGGAATATACTTAAGACGTTTATACCCGTTACATGAGGTTCGTGTTTAATGCTTTGTGTTATTTATGAATCACCTATGATCGATTTGTATAATACATTAGGTTCTTATGTAATTCGGAAGATACGTAGTAATATACTTGAATCCTCGGGTAGCACTCTTGTCACCACAATAACTACGAAAATCTCAATTGGACAATCGATAGATAACATAGTGGATTATAACCCTAGGTTTCTCTTCTCATTATTCAAAACTCAATCCAAGTATTTAGATTAGTTAAATCATTTAGTTAATCTAGTTTAATTGAACCTGAAAATATATTTGAATTTGGAATCAATTAAAAGTAAATTAGGAATTGGAATTGGTAGATATTAGTCAAGTCCATGTGGAGACGATACTCTTATACTTACTCTTTATTACTTATTCGATACGTGCACTTGCGTTTATTTGCGTGTGTAAATTCCGCAACACTATGCACCATATCCTGCTCATCCAATGCATGCATACCCTGCTTATCATGCACCTTACCCTGCTTATGAACATTTTTCTTATCATACTGATCATCAACATGACTTATCTGCTAAATATGATAAAGATGAAACTGTTCATGCTCCTGTAAAAACTCAAAAGCCTAAGAAGCCTAAGACATCAACATGTTGGGTTGTCAAAGGTGGAACTAATCCTCCAGGACCCTCTCAATAAGGGTACCTAAAACAATTTTATTTTTGTTTTGTAGGTTAGGATTAGGAGTAGGAGTAAAGTAGAGAAGATTTCGTACTTGGACAGTGGTTGTTCAAGACGCATGTGTGGAAACATACATGAGCTGACTGATGCTGTTGCTGTGGATGGTCCGAATGTAACCTTTGGAGACAGCAAAGAAGGCAAGATTAAAGCTAAAGGAAGACTGATCAGAGGAAACATAGAGATATATGACGTCTCATATGTTAAAGGCCTCAAATATAATCTGCTGAGCATAAGTCAATTTTGTGACAAAAGATATTCAGTCATCTTCTCAACAGATAAGTGCTACGTTGAACAGATTGGTACAAAGAAGGTAATTTTATCTGGAAGACGACAATGAAATATCTACATAGTCGACTGGAATTCTGCTGACAAGAATTCAAACGTTTGTTTGGTGGCATCAACACCAAGTGAAGTTAGTTGGCTGTGGCACAAAAGGATGAATCATTTAAACTTCAAGACCATAAACAGATTGATAAAGAATGATCTGGTAGAAGGGATTCCAAAGACAGTCATGAGCAAAGATAAGCTCTGTGACGCCTGTCAGAAGGGTAAACAAATCAAGTCGTCGTTCAAAAGCAAGAAGCATCAATCTTCTGGAAGAATATTGGAGCTGCTACACATGGACTTATTTGGACCTATTGATCCAGTCAGCAATGGTGGAAAGAAATACTGCCTAGCTGTTGTCGATGATTATTCAAGATACACTTGGGTGGTTTTCATGAAGAAGGAAAGTGAAACCAAGGAACATCTTACAAATCTGATGGAAAAGATACAAAATGAGAAGAGTATGAAAATACTGAAGATCAGATCAGATAGAGGGATTGAGTTTACAAACTCTACTGTTGAAGAGTATTGTAATGCCAGAGGAATCAGTCATGAGTACTCTGCTGCCAGAACCCCTCAACAAAATGGAGTTGCTGAAAGGAGAAACAGAACTCTTAAGGAAGCTACCAGGACAATGATAGTCGAAGCTAAACTGCCTCAAAGATTTTGGGCAGAAGCAACAAATACAGAATGTTTTACCCAAAACAGATGCATGATCAACAAGCACCAAAACAAGACTCCATATGAAGTTTGGAACAACAGGAAGCCAAACATTCATTACTTTAAGATATTTGGTTGTAAATGCTTTGTTTTAAATAATGGGAAAAATCACCTTACTGCATTTGCAGAAAAGGCTGATGAAGCTGTTTTTGTAGGATACTCTACTGTTAGTAAAGCTTATAGAGTCTTTAACAAAAGAACTTTACTTATAGAAGAATCCATTCATGTAGTATTTGATGAACCTAGTCAATCTTCTGAAAAGAATCAAAGTGTTAATCAAGATCTGTCTACAGATTTACAGAAGTTTAATGTTGGAATGAATGAAGAATATGTTCCCATCATACTACCTGATCTCAACTCAGCTGATAACTCAAGTGCTGTTCAAAATCACAGTGCTGATTGTCTAACAGACGAGTTGCAAACAGCTGATAGACCAGAGACTGTTCAACAGACGACAAATGTTCAACAGACTACTACTGAATCTCCAACAGTTGTGTTGCAAGATCAAAACAAAGGACAACATTATGATTTGCAACCTGATCTCAGATGGCTCAAGAATCACCCACCAGAATTGGTGATAGGTGATCCTTTGGACAAAGTAAAGACAAGGAGAGCTGCTGCAAATGAAGCAATGTTTGTCAGCTTCCTATCTCAAATTGAGCCCAAACAGATTGAAGAAGCTCTTAATGATTCAAACTGGATAGAAGCCATGCAAGAAGAGCTAAATCAATTTGAAAGGAATGAAGTCTGGTACTTAGTTCCTAGACCAAGTCATCAAAGAGTCATTGGCACTAAGTGGGTATTCAGGAATAAAATGAATGAAGATGGTGAAGTCACCAGATACTAAGCAAGATTAGTTGCCAAGGGTTACTGCCAAGAAGAAGGCATTGACTTTGATGAAACTTTTGCACCAGTAGCAAGATTAGAGGCAATTAGACTCTTTCTTGCATATGCTGCTCACAAGAATTTCACAGTCTATCAGATGGATGTGAAATCTGCTTTTCTCAATGGAGAATTGCAAGAAGAAGTTTATGTTGAACAACCACCTGGTTTTGAAGCTTATCAAGAAGAAGACAAGGTGTATCGTCTAAAGAAAGCCCTCTATGGACTGAAACAGGCTCCAAGAGCATGGTATGATACACTATCTGATTTTCTTTTAATTAAAGGATTTCGCAAAGGTAAAGTTGACAAGACCTTATTCACTATTGAATGGGAAGAACATATTTTGCTTGTGCAAATTTATGTGGACGATATTATTTTTGGTTCAACTAACCAACAGATGTGTGACAAGTTCTCAAAGCTGATGCAGAACAAGTTTGAAATGAGCATGATGGGAGAACTTAATTATTTTCTTGGTTTGCAAGTAAGACAGTTGCCTGATGGTATTTTCATCAGCCAAGCAAAATACACAAGAGATCTGTTCAAGAAATTTGGTATGGAAACTAGCTCTACTGCTAATATTCCAATGTCTACTAGTCTTCGTCTGGATAACGATGAAGATGGCAAATCAGTGGACATAACCAAGTACAGAGGAATTATTGGGTCACTGTTATACTTAACAGCTAGCAGACCTGATATCATGTACTCTGTTGGGGTTTGTGCGAGATTTCAATCAAATCCTAAGGAATCTCATCTCTTAGCTGCCAAGAGAATACTGAAATACATTAAGGGCACTCAAGAATTGGGATTGTGGTATCCTAGGGAATCTGGATTTGAACTAATTGGATATTCAAATTCTGACCTTGCTGGCTGCAAGATTGATAGAAAAAGCACAACAGGTGCCTGTCAATTTTTAGGTAGTCGTCTGATCTCATGGATGAGTAAGAAATAGACTTCAGTATCCATATCAACTGCTGAAGCTGAGTACATAGCTGCTGGAGCTTGTTGTGCACAAATATTATGGTTGAAGCATCAACTTGAAGATTACAACATAAAAATCAGTGGAATACCTATCTACTGTGACAATACAAGTGCAATCAGCCTTACTCAGAATACTACAAGTCATTCAAGGACTAAACATATTGAGATCAAACATCATTTTATTAGAGATCATGTGGAGAAAGGAAATGTCATGATAGAATATGTATTTACTGAAAATCAAATTGCTGACATCTTCACAAAACCTCTAAGTGAGACAAGGTTTTCAACTCTAAGAGCTGAACTGGGTTTATTAAAATTGGATGCATAAGTTGAGGGGGAACTCATCAGAAGACTAGAGTTCAACATCTTACTCATCTTATTTATCTTCAAGGATTAACTCTCAACAGACTAGTTAACTTATGAATTCTTAAAGTCTGGGGGAACGTGTAAGACTAGCGGTACTTCTGATTAAAAGATGAAATTTGTTAATGACAGTTAGTTGAAGTTATGTTTTGATCAGAAGACATAAATTGAAGACTGAAGATTATATATCTAGCTGGATTGACAAACAGCCGAGGAAGGTTATCAGTTATTGGCTTTCACTGATAACAACTATGTCATCAGGACAGTAGTCCATCAGATAAGTACTTATTTTACTCATCTGATCGCTTATGTAAAAGCTTACTGTTTAAAGTGCTTTATTTCAAAACACGCTTCAAGTGACAGAAGGGCGGTACAAATTTCCGCTCCTCATTAAATGCAATTTGAATTTGAAAGGTCGTAACTGACACCGCACGATCAGCACTGACAAGAAACGGATCTAACGGTTAGCTGGTATCACGGAAACCAAGATACCCTAACTCTATAAATCCGGATCTGATCAGCTGTGTAGCTCTTTACGCACCCCAAATATTCAAAGCATACTTGAGAGAAAATACTTGCAATTTTCTGCAAATTTCTTCTTGTTTCCCTAACTTTCAACAGATACGAAATGGCCGCTGAAGGTATGTACCTTGTTTACGATTCCTATTACCAATCTGGTACCGATCTGATGAAAGAATTGCTGGAGAAGTTCAAGACGGCCTCACTGGTGAACTTCATGGAGTACAATGAAGGTGTAATCTGGACTGACCAGGTTCTGGAGTACTACAAGACTGCAACTGTTGACTACAACTCCATGGAAATCAAGGCTACAGTTGGAGGTATATCTATCATTATTACCCCTGCTGTTCTTCACGAAATTTTTGGGCTTCCAAACAGTGGACGACATGACGTCACTGTGCTGACGGAGGAGAAGCACCAACAGTTTTGGGCGATCTGCGCCAAAGAAGGGGAAGTGTTGTCTGGCAACATAAGGAAGAAACAGTTGAAAGACGAATATCAGTGTATGGCTGATATGGTTTCAAAACTGATTGAAAATTGTACTTTTTCTCAAGATGCTGTTACCATGAAGAGGTTCAGCATCATGGCTGCCATCTACTACGGATTGGAAGTCAACTGGTCCATTATAGTATGGTATATTTTGGCTGGTTTTCATGAAGTGAAGAAAGGGAAAACTCCTCAGACCAACCACAGAATCACGCTCAGTTATCTACTGTTCAAACTGAATTGTGATATGACAAATGGAAAGGAAATCCATAAGTCAAAGGCAATGGTGAAGTACTTGCCTGTTCTGAAGATAAAGGATGATGAGCCTGAAGAGAATGAAGACGAGGAACCAAAGGAGGTTCTTGCCAAGAGGCCAAGGAGATTGGTCAAAACAGCCGACTTAGCTGCTGAGACACAAAAGAAGAAGGCTACTGAAAAGCCTAAGGAGAAGACTTCAAAGAAAATGAAGAAAGTGGATGATGCTGAAGCTACTAAGATTGTAGATCTAACCACTGCTGATGACAGGAATGCATCCCCTGCATCATCTTCAAGAACACCAACTGCTCAGGTTCCTGATGAGACTGTCTCTCATAGGACCAGGAGTCAGCTGAAAGACACTGCTGCTTCAAGACCTATTCAAGGAATAACAAAGAAAACAGTGAGGAAGCAGATGACTTTTGTTTGGGAGCTTACTAATCTGGCAAACTTAGTAAGGCAAAGCCCTCAACCTGCTGAAAGACCTGTTGGAGCTGATGAGGCTCCTGTTACTGAAAAGTTGGATGTGCAACAGCCTGATCAAGCTACTCCAACAGTTGAGGCGGCAAAACCTCATGATGATCCAGATGTTATGATCATTCATCCAATTGCTGCTACACCTGTCTCGTCTGCTGGTCCAGCCCCTGCCCCAGCTGATAAAGGAAAGAGAAAAATTGTGCTCAAGAGAAAGAAGATTTCCAAAGCTGATAAGAGGAAAAGGGAAGAAGCTGAACAAAGAAAGCAGGATGAGATGGAGGAGAAAAAGGCTCTTGAACTGAGCAAAGTTCAGGAAGCAAAGGATGAGGCCAGAAGAAAAATGACTGAGGCAGAAAGAAAAGCTGCTGAAGATGCAGAACTGGCAATGGTCATTGAGCTCAGCAAGACTGATGCTCATGGACCTGTTCATGGTGAAGGCATTAAGATCAATGAAGAAGGTAAAAAGAAGCCTAAAATGCCTACTGCAGAGGTCAAGCCAAAGGATAAATATGAAGTGAGAAGAGCCTTTGAAATTGTCTATGCTGACAAAGAGCTCTTCAAAAGGTTTGAGAAGAACTTGGCATATTATGACCAGAAGCTTATGCTGAAGACTCTGTTCACTCTTGAGAAGCCAAGATACATCAGATGGAGAGATAACAGGATGAACAGATCAATTGCATAACTTCAAAGTCTGAAGGAGTTAGCTGATGAAGAACAGTGGGTTCTAAATTGGTTAAGGACAGACTCCATTCAGAAAGCCTTGGATCCTCAGTTTGTCAGAGATGCTATGCATAAATATGCAAAAGATTTTGCATTAGAGGAGGTCAAGAAGATCAAGAACACTTTGCCAGCAAAGAGAAGAATATCTGATAATGCTGAAGAGAGGGCCATCAACATTGCTATTATGACCGCCTTGAAGAGATGGGCAGAAAGGTCAAGATATCAGCAGGGATGTTCAAGTGAAATGCCTCAGCTGCCTAGCATTCAGCAAATTATCTTTGGCAAAGAAGTAAAGGATTTTTGTGAAGTGCCCAAGGGTAACAATGCCTTTGTAAATCCCTGGATAATTGTGCGACAGATTCATCAAACAACCTGTTTCAATGATGATGGCACTATTACAAATATGTTCTATGATGATGTCACTGATGAGCACAAGAAAGCTGATGAACCCTTAGCACTTGAGTGGAACGCTAAGGACACCAAAGCTGATCAGGAGACTGAAATGAAAGATGTCCTTGTCCACCAGGAGACTGAAGAAAAAGAAGCTGCTACTTCTGCTTCATCAAGTGATCAGCACTCATCACTGATGGAAGCCTTCCAGATGCTGATGGAGAATTCAATGAAGGAACTGGAAGAGAAGCATAGCCAGCAGCTGACAAAGATGAAAGAGGAACTGAAGGAAGAACTGAAAGCAGAGTTGGTAGAGTCCAACAGACTTCAGCTGGAAACTGTGCAACAATCAACTGAAAAGATCATCAAGACTGAAATTGATAGTTTCCCAATGCCTCAAGATAATTCAAAGCAATTAGTGCAAAGCCTTGGTGAAATGAACAGAAACGTAGAAGATGTGAAGGCTGATGTAAATCACCTTCATACTGCCTTGCAAAGAGCTGAGCACAAGATAGCTGGTCTAAATGCTACCTTCATCAAGATCAGTGAAGAAGAGAAGTCTATCAATGTTGGATTGTTGCAGGAACTTCAAAAAGCTGGAGATGCTATTCATGAAGAACTTTCAACTATGCAACTCAATATTGACTGCTTCAATGATCAAACTGATAACATCAGCACCACTCTTCATCATTTAACAGCAAGTCATGATGTAGCAAATCAGAACCTGAAGACTTTATGTGCTGCAATGAAGATTCCTTCTGTTGCACTCAACCCTGCTGCTAAACCTGAAGATGTCATCAAGACTGATGATGACAAAAAGGGGGAAGATAAAGGGGAAGAATCAACTAAGGAGACTATTGCTGATGCTGAAGTTGAGAAGACTGCTGAAAACGTTGGAAAGGTACAAGGTAAAGAGAAGTCTGAAGAAGAGACTAAGGATAAAGCCAAGTCTGATGAAGAAATGGCTGAAACCAAGGACTCTGCTGAAGATCAAACAGAGCCGTTGACCAAGTACAAAAATACTGAATCAGCCAGAAAAGCAATGGAGCTACTGAAGGAGCAGCAACTCAAAGAAAAAATGGAAGCTGCCAGAGCAAACATACTTTTGGAAGATGAAGCTGATGAAGATGAAGAAGAAGAAGATGATGAAGAATCATCTTATGAGTATGAAGAAGTGTTAGGAGGATCTGATGAAGAAGCTGATAGTTAGAATTTATAAATCTTTTGTAATCAGTTTACTTTATCTATTCTTCAGACATCTCATCTGATAAACTTGTACTTGTAATATTTTCACTATCAATAAAAAGTCAAGTTTAATCCAACACATCTTTTCTATCTCAGAAAATTTTGAGGATCACATTCTTTAGTTTAGGTATTAACAGGTACTTAGCTGAAGTTTTGTCATCGTAAAAAAGGGGGAAATTGTTGGATCAAGATGAAGATGAAGAACACTGAAGACAATTAGTAAAGGGAGGTTTTGATGAATTCCAAAACTTCATAATCTGCTAAGTATGGATTAACTTAGCTGATATCCCTTTGAAGAAATTTTGACTAAGTAATGAAGATATCAGAAGAGTCAAATTTTAAGGTCCAAGACTACTGATCTGCTGAAGGAAGGAAACTAAACTGATGAAGATCAGCCGACTCAAATCAGATGTGTTCAAATTTGAGATCAGCTGTGTTTGCCATCAGACGAGCACCTTCGTCAGCCAAGTGGAAAGGATCATAAAGTCTTCCCAACAGTAATAAATGCCCCTGGAAGTAATAAATGCTGAAGTACAAGGTTATTAAAGACAAATGATTGAAGAAATGCTTCGCATCAGCTGGGTGCATTTAATGCTGCCTGCAGAAAAGTACTGTTGACAGTACGGACAGACTGCAAAAGAGCCGTTCGCGGAAATTAAGGACCAGTACTCGAGGAATTTGAATCTTGTCTCTCTTCAACGGACATTTTTCAAACCTCAAGTATAAATGCTGAAAGAGACGAAGAGAAAATAACAACACAATCTCTGAGAGAATTTTCGAAGCAGAACTCTTTAAGTCTCAAGAACAGCTCACTCATCAGCTTAGTCATTTGTTGACGAAAAGCAGAGTTGAAGAACAAAGCTAATTACATCTTCTGAGTGAATTTGTAAAACTGAGTGTTGTGAGAAGTAGATATCCATCTTTGTGAGTGATATTACTTCGGAGAGTAGGAGTTTCTGAGTGATTTCCTACTGCGCACTTGTGGCCTTTTCATTTGTTGATTGGCACAAGCAGAGTATACTGTAAACTTTGTGATTATAGTATAACCCAAGATCTGAGTGACTTGGAAGAGTGGACTAAAGGATTTTTATCCATATAACCACTATAAAAATTCTGTGTGTTTTTACTTGCATTTTTGTTTGCATATTTTCAGTCGCATAAAAATACTTTAAGTTAACTGTTTGAAAAGTTTTCTAAGAAAAGGAGTTTTGTAAAACTGGGGAACAAACTTTTCAACTGCTAAGATTACTAGTGAAAAACACTTTACAAATCCGCTGCAAGTACTCTAAGTATTAAAACTGATTTTGACAAAATCAGCTAAGTGATTATCAGTTTAGTGGTCTACGAAGCTGTTCAAAGATTTGTTCGCGATCAGCCAAGTAATTTACTGTTGATAAACAGCTTAGTCTGTTTGAGTTAGAACTAAAAAGTTTTAAAGTTAAAAACTGAAAAAGTTTAGAGGTCTATTCACCCCCCCCCCCCCCCTCCTCTAGACCTCATCTGACCACTTGGAACCAACAAAACATGGTGATCTATTTTCTTAAATAAATTTTTACTCTCAATTTTTTCAAATCACTATCTCAAAAACCAAGCAAACAACAATTTTCTTATATCTAAACAAAACATATACAAACTCTACTCTGATTTGACATAAAGTAATATATCTCTTACACAATTTATCTCACATAAAAATCATAATATGACATAAAGTCTTACACTTATAACCTAACTCTTCCAAAAATAACATACACCTATTTATTTCTCAAACCACTATCTCAAAACTCAATTAAACGAACAATTTCGATCATACGGACAATTTCGAACATACGGATAATTGTCATTGAAGGTTGCCTGAATTTTTGTGTGACATGTGAACTTTTTTCCCCTCTCATCAGATTACGTTGGATGAAAACCCATAATTATGAAACTCTTTTATCAAATGGCTATATATCTGAGAAATTGCACAATACTACCTTCTGTTATGCAAAACATGCACTAAAAACTTTCTTGTGATTTTTTTTTTTACCAAATTTCCTTGTACTGTAAAAAATCCTGTATAAAACACCCAATCCATCTTCTTCCGTCCATTTTCTAACGCGCGTGTGTTTCACGCGAATAATATGCGATTTTTGTTGTTTTTTGCATTTTTTCAGTACAAAATTCCTTTGTACTTTTGAATGTTTGTACAAAACCCCCTTGTACTTTTAATATATCTAGGGATAGTTTAGACGATTCAATTAAAAATTAACGGTGATAGTAACTAATGAAGATTGAATGTTCTATGTAGAATCTTTAAAAGTACAAAAGAATTTGTTAAAAAAAAAAAAATACGTTAAATAATAGGCTTCCCATGTTTATGTAGTAAAATTTCTTTGGGTAATTTTGCAAGTTCTTCTTGTCCACGTTTAACAATACGTTGCTGTAAAAATTGATGATAACATTGACGAAAGTGTTTTTAAGTTTTTTATCTAACTCAATCTACAGCTTTTATCCCTTGAATCTTAGTTGTTGCGTCTAGTTAATTTAGTTTATTTAGGAGTATTATCTCAAAATCTTTATAATTCCATCGATATTTTCAATCGGGTTATTTGCAGTTACATCCCCTGAATTATTGCTATTTGGCAATCACCCCCAAAACTTGTCAGTTTTTGGCAGTCATGTACCCATTCTCTTAAGAAACCGTCTAGTCCACCCTAAAAACTAATTAAATGTCCATTTTACGGGGGAAATGCAAGATACTCCCTTGTGTTATGCTAAACCTGCAAGAAACTACCCTGTGAAATTTCTATTGTGCTAAACTTTCTTGTGTTTTCATAAACCCTGCAAAAATCAGCCAATTTGTGAAAAATAGGTCGTTTAAGATCGACATATTTCAAGAAATAATTTTTAAAACACTTCAAGTTAGTCCCTACAACTTCACGTGATATATTTTTAAAATGATTTCTTGAAAAATGTCGATTCAAAACGACCTATTTTTTTCAAATTGAGTGTTTTTTGCAGGGTTTTTGATAATACTAATACAAGGAGGTTTGACGCAATAAAAATTTCAAAGGGTAGTTTCTTGCAGGTTTAGCATAACACAGGGGAGTATTTTGCATTTATTGATTAAGATAATTTGAATTTTGTAACATTGAATATTATTTTTTTTTCCTAAAAAAATCACTTAAACATAAGCTTGTTTTTTCATGCTTCTAACCATATATCTCAGACAATGAAGTGAAAAATCTATGTATGAAAATTGTAACGAGAGCATAAAAACAAAAGCATCATATGCAATAACATAATTCTTTATGATCTTGCTTAATGTTTTATTTCTATATATTATAAAACTGATTTTATTAAAATTGAACCATTCACTCAACATAATATGAAATTTATTATACGTATGTGTTCGCATTGGAAAGACGAATAAAACCCCTTTCCTATTAACTGCACATGAATTAAAACATTAAAACCCTAAATTCAAATTTATATTAACATGTGACGTCTTAATTTCTTTTATGTTTTTTTCCTAGTTATTTTAATGGGCAATTGTCAATTTACTCTTAATTGCACATGAATCTCACATTAGTACATTTTGGAGAAAATATATGTTGATTTTTCAATAGAGTGACAAAAATACCCCTGCTTTTTGGCCTAATATTCACCTAGGGTGCAAAGTGAAAGACAATATATGTTTTGAGGGTGCAAAGTGGGATTGATTTTTTTCGAGGGTGCAAAGTGCCAAACTGATGCATTTCTAGGGTGCAAAGTGGGATTAAGCCTTTTATTAAATATCGAGTTTATTACCAAAATATCTTGGGCCTCCGACGAAAATGATCTAACTCCGTCCATGCACCTTGTATTCCCTTAATTAAGCGTCCGGGTTTTAACTTCAATATTAAAGGAACTAAGGGTCTATTTGGATGAGTTTTGACTCGGTTTTGCGGGTTTCGATTTAAAAAATTGATTTGGGTGGTTTCGATGAAACATTTGAGACCTCATTTGAATGAGTTTTGGATGTTGGGTTTTGTGGTTTGAATAAGTTGAAACTCCACTTGGATAATTTTGAATGTTGGAGTTTAGGTATAAAAGTAGGTGGCAGGTGTCAAATCAATGTCTTTTTTAATGAAATTTGGAGGAAAAAATAGGTGGTAGGTGTCAAATCAATGTTTTATAGGTTTTGAAGAGTTTAAATATGAATTTTTGAATAGGGTTTTAAAGGTTATAGAAGTTTAACGAAAAATCATTTGAAAGGGTTTTTGCTCGGTCTCGCAAAACCCGCGAGACCGGGCCAAAACCCATCCACTTATGCCCTAAAAACCATTCATGATGAATGTTCTTCTTTTTATAATTAATAATAATTAATGCATGGATGGGGACAAATATTCTCACTTTGAGTACCGAAAGTACGCATTTTCAAATTAATTAATTTCCCTATTCAATTTTATTTTCTTTCATAGTATTGGAAACCCTTTCCGAAAGGAAGCAATACCTTTCTCGTTTGAACGCGATGTCACACAAAATCTCCACCCTAAATTAAGATATGGAGTAAGATAAAAGGTGACACATTAAAAATGGAACTTCAATCAAGTATTCAATTATTGAATTAAAGTGTTGTATTTGAAGACGAAAATCTAGAAAAGTTCACCTTTGTTTTATTCTTATTGATGAAGGATAATTTGTTGGGGTGAGAAGTCAATGATGGACTGTCACGTTCTCATTCACTAAAATGGAGCCTAGGTCCATCAAATTGATGAACACTCTTAGTTAATAGAACATGCCCTACTTTCAAATAAGATTGTTATCGTTCATCGGTGCCGATTTGGGACGAAGATCCCCCATGCTTAAGTCAAATTGAATCCGAACAACAAAGAAGTATTTGTAGTGCAATAAATATGTAACTTACTTTGTACAATAAGAGGTATGTATATAAAGTATATATTCGGATGGGGATCGGGTAGGTCGGATTTACCCGTTTTGACCTGGATTACACTATTAGAAAAATTATTTTTAGCGATGGAATTCAGTGATGGATGCTACTTCTGTTGCTAATTTTGACTAAAATAACGACCGAAGAGAAATTTCGTCGCTAAATTCCGTTGTTATATAATTCTTGTTGTTAAATATGTTTAAAAATAATATGTGTATATAAAATATTATAGAATATTTTATATTTGTAAGTACTATAGTGAATTATAAAATACTTTATATTATAAAACTATAGTAAATTATTCCAACAGAATAATTATTTATAATTAACTCTAATTATAAATCTTAGTATAGTTTATTCTCGCAGAACAAACAAAATCAGAATTTAATAACAGTGTACTTACTGAAATATTTCTGAACCGTAAAATCGACCGGGGCTTGCAAATGCAATATCCTTAAGACAATATTTCTGGGCTGTCAAAGGTGCAACAGTTCGTCCCAGTGGTCTCCCAAGATACAGCGGTCGGATACTTGTTTCTTTGCACTAAGAACAAGTCCACAGCGAACTTTAACAAATAAAATATTTGAGTACTTGAGAAGAGAAGAAGAAGAGAAGAATATAGAGAGAGGAGGATAGGATTCTGCTTTGATTGCTAGAAAACGGGATGAGAGAATTGGCCAGATTCTCCTCCTATTTATAGCTGCAGAAAGATGTTGTTTGGAAAGACATGTCTTTTCGGATTAAACCCTCACATTGGTTTGGTCCGAAAAGATGCAACCGGTTCGATTTAAACCGAACCGGTACAGACAATTCAAATAATGGCGCGCGGATCTTTTGGAGCAAACGGGTCAGCCGCGCGGATCTTTGTTCGGGTCAATCTGGTACGCGGATCTAATCTTGTATGGATTTAAAAATTGGGCCTTTAATTTTGGGCTAAAAAAAAATTAATTAAATTTTGTCCAAAAAGAATAATGTTATGTTGAGGCCCAATCCAATCCAAACCCAAACCCGACCCGACCCGACCCGACCGTGCCGAGCCGAGTCGGTCGGACGGACGGCGGCGGCGGCGCGCGCGCGTGTGGGAAACCATTGTCATCTACGTCTTCTCCCCTCATAAAACTTGGTACCCCCAAGGGGACCTCCCTTTATACATTTTTTTGCATTATAAATGACAAAAAACTTCTTACTTTCCTCCATGTGGGATGAAGGCATTTTTCATTCTTCTACGCTTCATTCATTTCTCATTTTGTGGGCTTAATTCCAATTGGGCTCAATCCAATTAGGTTAATACCCATAAAATCCAACAATCCCCCACAAATGAATGATATTATTCTTCAAATCTCGTCACACGGGACATATCAAAGTCAAATATCTTTTAGGAATAGTACTGCATCGAGATAGGTGAAATATTTCATCTTGAACCTTCCCTAATTAGAATTTATCGGATTTACTTAGCCAATCAGTGAAATATTTCATCTTGAACTGTCGGCTGTTTATGTAAACCAAAACAATAAACTTAACACAGCACTAGACCGATTTGTTAAGAGTTCTCGGTTGTGTTCGTTTTGGCCCTGAACATTCTTGGGTTCTGCGAGTGCTTTAGAGGATTCCAGCCTTATAAGAATTCTCAACGAGCCGACCCAGCTCACACTTACATAGGTGACCGCATCTATCAAGAGTATCCTACTATACTCCACTAGTTCTTGACAAGATATAGACGTCATTAAAAGCATAAGCTTAACCTAATCAAACGCTGTAGGTTGCACTTTTTGCATCATAGGAATGAGCTAGAGTTGGACTCTAAAGTGCTCCACTTTTTGAGTTAACCAAGACTGGTTGTCCTATTGAACCTGGTCCGTGGGATCTCCAGTCGCCAAGTTAGGTTTTCGTACAAGGTAACTTAGTTATATTTTAGGCTTTTAAGCCCATTCCCCTCGACGCACATTCTACTCTCTCACCAGATAAACCTTTAGTAAACGGATCCGCGAGGTTATCTTTTGATTTCATAAAGTCAATGGAAATTATTCCATTTGAGAGTAAATGTCTCACGGTATTATGTCGACGACGAATGTGTCGTGATTTACCATTATACATAAAGTTATGAGCTCTATGTAATGCCGCCTGATTATCACAATGAATACATATAGCCGACACAGGTTTCGGCCATAGTGGAATATCTTCCAGAAAGTTATGAAGCCACTCAGCTTCTTCTCCAGCTTTATCCAAAGCTATAAACTCTGATTCCATAGTGGATCGAGCTATACAAGTTTGTTTGGAAGATTTCCAAGAAATAGCGGCTCCCCCCAGAGTAAATACATATCCGCTTGTGGATTTTGATTCCTCTGAATCAGAAATCCAATTTGCATCACTATATCCCTCAAGGACAGCTGGATATTTTCCATAGTGTAATGCATATTTTGATGTATTTTTTAAGTATCCAAGCACTCTCTTCAGAGCGTTCCAATGTTCTTTGCTTGGATTGCTCGTGTACCTACTCAATTTATTGACTGAGTAAGCGATGTCTGGCCTCGTGCAATTCATGATATACATGAGACATCCAATGATACGAGCATACTCGTTTTGTGATACACTATCACCTTTATTCTTGTGTAAAACAAGAGATGGAATAAATGGGTTATTTGTTCCCTTAATTCCATAGTTTTTAAATCTCTCAAGCACTTTATCTACATAATGTGACTGAGATAATTTAATCCCATCCGGTGATCTTGTTATTTTAATTCCCAAAATAACATCCGCTTCACCAAGATCTTTCATATCGAAGTGTTTTGTTAATATTTTCTTTGCGGACTTAATGACCTCCATATTAGTCCCAAGTATTAACATATCGTCTACATATAAGCATATTATGACAGTTGCTTGTCCAAATTGTTTAATATAGACACACTTGTCGAATTCATTGATTTGAAATCCATTTTTAATCATGACACTGTCAAATTTTTCGTGTCATTGTTTAGGAGCTTGTTTAAGGCCATAAAGAGATCAAACAAGTTTACATACTTTGTTCTCTTTGCCTTTAACAATGAAACCCTCAGGTTGCTCCATATATATTTCCTCATTCAATTCTCCATTGAGGAAAACGGTTTTAACATCCATTTGATGTATCTCTAGATTATATATAGCTGCTAAAGCTATTAATGTTCTAATGGATGTTATCCTAGTCACTGGTGAATAGGTGTCAAAGAAATCTATTCCCTCCTTTTGACTATAACCTTTGGCTACTAATCTAGCCTTATATTTATCAATTGAGCCATCGGGTTTTAGTTTCTTTTTAAATACCCATTTACATCCAATTGGCTTACTTCCCTTAGGAAGATCCGCCAACTCCCAAGTATTATTACTTAGAATGGACTTTAATTAACTGTCTATTGCATCTTTCCAATAAGAGGCATCAGGAATAGACATGGCTTCAATATATGTTTTGGGATCATCCTCTAACATATAAGTTAAGAAATCTGGTCCGAATGATTTAGCAATTTTAGCTCGCTTGCTTCTTCGGGGCTCGTCAGATTCTTCAGCAATCTCTTTACTGATTTGAGAATTATCTTCTTTAGAAATTAATTCATATGTTCTTTTATGAGAAGTAACATCCGAGTTCTTCTTATGTGGAAATACATTCTCGAAGAATGTAGCATCACGTGATTCCATTTTAGTATTCATGTGTATGTTGCTTACTTCAGATTTGAACACTAGAAATCTGTAAGCGCTACTATTTTCCGCATGACCTATATAGTAGCAATCCACGGTTTTTGGTCCAACCTTTTCTTTCATAAGTTTTGGTACAGCTACCTTTGCCAAGCACCCCCACACTTTGAGGTATTTATAACTTGGTTGTCTACCTTTCCATAACTCATACGGAATGGTATCATTTTTCTTGTGCGGAACTCTATTTAATATATGATTAGCCATAAATAAAGCTTCCCCCCACAAGTTCCTAGGTAAACCCGAATTCAAAAGTAATACATTGATCATGTCTCTTAAGGTTCGGTTTTTCCTTTCGGCTACTCCATTTGATTGAGGTGAGTATGGTGCCGTTGTTTGGTGAATTATTCCTGAGTCGGCACACAACTGTGCAAAGGGATATTCATATTCACCACCTCTATCAGATGTAAGAATTTTTATCTTCTTATTTAACTGATTCTCTACTTCAGCCTTGTATCTTACAAAGGCATTTATTGCTTCCTTTTTCTTATTCAATAAGTAAACATAGCAATATCGTGTACAGTCATCAATAAATGTGATGAAGTACTTTTTCCCTCCTCGAGTTTGAGTTGACTTGAGATTGCACAAGTCTGTGTGAATTAGCTCTAATGGTTGTGAGCTCCTTTCCACTGAAGGGAAATGTTGTTTCGCAAACTTTGCCTCAATGCAAATTTCACACTTATAAGATTTATTAATATCAAATTTAGGAATTAATCCTAAGTTTGCTAATTTTTTCATTTTTCTAAAATTAATATGGCATAATCTATCATGCCAAAGTAAAGTGGACTCAAGCAAGTAAGCAGAAGAATTATTATTATTAATAAATTTGTCGTTTTTGCCAATAACGGCTACATTAGCCTTAAATAGGCCATCACACACATATCATTTGCCTACGTACATACCCCCTTTGGTCAGCACAAATTTATCTGACTCAAAGACTAATCTAAAACCTTTCTTCGTTAGGACAGAACCAGAAATTAAATTCTTCCTAATGTCTGGGACATGAAGAACTTCATTGAGAGTAACATCTTTTCCTGAGGTGAATTTGAGAACCACTGTGCCTTGTCCCTCCACCACGAAGTGAGCATTATTTCCCATGTACAGCTTCTCTTCATGATCAAACTTCTTGTATGAAGTGAACATGTTTATGTCAGAGCAAATGTGACGGGTAGCTCCTGTATCCACCCACCAGCCTTTGGTTTCACTTGTCAGAAATGCTTCAGCAACTGCAGATAAATGCATGTTATTGATGTCAGATGGAGATAGGTTGATGCTAACATTTGCTTCATCATTTGGCTGAGCACGGCTACGACAATCCTTTGCAAGGTGTCCATTTTTTCCACATGTGAAGCAAGCTCCATTGAACTTTCGCTTCTTGTTACCCTTTTGTCCTTTGTTGGAGGTATTTGCCTTACGCTTCTTGCTTTTCTTTGAGCCTTCTACGACATGGACCTTAGCCCCTCCGGGCTGAGGCATAGCCACATAGTTACTGCTGCCCTTGTCAGTATACCGATTGTTTTCTTCGGTTTTCAGATATTCTATGAGATCTTACAAAATCCACTTTGCAACAGATTTCTTGTGCCTCAAGTGATGCTTGAACCCCGTCCAACCAGGAGGAAGCTTGCCAATGATACAAGCAACCAGGTAAGACTCGCTAAGTTCATGTCCTTCGGCCAAGATGTCGTGGATCATATTTTGGAGTTCTTCCACTTGCTCATTCACAGTCTTACTGTCAACCATTCGATAAAATTGGAATTTATCCACCACGAATTTTCTGTAGTTTGCATCTTCAGTCTTAAACTTTTTGATTAAACCTTCCCACAAGAGTTTACTAGTCTTAAATTGACTATAAATCTTGTACAAAGATTCATCCAAATGGCTAAGAATATAATTTCGGCACATAAAATTCGAGTTACTCCAAGCTTTTATCACTAGTGTCATTTCTTCAAGTTCCTCCGGACTGGCTCCCTCCTTTGGCTTAGGTACCTCCTCAGTGAGAAATCTAGCCATGCTCAAGGATGTGATGTAAAAGTACATCTTATTTTGCCACGTTCCAAAGTCAGTCCCTTTGAACTTGAATGGTGGTATTGCCGGCGGAGCAGCAACTTTTGGTGTTTCAACCATTTCAGTGTTTGTTGCCATCTACACAGATGAATTAAACAGATTAAATTATATTGTCTTAAGATTGTTGTTAAATATGTTTAAAAACAATCTGTGTATATAAAATATTATAGAATATTTTATATTTGTAAGTACTATAGTGAATTATAAAATACTTTATATTATAAAACTATAGTAAATTATTCCAACAGAATAATTATTTATAATTAACTCTAATTATAAATCTTAGTATAGTTTATTCTCGCAGAACAAACAAAATCAGAATTTAATAACAGTGTACTTACTGAAATATTTCTGAACCGTAAAATCGACCGGGGCTTGCAAATGAAATATCCTTAAGACAATATTTCTGGGCTGTCAAAGGTGCAACAGTTTGTCCCAGTGGTCTCCCAAGATACAGCGGTCGGATACTTGTTTCTTTGCACTAAGAACAAGTCCACAGCGAACTTTAACAAATAAAATATTTGAGTACTTGAGAAGAGAAGAAGAAGAGAAGAATATAGAGAGAGGAGGATAGGATTCTGCTTTGATTGCTAGAAAACGGGATGAGAGAATTGGCCAAATTCTCCCCCTATTTATAGCTGCAGAAAGATGTTGTTTGGAGAGACATGTCTTTTCGGATTAAACCTTTACATTGGTTTGGTCCGAAAAGATGCAACCGGTTCGATTTAAACCGAACCGGTACAGACAATTCAAATAATGGCGCGCGGATCTTTAGGAGCAAACGGGTCAGCCGCGCGGATCTTTGTTCGGGTGGTACGCGGATCTAATCTTGTATGGATTTAAAAATTGGGCCTTTAATTTTGGGCTAAAAAAAATTAATTAAATTTTGTCCAAAAAGAATAATGTTATGTTGAGGCCCAAGCCCAATCCAAATCCAAACCCGTGCCGAGCCGAGCCGAGTCGAGTCGGTCGGACGTCGGCGGCGGCGCGCGCGTGTGGGAAACCATTGTCATCTACGTCTTCTCCCCTCATAAAACTTGGTACCCCCAAGGGGTCATCCCCTTATACATTTTTTTGCATTATAAATGACAAAAAAATTCTTACTTTCCTCCATGTGGGATGAAGGCATTTTTCATTCTTCTAAGCTTCATTCATTTCTCATTTTGTTGGCTTAATTCCAATTGGGCTCAATCCAATTGGGTTAATACCCATAAAATCCAACAATTCTCACTAATTCCGTCGCAATTTCTGAACAAAATAGTGACGGAGTAAAATCAATAGCTAAAAATTTATGTCGCTAAGTCCCTCACTATCTCGATCGCTACAAAACGGTCTAAGGAAAAAAATAAAAAGAAAATTTAATTCAGATGGAATTCTATTTTCGTCGCTAAATAAAAATATTTATAACTTAGCAACGGAATTAATTAAAATCTTTTTAATATTTTTTTCTCGTTTTGAACTTCAAAATTAGTTATGTTCCGTAGCTAAGTTCTGTTTTTAGCGACGGAAATTGAATTCCGTCACTGAATTAAAAAAAAAAAGTTATATGTTTTTTTTGTCGTTGAACTTAGCAACATTAAAATAAAATTAAATAAATAAAAAATTAAATTTAGCGACGGATTAATTAATTCCGTAGCTCAATTCTGAGAGTAGCGACGAAAATTAAATTTAGTCGCTAAGTTAAATCGTTATTTTTTTATTTAAATATTTATAAAATGACTTTATTTGTTTCAAATATAATTGGTCAATGTAATTGCAAAAATAACTCAATTTACATATCCATATATATAATCAACAATTTTAAATTAGAAACTAATTAATTAATTCCGAGTATCAATTTGATTTCATATAAACTTAATGTACATAACCCCTAGCTAGGTCAATAATTAGTTAATTAATGTTACAAATCAAGAATCGATCGATTTGACAGCTTTGAGCGGATATAATATGTATGTAATAATAACGTGTTATCTAATATGTATAATAATGTGTTAACTAGTAATATGTATATAATAATAACGTGTTATCTGACCTGCCACGTGTTGGGTCTCCTGATGATTTGACTGCTTTGAGCGGATCTAGGATCTAAGGGCTCAGGAGTTGCCACGTAGATGGTGGGTCTTGGCCTCCTAAATGAATTACATTCTCTTATATCAAGTAGAAGGTGTATGAACAAATATGACTAGGTCGATATCGAAGAGGTTGAATGAAAAACTATGTGGTCTACATCGATGAGGTGGAGAAAGGGTAAAAGCAGAGTATTATGTATCTTTCATCAATCTTGGTTGCCACGTATTAATTACATGGCTCACATTGCTAATGAATTAGAATTGATGTTGTGTTTGAATGTTTGTTTGAAAGTGTGAATATTTATGAATGAATTTCAATTTGGATTCTCATAAACATGTGGAAGCACTACTAGAGTTTTTAAATATGAAAACTTATATGCTTGGAATATATATTTTAACTGGTGGGTACTTGAGCATCTCCAACAATAAGAGCCACAATTGAGTAACTAAAGTATATGTTGGACGCGGCTCAAAAAAGATTAAATTTTTGGGAGAAAAAAAAGTAAAAATTTGGGTAAAAGTTATAGCTATTCAATTTTAGTGACTCTATGCAACCAGAGGCGGAGATAGGCACGGACTAATGGGGTCTATCGTCCCCACTCAAATATTTCATATATTTATTTATAAAACGATTAGTTTTATCCAATGTTTATAGAAATCGGACTGGACAGTGAACCAGTGAGTCAACTGGACACTGGTTTTAATAATTGAACTGGTCGAATTGCTGGTCGGACCTGATAGCATCATAATGATATAATAAATATATTTAATTTTAAATTATATATAATATGCATAAAATATAAAATTATAAATTAAAAATACAACAAACTAAAATAGTAAAATTATAAAATATTATTATATATACAAGTCTAATATTCAAAATCAAATTCAAATAGTATATCGATTTGACTTTTAAACTTTGACACTCTTTATCCTAAAAACTTTGATACCATGTTATATGTGAAACATGCACTTCTGTGAATATTTTTTATATCAAACTCCCTTCTACTTTTAAAGATCTTGCATAAAATACTCAATCTCCGGGTTTGTTGGATGCTAGGGTGCATTGCACTAGTCTGCACCCCTTTGATGATTGACAAGTGTCATCTGTGTTATTTATTTATTTATGTTATCCAGGGCCGGCCTTGTGCCTAGTCCAACTAGGCAATTGCCTGGGGCCCCATTCAGTTGGGGCCCCCAACCCATATATGCATTAATGCATGTATATATTCTAATCCACCTAGCCCAACCCAAAATGAAAAAAAGAAAAGAAATATTAGCCCAACAAACTACATTCTGCCAATGCGCCACTCCAACTTAAATTACTTCAATTTTTTTTTAATGCAAATAAACATTGGCGGCTCTTATAATAGTTGTTGGTTCCAAGTGGTCAGATGAGGTCTAGAGGGGGGAGGGGGGTGAATAGACCTCTGAAAATTTTTAGACTTAAAAACTTTTCAGACTTCTGTCAGCAGACTAAGCTTATGAAGAACAGTAAGCTGACTATGCTGATCGTGAATAAATCTTGAACAGCAGAGTGACCACTCTTCTTATAGTAACTTAGCTGATTTCAGCAAAATCAGTTTTACAAGAGTATACTTGCAGCGGATAAATTGAAAGTGTTTTTCACAAGTAGACTAAGTCTATTTAAAGATTTTATCCCCAGTTTAAAAAAAAAACTCCTTTAAAATCTTTAAAACAATTCAAAGTGTTTACTTTATGCAAGTTTGAAATATGCAAGAAAACTTAAATGCAAAATTAACACAAAGAATTTTTATAGTGGTTATATGGATAAAAATCCTTTAGTCCACTCTTCCAGATCACTTAATTAGATTCTGGGTTATACTATAAACACATAGTTTACAATATTTCCCCACTTACACATAAACAACAAATGAAAAGGCTGTAAGCTCGCAATAGGAAATCACTCAGAAAACCTATCCTCTGGAGTTAGATCACTCACAAAGATGGATCACAACTCCGCACAACACTCAGCTAATACAATTTCACTCAGAAAGTATTTCTATTTTTCTTCAACTGGGTTCTGTCAACAGATGACTTCACCAGACGAGTGAGCTGTTCGAGCTTCTTGAGACTTAGAAAAATTTCTGCTTCGGAATCAAAATCTCAGAAATGTTGTTGCGTATCTCGCTCGTTGAAATCAGCTCTATTTATACTTGGATTTGAAAATATGACCGTTGAAGGAAATCACAATTCAAATCTGTAGCCTTAGCCCAAATTCAGAACGGCTCCCTGCTACAATCCTTTCTCTGTTGTACTTTCCTGTAGTAGCATTAAATGCACTCTGCTGATCCGAGAGTATTCTTCAATCATTTGCCATTACTACCCTTCTCTTACAGCATTTATTACACCAGGTGCATTTATTACCGTTGAACTATCTCATGATCTCTTCTACTCTGCTGATCGAGGCAACCCTGCTGATAGATACTCTGCTGATCAAACTCTGAACTAATCTGATTTGAGTCAGCTGATGGTCTACCCTTCTGATTGCTGTTTCAGCATGAGATCAGTAGTCTTCTGGGCTTTGAATTTTGAACCCTTCTTATGTCTTCTTTACTTGTTCAAAATTCTTTTAAGGGAACTAAGCTTTCCATATTTAGCTGATTTTGACGTTTTGGAAATCATCAAAACCTTCTCTTATCTTCTTATCTTCTTTGCACTTCATCTTCATCTTCATCCAACAGTTTCCCCCTTTTTGATGATGACAAAACTTCAGTTAAGTACCTGTACCTAAACTAAAGCTTTGATCCTCAAAAATTTCTGAGATAGAAATAGTCTGTTGGATTCAAACTTGAACTTTTTATAGATTTTGAAAAGATTACATAATACAAGTTCAAAAGAGATGAGATGTGCAAAAAAAAAAATTACAAGGATTTGCAAGCATAAGTAACCTAGACTATACTAGACTAGTCTTCTGCTTTGTCTTCTTGCTTGTCCTCTTCATCTTCTTCAGATTTGGAAGTCTCAGCTTCTAAATCCTTGAAGAACTTTTGTTTTAACAGCTCCAACTTCTTTTTCTTAACATCAGGATTAAGCTGTTCTTCTGCTGAGTCCTTAGCAGCAGCAATTTCTTTATCAGACTTTGTTGTTTCCTTAGACTTTTCTTCAGCTTCAGTTTTGTCAGCTTCCTCTTCTTTTTGTGTGATCATCTTATCTGCTGGTCTGCTTGTGCCTTCATTATCTTCATCGGCATTTTCATCTTCAGCAGACTCCAGTACTTCAGTTCCTTCCAATTCAGTATCTTCTTTTTCACTATCTTCCCTAAGTACCCTATCTTCCCCCTTTTTGTCATCATCAGCAGGGTTGATTGGATATTTTGGTAAGACTGGTGGTATCTGAATTGAATCACAGAGAAGTTTGATGTTCTCTTCCACAGCATCAAGTTGAGCTTGTTGTCTTAGTTGATTGGCCTAAAATGCATCCATTCTTTTGAGCACGACTTCTCCTAGGTCACCTAGCTGAATCTGAGTTCCCAGTATCCAATCAGCAGATGCCTTGAAGTCTTTCATCAGATTTTGCAAAGTTTCATCCTCAGCTTGAATGGCCATTTCAACTGTTTCCTCAATCTGTTTCCAACCAGCAGCAGTGCTTTGAGTCCTTGCTCTAATCACATCCATATCTTGTCTGATAGTTTCCACATTATGAGCAGTGTCTTCTATCAGCAAAGTAGGAACAACAGCAGCTTTCTGGGTTGGTTGACTTAAAGCAGTCAACAAATTGGCAGTTAACTTCTCTTCCATGTCCTTCATTGACGTTGAAATCATCTGTTGAATTGAGTCCAACAGGGATGGTTGAATACTTTGGGAAGTAGAAGTAACTTCAGCTTGGACAGAAGGTAGGGCAGGAGTAGCTTCTTCAGTAATCTGATCTGCTGGACCAGGAGTTGTCTCTTTTTCCTTAGTCTCATCAGCCTGACTATGAGTGCTTTCCTTCTCCTTAGTCTGATCATCCTGTTCAGAAATATCCTCCTTTTCCTTGATCTGATCAGCTAGATTTTGAGTGCTTTCCTTCTCCTTTGTTTGATCAGCTGGTTCAGATGCATTTTCTTTTTCTTTAATTTGATCGGCGGGGTCAGAAGTAGCTTCTTTTTCCTTGATTTTATCAGCAGGATCAGAAGTGCCTTCTTTCTCCTTAAGCTGATCAGCAGGTGGTGCTTGGATTTTCTTAACATTTGCAACAGTACGCATTAAACCTGCATTATCAACAGTAGACATGTGAGTGATCCATGTTAAATCATCAAGTGGAAC
>CM064879.1:65985783-66140824 GCA_003313485.2 Penstemon barbatus | reverse complement strand
ACAGTTTGAAGTTCTTGACACTCCCTTGAACCAAGAAGCATCCTCAAAGGGCAAAGCCATTGAAGTACCAGCTGATAGCACTCACTCAAGTTCTTCACAGCATAAGGAAATTTGTGATGATTCTGATCGCCTTCCGCTTACTCAAGTTTTGGCTCTAGGCAAAAAGAAAGCAACAAGTCCTAAGATTCCTCTGCATATACTATCCTTCGACAATCTTGGGGTTCAACGAACAGATCCAAATTCTTCAAAGAACAAAGAGGTGAAGACAAATTTTGAACCACCAGCTAGAAAATCACCATGTCCTGTTTCTGGATTTCGATGCAAAGAGGTAGTGGAGCGTAGTCAACGCAAAGTGGTTGAGATAATGTGGGGTGATCTCGTACAACAATTTTCTACTATGCCACTTGAAGGGTTATTTTCTATTAAGGAAGAAGTGAACGGCATTCTCCAAGCCATGAATCGACTTGGAGGCATGGATGTGTCACTTTTACATGAAAGGGTGGCTGCTTTTCTCGAGAATGTCGGAGGTTATGCTGATGAGATTTCATCCTCGTCTCAAAGAATGGATAAGGAACTATTTAATCGACAAATATCCGATGCCAGTCAACGTCTTCGAGATATGCAAACACAAGAAAGTCAACATGTAATCCTTGCTCAAGATCATGAAGCGAAGCTTACTAAGTTGGTGGAAGATGAAGATAATTTGAAGAAACGTCTTGAAGACATATTAAGTCAAAAGCAAAAGCTGAGTTTATTACTCCAACAAGACGAAAAACAGCTGCTCGATACTCAATCTGCTATATCTGGGATAGAGAATGAAATTTCCGTTCTTAAAAGCAGTCCACCTTTATCTGAGGAAGACTTCAAGCGTCAAAGAAACCTGAAGGAGAAATTTGAAGCTGATCTTCAAGAGTTGAAAGACTTCAAGCTTTTTCCATGATCTAGATATAGTAACTTTAGTCTCTTTGTAGCTAGATAGGTTCCCTCTATTTTTATTTGGTGTAAAAACTCTTAAGATATGAAGATGAATAAAGTTCAATTTTTTTCATCTTTATTTTGCTTTACTTGCTTTATTTTGGAATTCAACTCTTCACATTTGCACTTAATCATATCGAATACTCACTCTTTTAATTTAACACCACGAGAGTATTAAATAAAGAATTCGATGTAATTTCCAAACAAATTGAAACGACTTTGCTTGAATATTTTTTTTATAACGTGACTGAACTCAGAATTAACTTCTAAGCTGCCTACGTATCCCAAGATGGGAATCAAGTCATAACGTGCCGTTCACATTTTATAATCATGTGGGCCAGGAGTAACATGCAGTTTAGGCTCGTGCGTCATGGAGCATTTTGATTTCAAGATTTCGTAGACCTTTTTCGTCTCGTCTACTGGAGGCTTTGACTTGAATTTTGGAGATTTGTAGACAGTTTTGACTCGTATCAAGGAGTTTTCAACATGAAAATTTGTAGATAGTTTTGACTCGTGTCAAGGAGTTGTTCTGAAAGTTTATACTCATATCAAGGAGTGAGGCACGATTATTTTGACATCAATGGAGATATCCAGACATCTGACTATATCTATGGAATCCATCGATCAAAAGTTCTGGATCAGGTGATAGGAAATCATTGGGAGCATCTAAATTCTCAAAGTCGACACAAAGTTGAATTTGGCGAGTTCCTTTACGTATATGCACAATTCTAGAGACCCATTTAGAATCCTCTACTTCTTGAATGTAGCCAGCTTTCATAATCATGTTTATTTTGGCCTTGATGGATGGAATCAACCCAAATCTAAATTTTAGTTGAGCTTGCTCACCTTGATGAGTTTCCTTCTTCAAAGAGAAATTTTGAACCTCCATTTTGGGGACTAAGTCATCCATCTCTAACTTGACTTGATCAATTTCATCCATGGTTACTTTAACTTCTTCCACGAGTTCAGGGGGAGCATCCTCGGCATCTACCTCACCAAGATCGTCCTCCACAATGGTGATATGATATGAAGAACAAATTTCGTCACTTTCCTTTAAGGGTTCTTCATTAAGGAATGACGTACAACACGAAGAGCCTACACTTTCTCTATCTTCCTCAATATCTGGCTTAGGTTGTGTGTGTATGATGGTTTTCCACTTAGCTTTCAACCCGCAGTCATATGAAATAACCAAATCTTCACATCTTTTCATTCAAGAGGGTACGCTGCTGTGAAGCTTTTTGAAGCTCATGTCTTTTGCCGATATCTCCCATTTCTTCCAATATCTTGCATTCGTTTGTCGGTGCCTTACTCCTAACCTATTAAATATTGAGCCTTTGTTGTTGGAATCAACCCCCAACATATTGAATATTGAGCTTCTACTTTTGGAGTCAACTCCCAACCTTCCAAATACTGAGCCTTATGTTTTAGAATCCCAAGTTGATTGACCACAACCGATTTGAGAGTCGTTGAGAATTCTTCATCATTGAAACTGATGTAATGGTTGTTTGCTCTCTTTATTGGAATACAAACTGGTGTTGGTGAAATATATTCAAGTCCGCTCAAAGAATTAGGCACAACATGCCCCATATTTTTCATCATTGTTTGAGTGCTATTAAGACCATGTTCTTTTTCGATGGTAGTATTTGACACAAGTTTGTCCAAAGCTCCGACTTCGGTAGGATCATACCCAGCTTTAACCATGAGTTTGTAAGCGTTAGGACCAATGTTCGCGTTTGACTGTTCGATAGAGAGTGCACCATGCTCTACTTCATTTCCCTTGGTTGGGTGGACAAATCCTTTCAATGGAGGTTTAGATATCTTCAACGAGTCTACTTTTGTGATGGAAATAGTGCAGTTATTTAGGGCATCCAACTCGATCAATGGTGATTGTCCTTCTTTCCTTTCTGATTTTGGCACATAACGCAAAACCACATTTGCCTTTGAAGTTTCTTTTGGCCTCTTGGTATCACTTGGACTACGTGATGCTTGACTTTCCTTTATATCTTCGAGGGGTTGGTTTTTCTTCATCTTTCCTTCATTTGTTGAGAGGAGCGCATTGCTAAGGGGAGTCGGAGTATCAAACGTCTTGATTTTGTCCATATCATTGTGATTAACGTAAAACTTGGCATCAGCAAAATATGATTCTGCCTCAGTGAAAGGTTTATCATCTGCCATCACTTTCTTCACGACACCCTGACGGCAATACTTGAAACATTGATGTAAGGTAGATGGAACCACCCCATTCTCATGAAGCCAAGGTCGTCCTAACAACATATTTTACGTTGTTTTCACATCAATCACATGGAATAGAGCGCTCGAGGACATATCATCAATCAACAAGTCAAGTCTAATAACTCTAACGGCTCTCTGTCCTCCTTGATTGAATCCTTGAATCATTAGACGACTATGTGTTAATTCATCTATAGCTATTCCAAGTTGTTTTATCACGCGCAAGGGTAAAATGTTGATTGTCGATCCTCCATCTAACATCATGCGATTTATCTTTTGTTCACGTACATATCCTGTTATGAACAGAGGACGATTGTGAGGCTTGGAACCTAACAATATATCTTCGTCGGTGAAAGGAATAATTGCCATGCAATTCTTTATAGAACATTCCACTTCGCCTACTTTCGGATTTTCATCTGACGGGGTGGATTGACCTTCAGTTTCATTCTCTTCTTCGTTACGAGTCACGTTATTCACCGAGGAAACAGAAGGTGAACCAGACTCAAGAAACCATTTCGGGATAAATTCCGACAATGTTATGGGAGCATAGTAATTTTGTTGCATTGGTGTCGTTGTCTCGACATGAGTGACATTCGATTTTTCTTTTTTCTTTTGCCCACTCTTTATTTTCAAAACCAACTTTGGGAAGAATTGTTGGGTAGATAGCTTTGCAGACGACTTTCGCTTCCTTCGGCGAGTAACAACTTCCCAAGCTCCATCATCGCAGTCAATTTCTTCGTGTTTCTCAGATCTCGAGACTTCATCTTCATGAGCGGATGGATGTTGAGTGGCATGATCAAACGTTATTAACTTTGAGTTCACCTTGAATTTGACCGCGTCAAAGCTTCCAAACTTCATGAAAAATGATGAAATAGGGTCTATCGAGAACACTAATTGTGGTTTGATTGGCACTCATTTTATCTTCTTCAAGTAAAATCTTTCCTTGACGAGCCAAGTCCATGATTTTGTCCTTTAGAACAAAGCAATTTTCGATTGAGTGTCCAACCAGTCGGTGATACTTGCAGTAGTTGGGATTGTCAGTTCGTTCAGCCTCTTCAGGTCGTTTCATTTTAGGTAACTTGATGAGGTCCGCCTCGAGCTGATCTTCTAACATTTCGGGTACATCGGAATCAAGGAAGGGATATTCCTTTGCTTTCATATCTTTCAATGTCAACTTCCTTTGGAATCTTTCTTGATGTTGGTTATTCTTCGTTTCTCCTTTCTTCTTTGAATTGGATGCGAGCTTCACTGGGGCAGTATTGACTGCCATAGATTCTTTGCTTTCATTTTGGGAGAAGGATTTGCTGTTTTTCTTGACATCAAGTTTATCTTTTCCACTCCTTGATTCATGAACGGACAAGGTACTTTGACTTCCTCTCGAAGCAAGACTAAGTTCCATATCATGCGCACGTGTAGCTAACTCTTCAAATGTCCTAGGTTTTATGCCTTGGAGGATGTAGCGCAAGCCCCAGTGCATCCCTTGGATACACATTTCTATGGCAGAAGTTTCACATAAGCGGTCCTTGCAGTTCAAACTTAGGTTCCTCCATCGATTGATGTAATCGATGACTTTTTCTTCCTTCCATTGACGAGTGTTAGTGAGTTCGATCATGCTCACAATCCTCCTTGTGCTGTAAAAGCGATTAAGAAACTCTTGTTCGAGTTGTTCCCAACTGTCGATAGTTCCAGGCTCTAAGTCGGTGTACCAATCGAAAGCGTTTCCATGTAACGAGCGGACAAATTGTTTCACAAGGAGATCTCCGGCAGTTCCGGCGTTATTGCAACTCTCCACAAAGTGAGCAACATGTTGCTTCGAATTTCCTTTTCCATCGAACTGTTGAAATTTGGGAGGTTGATATCCGGCAGGCATCTTCATCATGTCAATTCGGTGGGTGTAAGGCTTCACGTAAGTCAATGAGGATTTTGAACTTCCTTCCAGTTTATCTTTAATCGTCCCCATGATAAATTCTTTTAATTGGTCAACACGAATGGAATTGTCTGTCGAGATACGGAGATCATTTGATGCAACCTTCTTGTGTCGGGATGATGTTTCAACTCCATCTTGAATGTGTTGACGGTTCTGGTGTACATTAGTTTCAACTTCTTCTTCAAAGTTTTCATCATCTTTTCCAATTTCTTCATTTTCGACAATCAAACGCTTTCCACCATTCTTGCTTGCAGTTCCTTCTAGCTTGTCCAACCTTTGTACGACTGTACCCACCAACATTCCTTGCTCTTGTATGAATTTGGTGATTCCTTCGACGGCTTTGGTCAAGTTTGCAAGTTGTTCCTCCATGGTCGTGGTGTTTGTCATCATGGCATGCATAATGGGTGAAGTGATGGAATCATTTGAGTCTTCAGGTTGTGTTGAATCAGATCGCAGGGCCACGTGAGCGGAAGCAGAAGTGGATCCATAGGAATCTTCATCATCGCCTAATCCTTTCTGAACAGCAAGAGGTTTCAGTGTCTTTCGGGCTTTTTCTTCTAACGCTTTTTCTTCAGACAAGGAATTTTCCTGTTGAGCCTTTTTCATACTCCTCGTGATAGCCCCAATACTTTGCGTGTCGGAACTTCCACCATCTTTGCTTTTGGCCACCCTTGAGATCGATGCCTTGAATTGACCAGCTTTTGAGGATTTCAAACTTTTGTCGCCTTTGTTGTTAGCCACCTTTGAGGTCGATGCTTTGGATTGCCCAACTTTTGACGATTTTGAAACCATGTTTGCTTTTGATAAGTAGAAGAGATGAGAGGCAGAGATGTCCCACCGGGCGTGCCAGAAATTTGTAGACCATAAATTTTAATGTCTGCAAAACTTTATTAGACAATAAAATAAGAAGCAACAAATTACAATATTTGATGAATTTAATTAAATAAATTGATACAATCTCTGTAATAGTAAACTCCTCTGATTCTTCTACTTGACAGATATATGTAGATCCAAGGGCCTTCGGCTTGTTCTTGAATCGTGGGGCGTGATCTTCTCCAAGATTAGCGGATCGGAACATAAATATATAAAAGTCAGAGACTTAAGAGTCAAAGACTTGTATATGGAATACTTGAGAGAACTTTTAATCTTTCTTTTATTTTAGAATATATGTGAAGTTTGTCAAAAGATCTCCCTTCTCTGAGGTCTCAAAGCTCCTTTATATAGATGCTGGAGTAGAGAGTTTTCTTCATATTGTTTGATGACGTGACATAATTTGATTGGCCATTGTCTTTGTAGAATTGAAGACATCATTTTGATTGGTTCTGACTTCCATAATCTTTAAGACTTCTTCTTAATTGGTCAAAACACGTCATATTGACACGTGGCGTACTTTAATTAGCCAATGTAAATTAACTATTTACTTTCGGAATTACATATATTAAAAATCCCAAAAATGTAAAAAAAGAGAATTTAAATTGATAATTAACCACTTATTTGACACGTGTCGCCATTTTATTGGGCGTAAATTTTATGTATCTACACACCCTATAAGTTTTGATCAGAAGGTTAATGTAAAAATTGAAAAAATGAAACTATTAGGTATCTTTACATTTATGCCGCTAAAAGTAATATTAGAGAATTAGTAATGTCAAATCATTATATTATTATATTATGTAAAAGAATACTTTTGAAAAGATAAATTCATATTAAAAGAAAAAGTATCATTTTGAGACATAAAAAAAAAAAACATGAGATAAGTAAAAGGATGGAATGGGTATATAAATGTATATAACTGCACAAAAGTTTATGCAATAACACAATATATTATAAAAAAATTAGTATGGTACTAAATTCTTATATAAAAACCGTTTTATATATACCACTAAATGCATCAAATAAAATCGTGTCCAATTTAAAGAAAAAAACAAGGAAAGAGGGAATACTTGTCAAACAAGGAAATTAACGAACATATTTAAATGAATGTGATGCAAGACATGAGCTATATCGCACATGTGCAGAACTAAATTAACCTCAATGACCAAAAAACTATAAGATAAAGCTACACTATACCTCACCTTTGATTGGTGATTTTGTTCACTAGCTAGCAACAAGTTTTGTGCTAAACTTTATTATAAGCTTCCAAATCATTTTTATATCCGTTTTAAATATTTTGCAAGTTAATTTATTATCTTGTTGATAGGAAAAATTTCACTTTGTTCTTAGCCTTTGTGAGTTTCCACAGGCCCCAGCTATCAAAATGTACGAAAATGTTAGGTTGTCTAGCAAAATTGAAAACATTCAAAGTCACAACTAAAGTTGGACGAAATATTCTATTAGGTTCTAGTTTTTGCATCTTAGAGGGGTCCCTGATATATATTTAATAGCTAAGGGGGTTACGTGAGAACTCACAAAGATTAAGGGAGAAAATGGAAAAATATTCAAAGGTAAGGGGTCAAAGTGGAATTTCCCCTTGTTGCAGTTCATATTGCACATAAAAGGAGTTTTTTGCACTTTACACCCCCAAAACATAGGAAATAGGCACTTTGCACCATCAAAATATGAAAAATACAACACTTTGCACCCTCTTTTATTTTCAAGCAAAAGCTCAAAACTTGAGAAATTGATCTTTGCACCCCCAAAATAAAATTAGACTTATCACCCTCGACTTAAGAACAAATCAGCAACTTGCACCCCCGAAACACAATAAATGGACACTTTGCACCCCGAAACACAAAATTAACACTTAACACCCTCAAAAAAACAAAAAAAAAAAACAAAACAAAACAAAACTCAAACCCTTCCTTTTCTTCAGCAAAGTCGACCATCGGGGTGAAAAAAATATAAGGCAAAGTTGAACATACCAATTTTTACTCATTCAATTATTGTGCATAGCACGTTTAATTTGTACAAGCTATAATTCATAACTTGTTAATTTGTTATATGATGTAATCATTCCAATTTCATGTATTTAATTTGTATATATGTATATAAATGTATATTATTCAATAGGATCGAAAACTTACCTATTTTGCTTTAGATTTTTTTTTCAATCCAACGGTCAACTTTGCCGGAAAAAATGAGGGGTTTGAGTTTTTCTTTAATTTGAGGGTGTTAAGTGTTAATTATGTGTTTCGGGGTACAAAGTGTCAATTTATTGGGTTTTGGGGGTGTAAGTTGCTGATTTGTTCTTAATTCGATGATGATAAATGCTAATTTTATTTTAGGGGTGCAAAGTGCCAATTTCTCAAGTTTTGAGGGTGCAGAGTGCCAAAGATTTATAATTAAATTACCTATTTTACCCTTGAATTTTTGCCTGAAAATAGAAGAGAGTGCAAAGTGCTTCATTTTTCATATTGTGACTGTGCAAAGTGCTAAATCTAAATTTCAATTTTCAATATTTTGGAGGTACAAAGTGCAAAAAACCCCACTTACAAATACAAAAGCAAATTGCTGCATAAGTACCAACATTAAGGGGAGTGTAAAGGACCACGTGGCGTGCAATGAACCTTCTGAGCTGTGAACACAGTGCATCTCTGTCTTTCATATATTGGTTAAAATTTAAAAATTAAAATTCGTTTCACTTATCTTTTAAATTTGTAATTTTTGAGTGATTTATATAGTACAGAAAATTTTCTTTTTGAGTGATTTATGGTTATCAATTTTTCTGGACTTGATAGGAAAATTGTAGGAAATTTTTTACTTTGAGGGGTTTATTATAATTATTTTATCCATGATATTTTTTATATAAGTATGTTTAATCAATAAATTATCTTATAGATTATTTTACTTACAAACTAAAGCAATTTTAAAATTAGATATTGTTACAATCTGAACTTGAACATGAATTGAAAATAGAAAAGTATATCAATTGTGTAAATTGAGTAATCTTGGAGAAGAAAGAATGAAGAAGAAAGTAAGAATACTATTATGAATTAATATGTGTACAAAGAGAATCGAACCCTGTTATATATACAAGAATAAGGCGGCTAAAAGGAAAACTAATCCTAGCTGTTAAATACAACTTAATCCTAACCGTACAAACTAAAACTATATACATAATAAAAGAAATAATAAATAATAATCCCAAATCATACTGTCCTAATTTCCCAAATCATACTGTCCTAATTTTGAACGATTGAAGCAGAGATTAAATTCCATTTCCAATTATCTGATTAAACTTCAATCTATCTCCAATAGATGTACACACCCATAAAAAATGCCAAAATTTACTAAACTACATTACAAATTTAATTTTGATTTTCCTTTTCTCAAGAAATATCTTATTTATATATACACCACTCAGAACTTATTGATAGATAAAGCCAAAGCTAAAATTGTGAACTAATTCCGTCCATCTGAATGACTTTTATACTAACTTCTACAATTTAATTTAATATATTTTTTATTTTTTAATTATTGTTATTTTTATTTGATTTCATAACTCGTTATTATAAGTTTGTTGAATATTATAATGATAATATGAATTCATCACCACTTTAATATTTTTATGGTTTTCAAAACAGTCATAATTAAATAAGGTGTTTACAATTATAATTTTCATAAACTTTCTTCATATGCAAATATCGATAAAGAAAATAGTTTTCCTGAAAATCAATTTCTTTCTTTGTACTATACTTTTTTCACATTTTCTTGACAAAAAAGATTGTTGCTTGTTTGCTTTATCATTAATTCAACTTACACTATAATGTGAATATTTACTTATTTTAATAATTTATCTTTGTAATTTGATATATTGATATTATTGAAATATATTTGATATAGGAACTAATGTATCTATGTAATTACCCTAAAAAAACAAAAATTATTAGAGAAATTTGAACGTGTGGTTGTGTGACTTTACGGTTCCCTACGCCAAAAAGAACACTCTTACAGCTAAGAGTTACAAGTTACAACTTGCGTTACGTGTCTATTTTTATATTCTGAACAACATATTTCATGTCTATTTAGCTGATTAAATAACATTTGTTATACTTCATCAATTATTTATGAATTATTCTAAACATGCTTCTAGAAAATACTTACTTAATTTGTAATTAATTGTAAGCGTGTATATATATGGTGCATGTGTATTTAATTAGTTGACTATCAAGAATTATTGACTTATTGTTCGAGCTAAGCCGAAAAATACATAGCGGTTCAACTGCATTTCTCTTTAAATTAAATTATATAGTTTAATAATGGATATCAAGAATTTATCAAAATGGATAAATAATGGATATCAAGATTAAGCTTTAGCCTGACTGATGCACAAAAAAAAAAAAAAAAAACGAAGAGAAGAATAATTCGGGTAAAAGTGTAGTAAAATTCGAGAGTGGTCATATTAGATTAAATAATTTAAATTTAACTATGATAGTTATAGTTTATATTTGGTGCAATCATCCCAAATTAATCAAAATATAAACTCTAATCCCTTTTCGAATCAGACAAATATTGAGTTACAGGCTATATTTGGTGCAACCATCCACAAATTAATCACAACCTAATTAATCAGGCCATTAATTGCTCATCATTTCTCAAAAGTATATATTGAAATTAAGTTCGCATTAGGTTCGAATCATAGCTACTCACATCATAATGACTCGTTTTATTTCTTATTAAATCCTCAGTCACCTTAAATTTAATCATTACTCTTTAGTTTTTTTTATTTGTTGTTTTGGAGGATTGCACATATATTAAGAAATGTAATAAATAACCATATTTTTTAAGTAAAAATTTCAAAATACCCTTTTAACCAAATAATAATAACAGTAATTAGCATTAATAAGAAGGGTAACATTGGTAGATAAAATTGAATTTTACATCGAAATTTTAGAACGATAAATAAAAGTAAATAATTTTTTTGGACAAAACGACAAATAATAAAAATGGAGGAAGTTAATATTTAGGCCATTATGGTGACTACTTAATTCGTGTCTACATGGTCTTAATTTTTTGTCTCCAGACATACTCAAAATCTAGAAAATTCTTGCCTAATTAGACGGGTCCACGGACAAGGAGTGTGCCCGTAGACTATATTGTTCCAATTTGTCATTGTTCATATTGTGAAAGTATTTGTGTACATATGAAATGGAGTTTACTTCCTATTTTTTTTCTTTTTTTTTTAATGAACATTTAAAAAAATTAGTAACAAGAATTTGAATATTATAGTATTTGGTTATAATTTGTAGTGATTATAACAATTCCTAAAATTGCCATGACAAGTTTTATATCGATAAGTAGTCATTAATTATATTCACTACATAAACAATCTAAATTATTATATACACTAATTAATTATTAATTGTGACAACTCAAAATTATTCTTTAGTATCAATTTGTTAATTTGTCAAAATAATTGTTGTATTAAAACCAACTGTTTGCTTTCCACTAAATTATAAACATAAGAAAGTGACAACTTTATTTTCTAATTATTTGTCACTAACAACCCATTTTTCATAATAAAATTAACAAATCTCTTTTCATGATGAGAAGTAATTTGTGTTATGTATTGCAATACTATTATCAATTTAACTAACTGATCATATTTATCTACTTATTAATAAAAGATGTATATATTTTTAAGAAAATACAGATTTATAGTGAGTTTTTTTTTTTTTTTGGAGAAATTTATAGTGCGTTTTAATATGTCATACTTCTTGTTATTCATACAACGAGTAATAGAAGCAAAGTTCAATGGACACCATCGAACGAGGATATGGTAAAAATTAATATTGATGTAGCCATAAATTACAGAGCTGAGAGATGTTACGGTTTGGGTGTGTTTTCTCGATCATCTCGGAATGAATGTATCAGTTGGAAGCCAAAATGCATAAAACAACCCCTTGAATCATCGATTGCAAGAGTGAAGGCATATTTAATGGCTATAGAATTGGCCTTAGAGCTAGTGAAAGGAGATTCACAAGTTATCATCACAGTTATGGAGAGAGTTCTGAAGTCTTATGCGGATTTTGGAATAATTATTGAAGAAATTAAATATATTACATGCTTTCTCAAATGGTTTGAGGCTCGACACATTTGACACGAAGGCAACAAGGCGGCACATGTAGATACGTTTTCTTTGGAGTTCTTCCTAATTTAATTCATAGGAGTAATATTGTAAAGTACTCCAAGTTGATTCATGAATGAATATTACAGTTTTTCTATAAAAAAAAATGTACGTCGTACTTTAACAATACATCTTATAAAATATTACGATTCGAGTCAAATTTAATAAAAAGATAAAATTCAAAATTTTATTAAAAGAAAAGTATCGGACCAAATTTTAGTTTGCTCAAGTTAATTAAGCAATTTCTTAAATAAATTTATATTTCACATTTCACCTTTTTTTTTTTTTAAATGATGTGGGCAATTGGATACCACATGCAATAAATTTTCCATAATCTTACTAGGCAACTTAGCTATGTGGGTCCCGCAAAGACTTACTGTAGCGAGATAAATGAATTCTACAACACCCAATAAGCAATCGTCACGTCACCAAATGCACTTGGTCTTGATAAGGTTATCTTTCAATCATTGGATGATTATATACACGTGTCTTTGACTAATACGCCTAATTAAAGTCCTAATTATGTTTTGGTTGGTCACTTCAAATTATGTTTTGGTTATCAAACTCAAATACCTATTTTAGCTTAATCCTAATCACAATTTTATCATTTTAATTTCTTTCACATACAAAATATGTTTTCTTAATTAAAATTAAAACTGCCTTGTGGTGATTTTATGAATTATTGTATAAAATATTTATAATTGAAAAATACCTTCCACTAACAAATAAACTTTTAAACACCAAGACTCAAGTGAAAAAAAAAAGTGTTAGGGCAGTTTCAAGGAAAAAAGCATATGGTCTATATGTTTGAAGTTTTTCAAAATTATTTCGTATTTGGGAAAAAAGAAAAAATTATCTTTTCTATTTTTTGAAATAAATTTATTATTTACTATTAATTTTCTCAAACCAACAGGTGAATGGTCTAGTGGAAGGGACTAGTCACTACAAAGTAGCGGACTCAGGTTCGAATCCCTGTTGGGAGAGGTTACCACATTATGTGCCCGACGCGCCTCGAAAGGGATTAAACCCTTGGGAAACCAAAAAAAAATTAATTTTCTCAAACAACTCCCACAAAAACAATAATCTATATATCTCTAAAAAAATATACACAAATTTTACATTGATTTGACATAAAGTAAATCATCTCTTACACAACGTATTTCACATAACAAGCATGATATGCCATAAAATCTTACACATCTTACACCTACAACCTAATTCTTCACAAAAAATATGTGCGCACCTACTTTATTTCTCAAACCACTCAAAAACTCAAACAAATACTTCATAAACTTTCACTACCCTCCCAAACACCAAACAAACATGTCCATAATGTTTTGAAAAAAATTATGCTCCACCAGCTTGGTCATATTTTAATTACCCTAAAAATATTTGAGTATGAATTCTTAATTTAGAATCCAAACTCATAGTGTAAAATTGATTCCTTTTGTACTTTTTATGCAGAATTGAATAACATTATGTTGCAAATAATTAAACACAAACCCCCATAATTAATGTGTTTGCAAAAAAATTGAATAAATTACTAGAACTAAAAATTGAAATTGAATGATTTCATGTAAACGCGGAAAAGGAGTCAACGGAACCTTAATTTTTTTTCTTGGAAATAACAAAATTTAATAGTTATTTGTTAATATTCTATAATTCGATATCATTTTTAATCGAATAATAATTAAAATTAGCTTGTTAAAATAAAAGTTAGTTGTTGAAGTGGCGTGGTCGTTTAAAAGTAATCTTTTAAAGTATGAAATACCTGTTGGAATGTAGGATACAAACTAAAAATTCGTAATGTATAACAATGTTGATCCGTTGAACTTTATCATAAGAACAAAGAAGTAAGAGAGTTGTTGAAGGTAGTTTTACATATATTTTCTCGATTATTGTTTTTCATAATCATAGCGAACAAAAATTTTATTTTTATTTTTTAAAAATGTTTCTTGGTTATCTATATGAATTCTCGTATCAAACATTTAAATAAGAATTGGATCATATATGCTTTCCTCTAACAAACAAAATTTTAAAAATCAAAACTCAAGTGAAAGATTAAAGTATTGCATTAATTTTAATAACATTATTGATTTATTGTACAGTAAATTAAGTAGAAAAAAATTCACTGCCATCACCATATGTTCCAATTCTTTAATGGAGTTGCCCGTCTAAATCAACATTTCCATTGACTTCAATAACAGCAAAAAAAAAAAAGAAAAAAGAAAGGATCGTTGTAAACTTGTAATTATGATAATTAGAGGAAATGAGTATGATAAACCTCATAGTAAATGAGTGTAATTACTAATTAGCCCTAGTTCATCGAGCGAAGCAGCGACCATCACTTGGGCAAAACAAAATGCCATAATCTAAAAAAATTTATTTTCTATTCAAAAGCGAAAATAAGAAAGGGGGAGGGGAGATGTGCATTTTGCGAAACCTAAAAAAAATCTCTTTATGAAATTTTTATTGCACAAAATCATTTTGTACTTTTAAATTATTTGAATAAAACCCCCCGTTCGTCCATTTCCGTTAGTTTTTTTAACAAGCGTGTGTTTCATGCTGCTTTGATGCGATTTTTCTTCTATTTTGTCTAATTTTTTCATGCTTACACTTAGCATGAAACCACCTAGTACTTTTTATATTTAGAATGAAATTTCCATTGTAATTTTTAAACTTAGCATAAAATTCTCATGTACTTTTTAAACTCAACACATAATATTCTTGTACTCTTTAACTTGGCACGTAATTTTCTTATATTTAGGAATAACTTAGGTATATCAACTAAATTTAACGGCGTTAGACAACTAACGAAGTACAGGAAAAGTGTGCAGATAATTTAAAAGTACAATGTGATTTGGTACAATAAAAATTTTAGAAAGAAATTTTGTGCAGGTATCCAACACAGATGACTATTTTGCATTTTCCCTTAACAAAAGGCAATATTACATTTTCGTTTGCTAATTTCCGAATCTTTACAAAATAATTCTTTATATTTTTAGCTCTACACATTTTATCTTAATCATTTACATTTAACCATTTCACTTTCAAGCTAACAAATTTAGTATTTTTTTTTTTTTTAAATTTAGACTCTTTTAATCTTACTCGATACTTCTAGTCCTCTATCTGACATCAATTTTTTTGAGTTAGATAAAAATGCTTTGAAGCTAATGCTCTATTTGAAAATGTTTTGGCTCGGTTTCAAATTGATTTAGAGGGTTTCGGTGAACTATTGAAACTCAATTTTGTTAGATTTTAGATGTTGAGTTTTATGATTTTGAAAAAGTTGAAATTCACGGGTCTGGATGTTGAGGTTTAAGAAAAAAAGTATGTAGCATGTGTCAAATCAAAGTTTTTCAATAGTTAGGTTGCGGGTTTTGCAAATCTGTTTGTGATGAGTTTATGATTTGACTAACTCCATTTAAAAGAATTTTGACTCAATTTCGTAAAATCCACAAGATAATGCCAGAACCCTTCCAAATTGACCATAATTAATTTAGTTCGATAGGTTAGATTAAATGTGTCTACCTAAAACTAAAAGATAAATGTAATAATACGACAATTTTCAGAACTAAAGTTTACCCATTTTTTTTTATGCTGCTTCTTATTTTTTTTGTTTATAAAATAAATAAATAAGGGCCCCTTGAGAAAGAGCCAAAATTTGTAAAACGCTTTTTACAAACTTCCCACTTTGAACATGACCCAAAGATTCCATAATGAATGTGAATCACTCATTTCCCGTCATCACCACCACAAAATTGCTAGTCACAGTATTTAACTAAAATCTGTGAAAGAAAACCGTCAAAATCCTACTCTTGCTTAGCAGAAAAAAGAAAAAAAGAAGAAGGAAGAAAAACGGCCAGATTTTCAAATTCTTTGGTTAAATTTCTGGAAGATTAAAGAGCTCAGGTTTGTGTTGTCAGATTGTGAAATTTTTGCTTGGCCATTGTTGATTTTGATTTCTATTGATGTTGATACTTCATCCTCTGTTTTTTATTTTTTTTTATCAAAATTGTTGCTTTGCAAATTTCCGTTTCATTAAAAAATTGTGTTTTTACTGTATGAAGATAGCTTCAACGTGTGTGGACACAAGAAAAGTGAGGTTATTTTAATCGAGTTGACTAAATATAGAAAGTGCCCACACAACCGCTAAGAAGAAAAATTAATCCTAGACCTTATTTTATTTTGAGGATTTTTTTTTAGTCCTTTTGAATCTGGTATGTGTTGTAGTCTAATAGCATTGATTTTTCTCATGATTTATTTAATGGGTATTTAATTTGGTGGTTTATGAATTGGTACACCAATGGGTATTTATAGTTCTGATGTTTGATGTTACCATTGCTCATTTTGCAGAAAACCCCTTAAACAAGTGCAGTTATACTGTGCAAAAGTTAGTTCAACATCTTCTTGAATCCACAGTTGGTTATTCAATTTTTCAGGTTGTTTTGCTTTAATAGCGAAGTGGGTATTGTTTAAAGTTGATAAACTTTAGTGGGATTTCCTTATTTTACATATAAAGTCAAGGAGAGAAGATAAAAGATAAGATAAAATCTTGGATTTTTTAAACCACAAAAAGGTTCCAAGGTTTTATCATGTCTGTTGCTTTGTTGTGGGTGGTTTCTCCTACATCTGAAGTCTCAAACGGCACCGGATTCTTGGACTCAGTCCGAGTTCTCGATTCGTTTAACTCCGTTGCCAGATGTCGAAACTTGATAGGAAGTGGAAGGCCTAAAAGGGGTCGAAAAAATAGGCTGAATTATAGATCTATGAATGAAGGGGGTTATTTAAGTTCAAAGAATGGGGGCAGTTTTTCCGTGATATCGAGTATCGTAGCTAGTCCAACAGGGGAAATCGCGTTAACATCTGAGCAAAAGGTTTATGATGTGGTTTTGAAGCAAGCAGCTTTGGTAAAGAGACAGTTGAAATCGAGGGAGAATATGGAAGTTAAGCCGGACATAGCTCTTCCGGGAACTCTTTCCTTGTTGAGTGAAGCTTACGATCGTTGTGGTGAAGTATGTGCGGAATACGCCAAAACATTTTACCTCGGTTAGTCCTATTTATTTGTTCTTTATTGGTGTTAATCGAGTTTAATGTAAGTTCAGTTTACATAATCCGAAGAAGGAATTCTAATCCTTTTTGTCTGGTTCGTTTCAGGAACATTGTTAATGACTCCCGAGAGGCGAAGGGCTATTTGGGCAATATATGGTGAGACTCTTCGTCATATATTACAAAGCATTTCTTCAAGCTTTCTTTGTGCTTCAATAATTCATAGCATCATCTTGACATGGAAAGAAGTTCTATTTAGTTTTACCTCCATATTCAGAGACGTCTTAAATTTGAATTTCATGTTTATGATCTATTGACAATATGCCATTTATGAGTAAAATATTTAATCCTAAGTTAGGATGCTTATAGTTTTGACTTTTAAATAGAACAATTTAGAGAAATAGCTAGAGTATCTACTGGATTATGATCATTATGACATATATACTAGAACTCGCTTGTTTTAAGACCGAAATGTAAACTAGAATCTTGTTTATACATGGTTAAGTTTGTTTCGTTTCGTTTCTTCACTTGGATATCTTTTCTTATTGTGACCTTTCTTTTGCATTTTGTTCTGTTAAAAAGTGTGGTGTAGAAGAACAGACGAGCTCGTTGATGGGCCAAATGCATCACACATAACTCCCGCGGCCTTAGATCGATGGGAGACAAGGCTCGAAGATATATTCCGAGGTCGTCCTTTCGATATGCTTGATGCAGCTTTATCCGATACCGTAACCAAGTTCCCAGTCGACATCCAGGTTAACATTCGAAAATTTCTTGCAGTTATTGAATTACATGTAAAATTATCCGTTTAATTTATCTAACAAAGGAGTAGTTTTTTTTTTCTTTCTTTTTGCAGCCATTTAGGGATATGATCGAAGGAATGAGAATGGACCTCTGGAAGTCAAGATACAAGAATTTCGATGAATTGTATCTATATTGCTATTATGTAGCAGGTACCGTTGGACTAATGAGTGTGCCAATAATGGGCATAGCACCCGATTCCAAGGCAACCACAGAGAGTGTCTATAATGCTTCTTTGGCTTTGGGGCTCGCGAATCAGTTGACTAATATACTTAGAGACGTCGGAGAAGAGTAAGTATAGAAATAAACAATCCATTCGTCTTTGTAAAACTGCATTTTAGTCCCACAGGATTGGACTCCCAACACTTTAAATCTCGATTTTAAAAATATTTGCACTTTTGGTCCTATTGCGCATTTTACATTCAATTTGGACTAAAAGCGCAACACTGAAACAATTCTATGGGACCAAACTGCAATTTTGTCGATTCTACTTTGATGCATTGTTCTTATATATCGGGTTCGTTTTCCAGTGCAAGAAGAGGAAGGATCTACCTACCTCAAGATGAATTGGCACAGGCGGGGCTTTCAGATGACGACATATTTGCTGGGAAAGTTACGGATAAATGGAGAAATTTTATGAAGAAGCAAATTAAGAGGGCAAGGAAATTTTTCGATGAGGCTGAAAAAGGTGTCACGGAACTTAGCTCAGCTAGTAGATGGCCAGTAAGTTTTAATTCATCGAATTTATTTAATAAAATTTAAGTAGATAAAGTTCCATTCTAGCCGGAAACAATTAATGTATATATAGCTAGATATTATATGGAAATTTCATCTAGTAGCAAGATAAACGAGTAAAACGTTGATTTTGGAACTTGCAGGTTTGGGCATCGTTGCTGTTATATCGACAAATATTGGATGAGATCGAAGCAAATGACTATAACAATTTCACAAGGAGGGCTTATGTTAGCAAACCAAAGAAGATTCTTGCTTTACCAATGGCATATGTGAAGTCTCTTGTTCCTCCATCTCTTGTAAAGGCATGAATAGAATAACTATGGATTTATTATTATTTAGTTTATATTAAAAGTTTTGAAGCAAACCAAACATGATATGTACATCAAAAATCATGGCAATGTAGTGAAATTCACATTACACACAAAAAAAAAAGAAAATTAAGTCGGGATTTATCTCTTCCTTTCTCATTCTCATTTTCTTTTTCATTTTTGCTCAAAAGATTTATGATTGGATGGCGACGCCCAACTTGAACATTCTAGTTCAAACTTGACAGTACTCAAATTAGAAGTATGATCAGTCACAAGCACGTGTAATGTTTTCGTATTATGATTGAGTTAGTGAAGAAAGGGCGAGTTTTTGCTTTCTCCTTTCTCATTTTCTTTTTTTTTTTGCTCAAAAGATTTATGAATGGATGGTGACGCTCAACTTGAAAATTCTAGTTCAAACTTGACATTACTCAAATCATTCACTTGCGATTGGTCTATACTTAAGAAGATATTAGAAGTATGATCAGTCACAAACACGTGGAATGCTTTCGTATTATGATTGAGTTAGTGCGGACAAGTCGAGGTTTAGAGAAGAAAACTTGTTTCGAAAAGTTTAGAAAAAAAATAAGAACAAAATATCAAAGACAAATCCAATTTTTTTTTGTTTGTTTCCAAATTACATGTTACCTAAATTTTCTTTCAAAATTTCTCCACGTGATAGTCCCAATCACATCAAAAAAATTGGCAGAGCCCCCCACCCCCCCGGTCAAAATGCTCAAATAAAACAGATAATGAAACAAAAGAGAATGAACAAACAAAGGAGTGGTGTTGATTAAACTGACCAAATTAGTTTCTAGTGGTCAATCTTGCATCCAAGTGATAATTAGGTAAAGAAAGGTAGTTATCCACTTATTTATTGGTTGAATATTTCATTATAATAATAATATAGTTAGTGTCAGAGCTTGACCAATATTGTCAAACGATATAATTTTGTCAAACAACAGATAAAAAAATAAAATACCAATTTTTTTCCCAATAAAAGTTGAAATCATATGCTCCCTTCGTATTTTTTTTCGTCGCTTTAGGATTTCAATATAAAATTAATTATCTTCTATCAATATTATCCTTCTTTTTAATGCTTATAAATAACTGCTAGTTAATAATGTTATTATTTGCTAATTAATGTAAAAATAAAATGTTTTCTACCAATTTTGGATTTTTTTGCTTAAAATAATTGGTTATTTATTGCATTTCTTAATCTGTGTACAATCCTCCAAAAAAAAAACAAAAAAAAAAATGGAGGGAGTAACAACTATTTTTGAGAGTCCACTAAAAATAAATTATTCCAAGAATTGAATAATTAATAAATCACAAGTACCAAAATTAATACTAAAGTCTAAAACCCTTAATAAAAAAAATCAACGTAACTACGTACATAATACTCCATTCGTCTCATTTATTTTGCTCCCTTTGCTACAGTATTCGATCAAATTTTTTAATCTTTTAAGTGACTTATCATATTAAATTATTCACATTTATGATGTATTAAATATTTTAAATATCAATATATATGATATATATATAATATTATCAACTTATTAGTGAAATATATTAATTAAATTTTTTATATAATTTTTATAAATTTAGTCAAATTGATCAGTTGTAGCAAATTAGCAAAATAAATGAGATGGAGAGAGAAATTGAAATAGAAAAAAAAAATCTATATAAAAGGAGGAAAAAGTTCTCCATGGGTTATTGCAATAGCCCAACCAGTGGGCTAATTGGATTTGCTTGTCATTAAAACAGATAATAATATTAATATATTAGTTCCAACTTCCAAAATATCTTGGGGGCTGTCGCCCTTGATTACATTATCAACACACATTATCAAGTCGACAATAATTAAAAATTAAAAAAAATTCAACACTTGGAATTTAGTAGATTACTAAAAAGTAAAAAGAAAATAGCTATCTAAAATGCCTATCATAATTTATACTTCTAAAATATATATAAATAATTTATTAATTAAGTAATTTACATTTTTTTTGATAAGTAGAGTAATTTACATTAAAGAGTAGAAATAAATGAAATTAAATGACTATAAACAACAATTCAACTTAGAACTTTCTTGCATTAATAAAAAGTTTCACCAGATGTAGAATGTGGGGGCCATACTCATTTTACTAGTCCTTTTGCACGAGCCACGAGCCACGAGCCACATTTTATCACGCGGCAACCACCAGCCAAATGCATAATAGGGGTAGATGGAGAAAAATTAAATGAGCCTTATCATATGTACCAAATGAAATAATAATACTTATAAAACAATAAATTGAAATAACAATAAAGTCAGATACACTTATTTTGCCTCTCAATTGAGAAAAAGCAAAAAATATCAGTTGAAATAAAAAAAAAAAATTATATTTTTGTATTTAAAAGAACTTGATTAATTAGTCAAATTTTCAATTTAAACTCTTAAAGCTCTCAACATTAATTGTTAGACTTTACTACCTCCATATTTCAAAATATATGTCCACGAGGCCATAGCTCGTTAGTAAGGCTGATGTCCCAAAATTAAAAGGTCCCCCAATTAATGTGGTTTTTTTTTTTCTCCAATCCAATATTAATGTTTGTTGATAGATCTTCTTTGTAATTTGATTGTAATTCATCCGATTTATGAGTCAGTAATATTAACGTAATGATAGTTTCTCTAAAAAAAATAAATATTTTAAAATATGTGTAGACCATTTTAACAAACAACTAGAACAAATAGAAACCAAATGATATAAATTATTTATTCTTTCATAATATGGAATATTGAATTAAAGTTTTTCAAATTTAAATACTCCGACATTCTCGTCAAGTCCAATTCTATAAATTTTATATTCTTTCAGAACATGGTTTATGGAATTACAATTTTTCAAATCAAATACTCGACATTCATCAAGTCCAATTCAATTCCCAAATCACTTCGTGAACAATATATCGCGAAAGAGGCTCTCAAATACTCAAATTATATGAATGAATTAATCCCATTTATGAATTTAATGAACCTATATTAAATAAAATGAAGATATGGATACGAATAAACAGATAATTAATTTATCATTTTGTTTTGTTAGCTATACCAAATTTAACAACACCCACCACATTGAAGTGTCAATTTGAATCCCACACCAAACTTTCTGGTTCAAGAGCAAATAAAAAAATGGTAGTACTCCATAAAGCCCTACAACATAAATAAAAAAGGTTCCACTATATATATATATATATAAAGAAGTAGCAATATTAATAACATACACCAAGTTCTTGAGAATTTGATTTATTTAAAAAAAAATCAAAATTTGATTGAAATTATTTGGGAGAATAATGTCAGTTGTTAAAGTGTATGGTCCAGCCAATGCAGCTTGCCCACAAAGGGTTTTAGCCTGTCTTATTGAATTGGGAGTTGAATTTGAGCTAATTCCAATCAAACTTGAAATTGGGGAGCAAAAGCAACCAGAATTCTTACTAAGACAAGTGGGTTTCTTTTTTCTCTTAAATTTATTCAATTGCAAAATTATTTTTAAGATGTGTTTAAAATAATTAAATGTTAATTTCTAGCATTTATTTTGTTTCTCATTAGGTAGAAAATAAAATTTACTCATTAGTCATTACCTTTTATGGTCCAAGTATTCTTTTTTCTTTTAAATCTACAGATTCTTATTGGGATATATACTATGGATTTTACTCGGGAAATTAAAAATATTGAGAATATTTATGTTGCTTCAAAATGATAGAATTTTTGTGCTTTATTATTTCTCCGTTTCATTTTTTCTGATTTTTTTCTCACTAAACTCAAGGCACAATTAGGAGAATTTATATTTGTTAGGAAAACAACTGTTTATATTAAATTAAATAAATTTATATTGGTATTTACTTAAGGTAATATTAAATTTCTATATAACTCGTTTCAAATGGCAGCCCTTTGGACAAGTTCCTGCAATAGAGGATGGTGATTTCAGGCTTTTTGGTAATATGATATCTTATTTATTTTTTTAAAAAAAAACCTGTTCTTTAATATTTCTAAAATAATTCATTAAATTTTATTTTCTTTTTTAAATTGGATGGCAGAATCTAGGGCAATAATCAGGTACTACGCAGCAAAATATGGTTCTAAAGGAGGACCAAATCTTTTGGGAAACACACTTGAGGAAAAAGCTTTAGTTGATCAATGGCTAGAAGTTGAAGGCCATAATTACAATTCCTTGATTTATATTTTGGTCCTCCAACTTTTGGTTTTGCCTCGAATGGGTCAAGTGAGCGACATGAAATTAGTACAAGAAATCGAGGGCAAATTGGATAAAGTACTCGACGTGTACGAGGAAAGATTGTCTAAGAGCAAGTATTTGGCCGGAGAGAAATTCACTTTAGCTGATTTAAGTCATTTGCCAAACACAAGGTTTCTCATGAATGAAGGAGGAATGGACCATTTGATTAAGAAGAGGAAGAATGTTTATTCTTGGTGGATCGATATTTCAAGTCGTCCGGCTTGGAAAAAAGTTATGGAGCTTCAAAATTAGTTGCACTAAAAAAATAACTAACAAATAAGAAGCCATGTGTACCATTTGATGCCAAGTACCAATATGTGTATTGCATGAATTAATTAGTTCCTTTGTTTAATGTATTTGAATTTCATTTAATCTTAAAAAAGTGTTATGAAAATGTTTTATTGCAGGAGTTAATTATAATATGCTGACATGAATTTGTATTTTGAAAATAATAGGTTTGATTTCTGATTCATGTTGAATTTAGTGTGAGTTTCGTATATATGATCCATCAATTTAAAATCTACCCATGCTTAGTTCCATATGTTATGCTCTAGTTGCCAACTCCTCGAACGTTCTCGCGTTTATTCCTTGGTTACATATATTAATGGCTGACGTCTCAAATAATTATTGGTCTCTCTAATTGAACTCAAATTTCTCCAACGGTTTATGTAGTTGATAACAATCCCTTTTTCCATAAGCGAATGTTGATGAGTTCGACTCCTCGCACTATCTTTCGTGTGCTATAAAAAAGATCAAGAAACTTTTTCTCTAGCTGGTCCCGTCCATCAATGCAGTTTGCTCACAAATCATATACGAATCAAATGTGTTATATTCCAATGAACGATCGAATTGCTTGACAAGTTAATCTCCATGTATCCCCGGATCATTGCATGTTTCAACAAATGTTGTCTTGGATTGACTTTGCCGTTGAAGTGTTGAAACTTTTGCGGTTGGTATCCAATTGAAATCTTTAAGTCTTAAATTCTTTAAGCGTAGACCTTGGTATATACGAATTTTCTAGATTAACAGTTTGAACTTCACCTTGGATGGTTCGATCTTGAGGGGCTTTGATTTTCTCCAAAGACATTATTGATTGTCAATAACATTACTTTGAGGCATTCACAAATTGTTCTCGAATGGGACATTGAAAAAACTTCGATCTTCTTTTAGAACCCTTGAATTTAATGAACTTCTCGTAGAGGAACTATGCCCATTCTTCAATTTGAAAAATCCTTTATTTTTCTCTTGTGATTTCCTTCATGGATATATATAACCCTTATTTGTAGGTGTGGTCTGTAGTTTTTTGTCATATTCACATGATTCCGTGGCGCAACTCGATTAATTCTAAATATTACATTTGATTATATTTTTGCATTGAAAGAGATATTCTATGCACCCATGAAGTTGTAGCTCAATGACAATGTTGAAGCCGTGAAATTAAGAATCCCAGGTTTAAAGAATCAAGAGTTCTAGATTTAATTCTCATTGGTGTGAATTTTTCTTTTATTTAATACTAGTGTTTGTTAATTAAATTTCTTTGTAATTTAATTGTAATGGAACAAATTTCTTTACTTTTCATTAGGAATATTGATGTAATGGTATAATTATCAATTTACTAAAAGAAAAATATTTTAAGCAAAAAAAGCAATTATGTAATTGGTATTACATACTTTAATTTAATTTAATATAGTAGTAGAGAGTTAAGTTGCTCAATTAATTGGTCTTGTACTCGTCTACACTAATTTGGAATACATCACAAAAACAAAAAAAAAAACAAAAAAGAAATCTCTTTCATTTTTAGTCTAAAATGTAAGACACAAAGGGTTAATATGGAAGTAGTTTGACTGGGTTTGGTCTCGGTTTGGTTTTGAAAAGTGATTTCAGAGGTTTCGACGAAATCGTTGAAACTCGATTTGGATAATGGTTTCAATGGAATATTGAGATGGTAAAATATTATTAAATAATAGTTAGTGGGTTCTGAAAATTTGAGATTTGATTTGGATGGTGGTTTTGTTGTTGGGGTTTGGAGAAGAAAAATATATAGTAGGTGTCAAATCAATAATTTTATAGGATTTGAAATATAATATTTTATTGTGTAATAATTGAGATAATGAGTAATTATATTTTAATGATTGAAAATTAATTGTAATTATTTAGATATGATAGTGATATTAATTTAGATGATGATGAATAATTATTTATTTAAATAAAATAATTAATAATTATAATAAATTGCAGTTGTAATATGATTGTAAAAAAATACGTTGTAATAAATACAATATTAAAATGAACTTAATTTTTGCCAACTAATATAATTAAATATGACATTTAAAATTGCAGTTAGTTTTTCTAATAACTATTGATAAATACAAAAATGATAATGCAAATATTAAATAATATGATAAAAATTAATAATGTAGTTAATACCATTGAAATATAAATTAGAGTAAATAACACTTTTGGTCCTACGTATGGATAAATATTTGTACATTCGTCCCTCTTAAATTTTCCGTAGACTCTTATCAATATAGTGTAACACATTCGCCCCTCTTAAATTCAAAATACATCAACTTTTATCCATTTTATAATGTATTTTTGTAACAACTGATATATTTTATTTTTGTAACAACTGATGTATTTTGAATTTAAGAGGGACGAATATGTTATACTACATTGATAAAAGGAATGCATCTGCTAAAAAAAAATTATGTTAGCCTATATTAATAAGATGTATGAATCTGCTACGAAAAAATTAAAAGAGACGAATCTGCAAAAATTGTCCATAAGAGGATAAAGTGTTGTTTACTAAATTATATAAATGTGGCGTAAGGATAAAGAAAAGAAAGCACACGAGAATAACAAGCGGAGAACAAAAGAAAAAAAAAGATTGAGAAAATGAAAAGCAAAAAAAAAAAAAATTAAACAAAGGGCCGACAATTTGTCAGTGACAATCTTGACATGAGGCAGTGAAACCTGGGCTGGTTTCGACGTGGGCCAAAATCAGAGTCTGGGCCAAAGTCAGTTGAGGTTTGTAGCCGAATAAGGTTTGGCCCAGTTTGGCTGAGACCAAACTGGGCCAAACCAGATCCATAAACAGCCAAAAGAGTTGATACATATTTTCACATCAAACTGCATCGTTAATAGGAACAATTAACTCCAAAAAATAAAAAAAATAAAAAATGAAAAATTGGAACAATTAACGCCGTCAAGACGTGGCTCATATATGCCCACACAAACATATAAAGAGAGATAATTTATAGCGTTCATTTCAAGCTTACCTAATTCCCGAGCTAACCGTACAACTGTATAACTAGAAATTACATAATTATTATTTTTATAAGAAAACATTTATTTATTCAAGAACATTGTCCGCCGCCGGGCTGTCGGGAGATTGGCGGCGGGAAGCATTGATATAATCTTCAAGGGCTTGGAGTTGTTCCGGAGAGGGTGGTTCTTGGTTGTTCTTAATGGATCTGTGTACATCGTACGTTGTCGAGGCCAAGAATAAAACCCTGTTTCGTATGTAAATGGAAATTCTATTTTATATATTTAATTTAGAGATTTAAAATAAGAAAAAAAAAGAGGCTGAAAAAAGCATACCCGGAAGCAAAAACTACGATTTGCCTTGGAAAAACATTCTTCCCAAAGATCCTCATTTTTTTTTTTTATCTATTTCACTTACGTTTTTCTCCTCTTCAATATGATTGAATGAAAGAATTTCCTTGGATTTAGTTTTCATCTATATCATAATTCATAAATAATAAATTTATGAGATGTCAATTTGGATGGTTATGCACATACATGCGTCACACGGTAGGTGTTAAAATCTTGTACTTGTATAATCACCCCTCTTATTACAAATAAGAGTGTAAACGAGTCTAATAGTATTAAATGAAATATTGTAAAGTTTAATTTGAATTGTATACCGAGTTTAAAATTGTATTTGAGCGTAGTTCGATTTCTGAACGAATGATATTTTTATACGCATTTCGTCTATTTTTAACTTATTGAGTTGAGCTTGAGTCGAGCTTTAAAATTTATCAAACAAAAAAGTTGATCAAGTTGTTTAATATATATGACAAAGTGTATTTAAACGGACTTTATAGAACGATTTCAAGTCGAGTATCAGGTAGCATGACTCGATTTTTTGTCCTACCCAGTAAAATAATTTTTAATGCAAAATATAACTTTTCGTTGTTAATTTTTGAAACGCAACAAAAATTGAACTAGTTAGTTATGTCTTGAGTTTGATAAATCTAGGTTTAATCTCGTAAAGATTAGTCACTAATTAAACACCAATAATGATCCTCCTTTCATTAAAACTTTTCGGAAGAGGAGACCACTGATGAGAGGATCCGTCCAACAGAACATTCGTTCTACAAAGCAAGGCTGATTGAAAACGTACGCTTAAATCTTTAGCAAATACACGAGGCGAATCATCTGATTTTCAAACCCATTTGTTTTTGCTGCACCAACACTTCTAGAAAAATCGAAAATTCCGACCGAAATTCCAATCGATTTTGTATAAAATCGGTTGGAAATTTATGATTCCGACCGATTTTTCGACCGTAAAATTCGGTTGAAAAAACTCGCGTCGGAATCGAATTCCGACTGCCTTTTTTATTCCTACCGATTTTAAGTCGGTTGGAATTTTATACCAACCGATTTTAAGTCGGTTGGAATTTTATTCCCAGCCAATATATATTTTTTGGGCAATTTTGTTTTTGAATTTAGTTAATTAAAATCCGGTTTATAATGACAAATATTCTTTAAAATCAAAAAATAAACAGAACGAACATATCGATATCAAGAATCGAATACAATTTTCTTGCTCCTATTTCTATTTTGGGACATCTCAAAACATGGCTCCATTTCTACAATTGGCAAGTTGTTTTTCCATAAATGCCCTTAATTCTTTATTTAATTGTTAAAGATGGACCAAACATAAAACATATGCACACAACCTTCTTTATGTCTTACAGGGGCAAAAATGAAAAAATGAGCATTGCATAAATTATTGTGCAAAATGTTAAGGGAGCAAGATATTTGGGATGGAGGGAGTATTTAAGTACACAATACAATCATAATAAGTACATACAATCATAATAATAAATACACAATACATTTTTATAAAAAGTCTTAAGTATCGACTACACATCTGGTGTCTCAGAAACAGCAGTCCAATTGGCCATTTGAGATTGGCCATGTGGGGGCGGTTGGAAAACATGTATATTCCGACCGATTTTGCTTCGGTCAGAATTTTCTTTTGCAGATTCGAGACAAAGTTTTCCGACTGATTTTAAATCGGTCGGAATATTCATGAAAATTCTAACCGAAGTTTTTTCCAGTAGGAATTCGATTAATGATTCCAATTGAAATTATTTTCGGTCGGAATTTTATTGATTTTCAAATAAAATTTCGACTGGTATATTATCGGTTGGAATTTAAGAATATTCCCACCGAATTTAGTTCGGTTGGAAAAAGTCGATCGGAATATTTGTTTTTTCTAGTGCAAAGCCACCAAGTCAAAATAACATAAAATCCTAACTCTCTGTCATAAGCTTTCGAGCGTAATGATGCACAAATGGAGTATTTGATAAGACCCATACTTGTCTTGCATTAGTGCGATAAAGAAGACAATGAATGACTGTTTCTGTCTCAAAACTGCAGCGAGGACAAGTGTTTTTAATTGGAACTTGTCTTTTGAAGAGAAGATGTCGAACCGGGAGAGCATTTGAACAACAACTCCATACAAACAATTTAACTTTCGACGGAACGAGGAGCTTCCAAATCCAATCCCAATCTCAAGTGATTCTCTCACTTAGACCACCAGATTGTGCTTCCAAAGCAAAAGCCTTTAATTCGAGAATTAATCGATAAGCTGATCTTACCAAGTAAGAACAAGCGATCTAAATGCCATATTATTGTATCACTATCTTGTCTAGTGCCCAAGGGTATATATAATATACTTCTTGCTTTGATTCTGGGATGACTTGTGCCCTAAGCATTCTAGGCAATTGTCTAGGCCCCAACTTTAGGGCATCTCTAATGACTAGTGGGAAGATGTCCTATAGGGTGTATGGGGGGAAGGGGGAAAAAAATTCATCTCTAATGATTAAGGGGGGAGGGGGGGGGGTATACGGACTAGAGGGACCCTGGAGGGAGGGGGAGGGGGAGCTTCTCCAATGCAAGCCCCCTCCCTCACATGCTATTTTTTTTTATTTTGTTTTGTTTTATTTGGTTTTTTTTATCTTTATTTAAAAATAAAAGATTCCTAAAATTTGTATATTATTTGGAGATAATTATTTTTAATTATAATAAATATAACTTTCATTTCATTAAATTAACACTATTATTTTAATATTGATTTGTTTTAATAATTTTGGGGTTGTATTTATCACCCAAAAATAATTCTTTCTAAAAATTTTAAATAGTACGATACAATCATGAAATCATGTTCGACTAAAACATAGACCTTAATTTTGACCTTGTGTGTCCCACACATGTTCAACTAAGTCCTTTAGTAGTTGGCGATCAATCTAGACATTGGCGGTAGCAATATCAACGGTAACAATAATAATGGCAACGAATATGGCGGAGATGGTGAATTTCCTTATATGAATTAATTTAATATTTGATGTAATTTTTTATTTTCTAAGTTTCCTAATGTACTTTTGATTTTAAATTAATGTTAATTTTAAATTTATTTTTGGTGTAGTAGTAGTAGTAATAATAATAATAATAATAATAATAATGGAGAAGGATAAAATTTATTATTAAATAGGTTTGATAGAATAAGTTATTAGAGATGACTAAAAAATCAGGGGGAGAGAAAAGGGTAGATGGAGAGAGAGGAGGGGAAGAGGGATATGGTATACCCTCTCGGAGTCATTAGAGATGCTCTTAGGCCCCCAATGTTTGATGCCACAATCCACTATATATGAATCTATTGAAAATAAATTAACTTACTAATTAGTGAAGTTTTGTACTCCAGCATACCTATATTTCCAACATTAATGGGCCTCTCACTTCCAGCCCATTATGCTGGACCTACAATGGAGATAAAAAAAAAAAATGCATAGAATTGGCCGTTGTTTTGCCTCTACATTCAGATTTCAGAATTTAAAGGGGGGAAAAAAAAAACTTGAAGAATTCAAAGAGTCGTGTTTAACGAGGTTTGATGTCTACTTTTTACTTCAATAAACATTCCATTATCTTTGTTCTCTTTTTCTTGATCAAATTTTATATTTTCAAAGTTTAATAACAATTATTTTTTTTCTCTAATCCAGTCATCAAGTGATCAAACTATATTTAACTTTAAATTTTGATATTGTTCTTTTCTTTTGACAAAATAAGGTATGCATATCAATTTTACTTTATTTGAGTTTAAATTGACTCTATCTTAATTTATCAAGAAAAGTATATGAATTTGCCTATTAGAAATGCCAACAAGCAACAATAGTGAAGAAAGTAGAAACTGGATTTTAGTGTACTAATCAATTAATTTCATTTTTTTGGGTGCACATTATGATACTTATAACGGTTGTTTTAAAAAAATTCATTTAAAAAATAAATTAATAAAAATAAATTTACGATCAACTATGTCACAAGAAAGACCGAATGAATTGGTCATCTTATACTTATATATAGAAAAACGCGTGGATTTAAAAAATGACTTTTTTAAAAGTTTAATTTTCAAAAATAACCCATATAAAATTTTAATTTAAAAATGACTCAAATTTCATTAGTAGTTAAGTATGTTAATTAATTAGTGTATGTTTTCAATAAAACGGAAACTGAAGTTGGTTGGTTAGCTAATCCAGAACTCCACTGGCACTAACTTATCCAGAACCCCCTGCTTTGAAAATGAGTCCTGCTGCAGAATTGGTACCAAGCATTCCTCAGATTCTTCATATTGTAAGTTTCTAGTTTACTTGCATACATATTTTAACACCCTGTGCCGTCCACTCCATGGTTATGCTACCAACATGAATGTTAATGCTTTTCTTTGTTATAGCAACTCAAAATTGCAATTTCATTCTAGAGGTTTTCTGTTTTCTTTTTCTTATTATTTGTTTGTTCTGTTTTCCTCCCTAATTTTGATATGGGAATGACGGAAGTCCTACAGCAAGCAAGCGTGGTGCACTTTATTTCAATTTTTAATATGTTAGTTAAAGATTAATTCTTTTGGCTGCAGTAGCTTCAACAATTTATGAGTTTGATTTTGCCTTTATTTTTTTGGAGGGATGGGGGAGGGGCTTTATCTCTTTACAGAAAGAATCTATGGAGGATTCTGTTGAGATTGTAATTGAGAAGCTGCTTCATGTGACGAAAGACAGTGTTCCAAAAGTAATTTTCTGTATCAGAGCATTGCTTAGTTTTGTCTCAGTATGACCCGTTTATATGTTTAAATGTAAGTTTTGTCTACTTTTATCTACATGTATTATTCCAAAATTGATTGGAACTTTGCTTCAATTAACATAAGCTTTGAATATTGATTGCTTTGATATGATCGTTAATGTTGCAGGTTATTGTTCCTTTGCTAGTTACTGAAGATGAAAAAACTCTCGTGACATGTATAAACTGTTTGACTAAGGTAAACTATTAGAGAAGTCTCTTTGCTTAGGTGTTGCAGTTATGGTCACTTTCCAATTTTTGAATGCAAAATTATCTCTTCCTCTCTGTCCTCCTTTTCTTGTATAATTGGCAATGCTCTATGTTAATTGATTTTGGTGTGTGAATTTCATGATAACTTAAAGCTCTGGAAGCCCATTCTTTCCAAGAATCTTGTAACTTCTATACAAGGTTATGCTCAATAGCAAGTTGTCAAATATAGCTTCATAAAGTAGGAAATGTTGCGGCAAGTTACAAAGTGTCTGTTTATGTTCACTGTCTGAAGTATTTAAATAAGAATGACACTTCTAATTATCATCATTGACATCATCATTGTGTTACTTTTCATTTTTTGTCACTGGTGATTTATTTTCACTTGATCGTATGCACGTAATAGATGAATTGGGTTTAACTATTGATCGATATCATGTTTCACTTTTGTTTCGTTACCAAATACCTATTATACGAGTGTCCTAACTCCTAATCCTTGACTATTGCATGATTTTTCTTGTAATCTAAAAGTTCATTTTTGAACTGCTTCTCAACCAGAAAGTCAGTTTGGCCAGGAGATTTGCATTGGTTCCTCTAGGGCCTCCGTTATTATCTTATAGAAGCAATTGCAAGGCTATGTTAGCTGCTGTTGATGGGGCTGCGCAACTGGTCGTTGATCGTCCATATAATGAAGGAGGACCTATTGTTGTCTAGTAAAAATTTGAACTAAAATGATGATTGAATTGTAAATTAGGTGTTTTTGGAGTATGGATTGTGGATTATTCCACTTTAGTTTTAGTGGTGTAGTTATTGATTATGAATGATTTAGTTGTGTAGTTTTTGGATTATGAATTATGTTTTTTTGATTTTGTTTATGGAAATTGAAATGTGTATGGATTTTGGATAGTATTTATGAAAACTGAAATGTGAATATTGATTTTGAATTATATTTATGAAAATTGATATGTGCATATATGAATTTTGGATTGTGTTTATGGGAATTGAAATGTATTTATTGGATTATGTTTATAAATTGCAAAAAAAAGAAAAAAAAAAGAAAAAAGGGAAGAAGTTCCAACCGATTTTGAGTGGTTTGAACCGAAAAAGTCAGTTGGAAAATTTCCAACCGAAAATATTTCGATTGGAAAAATATTCCAACCGATTTTGAAGCCGGTTGGAAAAATATTCGGTCTGAATTTCGGTTGGAAACTCAATTCCAACGGAGGTTTTTCCAACCGATTTCTTCGGTTGCAAAATCGGTTGGAAATTCAAGTTTTCAATCGATTTTTACCCAAATTCGGTTGCAATTTCGGTTGCAATTTTTGTTTTTTTAGTAGTGGAACTCTACAAATCAAACCCTACAAAACTCAAAAACTCAAAGACACAAAAATCACCCCTACTAGTCAATAAATCCCAAAACTCTCTCTCTCTCAAACCCACATTCTTCCATTTCATACAAAAAAAAAAAAAAAAAAAAAAAGTTTCTCTTAAACCCACTCCATGGAAATCGAAGAACACAAGAAGATCAACATTTAAGGTTAGCATTATGTCTTTGTAGCTTTAGGGTTAACTTTTAATTATTTTGATAGAAAATAACGACCCAAATTTTAGATTTTCAAATTTTAACCTTCAAGCGTGTTCTTGCTCTTGTGCTATTGCGTCTGGGATTATATCCAAGAAGAGGGCGCAAAGAACATTTGCTCTTGGGAGTGGCCAGGCGCAGAAGAGCACAAGGAGTCCTGCCCTTGTGCGTCTGACATGTTCCAGGCGCACAAGAGCACAAGGGTTCCTGGTCTTGTGCGCCTGACACTCAAAAAGCACAAGAGTTGGTTTCAACAACAAAAGTCCCTTTTTCATTATGTTGGGATTCGGTAAGATAGACAACCCTACATGCAGCGGAATTTAATAATTCTTAGGCCCACTTATAAAATTTTGCCAAGATACTAAAGTGGTTGTATATATATGAATATAAAACAACATATATAACTTAGTTCTAAGTTATACCTATCTCCTTGCAGATCCCTGCTGTCTACGAAAAAGTCGGCTTTCTCAATTAAATAACCCAATTACTTTATTTCTCTCTCATTTAATTAAATTAGACTCTAAGTCTATTTAATTAAATATTTCCTTAATTAATTAAATCCAATTTAATTTAATTAGCTCACAAATTAAATTCCAATTTAATTTATTTCTTGATCAAATTCTAATCGGATCATGTTCGCTCCAATTGGGTTGACCCAGTTGACCCAGTCGACCCAGTCAACCCAATCGACCCAGTCGACCTTGTTCTTCATTTCCTCGCTTTCGCTTCATGTGTATTGTGTATGCCCCCGTAGTTTCACCACATAATTGGCCGTGGGTTATAATTAAATATTTATTTAATTATTCGAGTATTAAATACTCTAAATCAATCGAACATTCTGTCGACTGATCATGCAAAAATTAGCACCCCTGCCAATTTGGGAATTCTCACACACTCCAAGGTCGATGTCTGGCCACAAGCCCATGGAGCCCAATCACTGGTGAATTAATTCAGTGAACCTTTTAATCATTCCATACACAACATAACCGCTCCATCGATCTATCTCCCAGTCGAGACTTAAGGGTATGGACTTTTCATCGGTTCCCTTTTAATTCGTCTTGACCTTATGCATTCTGATCTCGAAATAATTTTCTTTGACTTAATCTTTATGAGCTACTTTCATAAAGTTGTCAGATACATTGGCCAAGGATTTTACCAGAATTAATTTCTCACAGAAATCCATAGGAGAAATTTCCAACCTATGAAGTCGGGTCAATGGATTCTTTGTTGATGATATGAACCTGCATACGAGTCCCTCTATACCCAACGTGAATCCTCAGAGACTTTCCGACTGATATACCCTATTACCTCAAGTATTAGGGATCGTTCCTCGTATACTATTGTAAATTGGAATAACTTCAACCCCGATATGCGACTACCGTTTCCATGGTGAGTTATTTCTTAATTGGGGTATTCAGTGCACTTGCCATCCCAGCAAGTCACCCACTTATGTGTATCGACTATCCCAGTCACGCTCGTGGACCCAGCGTTCTCCAGTTCATCCGAGTATACAAATTAGTGAGAGTCTAACCAAATTCAATGATGTCCTATCTCGATCGGATTCTACGGTTCTTGAATATGTTCTAGATCACGGCCTTGGAGATCATTCCACGGGTTGTCCCATAGCCCTGTGATCTAAGGACTTCTATCCTTATGCGTAGATAATTATTACATAAGATAAATTTGACCATATAATAAAGTGTATTTATTAATCTAAATTGAATGGTTCCTTCATTTATTACATTAAATGACAGCCATACAGTTGGCTTGCCGGACACTAATTCACATTAAATTTGATATTTAGTAACTACTTTTTGTTTGTGAATCTGTTTACTTGTAGATATGGAGTCTGAAATTGTTGTTTGTGCTCGATACAATGGTGAGTGGAATTTAGACCAAAACTCCAATACTTGGAAATGGGATGGTGATCATCGAAGTGAGGTAAGCTTGTTGGTGGATAGGACGATTGGGTATGAGCAATTATTGGAACAAATTTGTCAACTTATAAGTATTGATCGGTATGCCTATGACATTTTGATCAATCGTGAAGCTGTTGCTGCCCGTTATCCTCCTGTGCCCATATTGAATGACGAGGATCGGGAGGGGGCTATGTTCCTTCACAGAAATCAAGAAGAGATTAATTTGTCTGTGACATGGACTCCGACATCGACTCGGAGTTGTACTCCGCGAATAGCAGAGAAAATGATAGTCCGGGGTAAAGGAAAACAAGTTGTTGACCGAGCTAGTTACGAAGATTAACGTTGATGGATGTCAGGTAGGAACAGGTGAGGGAAATCTTATTGCTGCGGATATAGCCTCTAATTCGATGCCACTGGTTGATGAACTTTGTCCTATAGTTGAGGACCTGAATTTGTAGTAGCTATCCAAATGAGTCTGCACGAATTTATATATGGTGATGCTGCCCCAACTGAGAATATTAACTGTGAATTACCTCTGGATGATGATGAATGTGCCATTGAAGTTTCCTAGCATGACTATGTTGACCAGCCACCTTGTGATAAATGCGATGATGAGGTAGGTGTTGGGCACCGTGACTACTCTGACGAGCCACTGTGAGGTTCATATCCGGAATCAAGTTCAAGTCAAGGGAAGACCGATGGATCAAGTTTGAAAATCGGCCAGCATTTCATGAACAAAGACATCTTTACCTATCATCTTGCGTTGGAGGCTTATACCAACCATTTCGAATGTAAAGTCCTTAAGTCCGAGACAAAACATAAGACAACTCTGTGTATCGCAAAGAATTGTCCATGGCGAATACGTGCCAAGAAGGAGTCGAGGAATGATGAGTTTGTTATTCGAAAATATAATAACATCCATACTTGTTCGTTGATTGATAGAACTGGTGAACATAGACAAGCATCAAGTCGTGTGATTGGGACCCGTGTCAAGGATTTATTCTTGAATTCCAAGGTTCCGCACAACCCAGAAGCACTGAGGAACTTCATTGGTACTGAAGAATATGTCCAAATTAGCTATGGGAAAGCTTGGAGGGCGAAACAAGTTGCTCAAGATATTGTTAGAGTTACATTTGTTGAAAATTTTACCAAACTCCCCTCATATTGTTACATGATTGAACAAATGAATCCTGACACGTTCACTCGCACCCACACAGACTCAGAAAATAAGTTCAAATATTTCTTCATGGCTTTAGGAGCGGCTATTCGAGGATTCAAATTCCTAAGAGATGTGATTATAATAGATGCAACGTTTATGACGAACAAATATGAAGGTGGCATTTTAATTGCAAGTGCGACGGACATTGAACACCACTATTACCCGCTTGCCTGGGGAGTAGGTGACGCTGAGAACACCGAATGTTGGACTTGGTTCCTTGAGTGCCTGAATGAGTTGATACCAGACAAAGAAAATCTGGTTTTTGTTCCGGACAGAGGCGCACCAATTTCAAATGCGGTATCCGCTGTTTACCCTTTGGCAGAACACGGGTAATGCTATTGGCATCTCAAGCAGAACATATTAACGAAATATAAAGGAGAAGAATTATTCGATTTGTTTCATCTAGCCGCTTTTTCGTACAATAAGAATGAGTTCGAAAGATATTTTTCCGAGTTGAAAGCCAAGAATGCAAGTTGTGCAAATTGGCTAGAGCACAAGGTAAAGTTTGAGAAATGGTCGATGGTGCACCATCGTGTTAACATGTATAAGGTGATGACGTCTAACACTATTGAGATCATTAATAAGGAGATCAAATTTGCAAAAGATTATCCCATATGTGCCATACTTGAATTTATTATTGATATGTTGGGAAAGTGGTTTCTTAAGCATCGCGAGGAAGCAACAAGCATTCCGGGTGTGCTTACCAAAATAAGGGAAGAAACCCTATGTAAGCGATTTGAAAGTGCGGGACGGTGGTACAAATGTCGATTAGGTTATGGGAAATGGAAAGTTGAATCTTTTGATTGGTCTGGCGTTGTGGACTTAGATTCAATAACTTGTACATGCGGCATATCAAATCGACAGTATGCCGTGCGAACACGCAATAGCAGCAGCAATGGACAAGCGACCAATGGATGTCGGCAAATATGTATATGACCTTACTTCTTGTTACTTCAAGGTTGAATTCCATCCCAAGTGATGGGATAGTGCCCTGCAAGCCAATATATTTAGCTTGTACTGGAACTATCATTATCTTTCTTTAGTATAAATGACTTAATGCACACGTTTGTTTATATGTGTATAAGGATAAACAATGGCCAACTTCATCTCTCGCGAATAAATCTAAGCGATTGGTTGAAATCCTTAGATTACATTTGACTATGGGACGATTCACTTTAGTACTGAGTGCAATCATGAAACAGTCTCTAAGGTCGTAATCTTAAAATTGTTCCAAGTCATAGATTCCAAAACGAGACGGGGTAACGTAGGAATCGTCAAGACTTGTACAAGTATGCATGATTCACATGGAGTGAATTTGTAGCGTTTCATGAGCAAGACATTTGAGGCCAGTGCATATGAGTAGGTGGTTCAATGGAGGATTGAACGCATCGAAGACCCGAACAGAGAAACCCATTGTGGAAGCGCATGTCGCATATCGGTGATGGGATGTTTCTCAAGGATTATAATAGTGTACGATTTAGTCCTTTGACTTGAGGTGCTAGGGCGAATTCGGTGCATGAATGTGCGTACTTAGGTCTAGGTATATGTCACTTAGCTTGATCATAACATGCCTAGGTTGGGTGCGTATAGACATGTACGCGAGTGGTTAGTACCAATATGGAATCTATTGACTCATCGTAATGGATGAGAGAATTTTCTATACGATTCTTAGATAATAAATTCCGAGAAACCCGTGGCCACGGTCGGTGACGGATTTGGAAAGGGGTTTCCAAATTTAGCAGTCACACTGAAATATTATCCTGAATTAGAAAGTATAGTTATCGAGACAAATTTAGAGGTGCCGATCAATTCACACACCCTAAGTCTTGATCGGGAATATTAGTCGATAGAAGGACCGTATGTACATGGTAATTATATGAGACGAGGTTCACAAGTATCAATTCACCTGAAGTTGGGCTTCATGGGCTTGTAGCTAGACATCGACCATGAAGTGTGGGTACTCCTGAGTTAATAGAGGATTTGATTATAGGAGCGGTCAATTAAAGGTTGTTTAATTGACCGGAGCAATTTATTATTCATAAATTAAATCACGAAGAATTCGTGGGCCTGCTGCCAATTGATGGTGAAACCAGAGGGTCACACAAAATACAATTGGACGGTGACTGTTATGGAAGGACATAAAAGGAATTAATTGATTTAAAGGTAATTAAATCAATTAAATGAATTAAAGTATTAATTCAAGTGGGAGATTAATTAATTAGTTGATTTAATTAATTAAATACTTAATTAAGTTGCTAATTAATTATCTAAAGAAATATTAATTTATTAATTAATATGGAGTTGGCATTTAATTAAAGTAGTTAATTAGAAGAAGCTTGCAAGACATGGGCTCTTTAATTAAAAGCCCATAAGGCGTCTTGCAAACCTAGGTCAAGTAAGAGGCTTATAAATAGAGTTCTACCAGAGCTCAAAAAGCTAACATCATAGCAAAAACCCTAGCCTCTCTCTCTCTGACCTGTGCCGCCCCTCCCTGCGCCGCCCCTAGCTGGCCGTGAGCTACTGCAACGCCGCCGCACATCCTCCCTCGTTCCTTCGTGCTGGAACTTGCTCTACCAAGTAGATCTGCACAGTCCTCCATTGGCAAATCTCTTAGATCCAGTTATGAGCCTAAGATTAAGAGATGTTACCAGAATCCAGTTGGTGTGGACTATCTTGGAGGTGAGACATTTGGATCACTCCTGTGAACCAGATCCAGATTCAGAATCAGAGTTGAAGGTTGCCACCACCTAGCCTGTGGTGAGGTAAAAATCGAAACCCCCTTTGTTTTAATACATTGTGTGTTTTGTTTCATGCTTTCGTATATATAATATGGAGATCTAATATATGGGACCTTGGGTGCTTCAAAAATTTTTAAAATTCCGCACTCTAAGTTGTTCTGACAATCGAGGCAACCCTACATACCCAACACCAAGACCAATGGAGCAACATCTCTGATGTTGTCAAGGCGAGAGAAGTGTTACCACCGAATGTGAAATGAACTCACGGAAGACCAAGAATGTCTCGTTTTCCTTCTAAAATTGAAAAGCTAAAGAAAAAAATACCATTGCTCGATTTGCACCGAAACAGACCACGACAAAAAGACATGTCCGAGACGCTTCGACAACCCGGACCAATGTTAGGTTGGTGTATTGTGAACAATATTAGTTGTAATATTTGATGTATGAAATAATATTTATTCTAATATTTGACTTTAATTGTACTGTATTGTATTTGACCAATGTTGGATTTTTACTCTCTGTAATTGCTCTTGTGCTCCTATGTGCCTGGTCTCAAGGCACGAGCCAAGCGCACGGGAGCACGGGCCCCTGTGCCTTGCGCATGCGCGACTGCACGTGTCTGAGCTCCGTGCTCCCAGCTCTTGGCCCCGATGGTGCATCTAGGCGCACAAAAGCACAACCCTAGCCTAACCCTAGACCCATTTTTGATCAAAATTTATTCCAATAGGAGAACCTACACATATAATAACATTAACTCTTCCGTAAATAAAAATTAGTGAAATTCGTTAATTGTTATAAACAATTATTGCAATCGAAGAACCTTCACTTATAGCAACATTAACTCCTCCGTAAATAGTAAATTAGTGAAATTGTTGATTTTGGTAAAAAATTATTCCAATCGGAGAACCTACACTTATAGTAACATTAACTCCTCCCGTAAATCATAAATTAGTGAAATTTGTTAATTTTTATCAAAATTTATTGCAATCGAAGAACCTTCAGTTATAGGAACATTAACTCCTCCGTAAATAGTAAATTAGTGAAATTTGTTGATTTTGGTAAAAAATTATTTCAATTGGAGAATCTACACTTACAGTAACATTAACTCCTCCGTAAATCATAAATTAGTGAAATTTGTTAATTTTTATAAAAAATTATTGCAATCGAAGAACCTTCACTTATAGGAACATTAACTCCTCCGTAAATAGTAAATTAGTGAAATTTGTTGATTTTGGTAAAAAATTATTCCAATTGGAGAATCTACATTTATAGTAACATTAACTCCTCCGTAAATCATAAATTAGTGAAATTTGTTAATTTTTATAAAAAATTATTGCAATCGGAGAACATTCACTTATAGGAACATTAACTCATCCGTAAATAGTAAATTAGTGAAATTTGTTGATTTTGGTAAAAAATTATTGCAATTGGAGAATCTACATTTATAGTAACATTAACTCCTCCGTAAATCATAAATTGGTGAAATTTGTTAATTTTTATAAAAATTATTGCAATCGGAGAACATTCACTTATAGAAACATTAACTCCTCCGTAAATCATAAATCATAAATCGTCAATTGAGAAACATGCACAAACTTTTATAACTACAAATTGTCATTCAAAATAAATCTAACTACAATTTATATCGTTCAATACTATTTCAACAATAAAAATAAAAATAAAAATAAAACACTAAAGCTGCTTAATCTATTTAGAACGCCGCTTCCGCATGAAATGTTTAGTATAAGGAGTTTTAGTATAAATACCATCCTTTATTATCCTTTTTTCCCTATCTCTCGGAGACACATAATAGCCCACATGATCATCGGCTCCAAGATTCTGTTGAGAACCTTGTGGATCATTAGCTCCGAGATTATCCTGAGAATTCGCATAAAATAAAAAAATACCATCAACAATATTATCCTCGGTAAATAAAACATATTTCACAATATTCCACCAACATAAATAACATTCGAAGACAATATTTCAAAACAACAATTATCTTAACAAAATCTCATAAAAAGTCAACCATCCACCATCATATCCATATAATCATCAATAAACCTATTTGGGTCATCATTCTCATCATTTACATTAACCCCTCCATCATTTACATACGATCCTTGCTCTTGGCCTCCGGTGCCTGCGTGGCCTGCCGCCCTTGCTGAATGTACCTGAAATGAAAACAACATCTGATTGCATATAACTCACCCTGAATTTACCTACACAAAAAATGTAAGAAAGAAATGAAATTGGACATTCACCTCAACTCCTCGATCAACTTCTCGCTCTAAGTCCTATAGTTCGAAACTCGTCTGTTCAGCTCTTGCAATTCCTCTAGAACTTGTTTGAGCATTTGTTCATTTTTCTGAACCCCTTGAAGGAGTTGGACAGCCCGTGCAGGTGGAGTGGATTGAGCGGCGTTGCATTGGGTTGGAGAGGTGTCGGGGACGTGTATTTCATCGATGTTCATTTCTTGCCCCTCGTGAACACCTCTGGGAGTAGGCCTATCCTTGATGATCACATGACCATTGCCCAAACTTGTCATGAGATATCTATAGATTTCTGATTTGCCTCTGTTATCTGTCATCCATTTCTCCATTTTCTTAAGGTATGGCTCTTGATTTTCCTCATAACTTGGAGCAAGTCGTGTTATCACAGAAACCTTAAAAAAAAAAAAACCACAAACGCATTACAAATTAATCTTTTTATTCGTGATATTATTGAAAAATAAAAATCGATTATTTTAAAACTCACATCAGACCCGTCCAAGAACATTTTGCAATCATCATTGTTAAGCCATTTAACCCCAACATCCCATCTCAATATTCTCGGATGACGATCTAGCATACGATCTCTTTTCCTAGCATTGTATGCATGGTCCATGCTGTTGGGATTCGGTAAGATAAACAGCCCTAGGCACAGCGGAATTTAAAATTTTTAGGATCTCTTACGGAATCTTGCCAGGATACTACTCTAGTTGTATATATATGAATATTTATATAAACGACAGTATAAACAGTTTACACGTTATACCTGTCTCCTTGCAAATCCCAATTGGCAGACGAAGTCAAGTTCCTCCCTCGAGTTGGTCGATCCTATGCCCTACAGCAGTGCCCCACGTGTTGCGCCTCTATGGGTTGATACACCGCATTTACACGAAATATAATATATCCTGATCGGCTAGAACACAGGATATATTAAGATCTGGGTTTAGGAAACGAATTTGGAACAAGAACAAAAATCGAAAAATTCTTCCAAAGGAAGAATGGGTTCGGTCAATTTAAGCTTGAGGAGAGGGAGAGTGTTTTTCTTGACTTGGCTTTTTGACTCTTAAAGTTGTGTGTGAGATATGATATCAAGTCCCCTATTTATAGGTATCTCATTAACATAATCCTCCTAGGACTAGGACTCCAAGTCTCCTACATGGGTCATGACCCTTTTAATTAGAAGACTAAGTCTTCCTAATTAATTCATGGTCCAGTCAATTAATTTAATTAGGCTTTATTTAATTTTCCAATTAAATAGCCCAATTAATTAATTACTCTCCCAATTAATTAAATTAGACTCTAAGTCTATTTAATTAAATCTTCTTATAATTAATTAAATCCAACTTAATTAATTAACTTACAAATTAAATTCCAATTTAATTTATAAGCTTGATCCAATTCCAATCGGATCCAATTTGTTCCAATTGGGTCGACCCAGTCGATTTTTTAGACCCAGTCGACCCAGTTGTTTCCTTTTCCTTCGCTTTCGCTTCATGTGTATTGTGTATGCTCCCATAGGTTCACCACATAATTGGTCGTGGGTTATAATTAAATATTTATTCAATTATTCAAGTAATAAATACTTTCTAAATCAGTCGAACACTCTGTCGACTGACCATTCCAAAATTAGCACCCCTTCCAATTTAGGAATTCTCCCACACTCCACGGTCGATGTCTGGCCACAAGCCCATGGAGCCCAATCACTGGTGAATTAATTCAGTGAACCTTTTATCATTTACAATTACCATATACGCCATAATCTCTCCATCAACCAATCTCCCAGTCGAGACTTAAGGGTATGGTCTTTCATCGGTTCCCCTTTTTCTTTTGTCTTGACTTTATGCATTCTGGTCTCGAAATAATTCTCATTGACTTAATCTTTATGAGCTACTTACATAAAGCCGTCAGATACATCGGCCGAGGATTTTACCTGAATTAACTTCTCACAGAAATCCATAGGAGAATTTTCCAACCTATCAAGTCGGGTGAATGGATCATTTGTTGATGATATGAACCTGCATACGAGTTCCTCTATACCCAACATGAGTCCACAGAGACCTTCTGGTAATCTCCAGTCAGTCGGGACTCACATCAAAGTATAGACGTTCTCGCACCAGATAAACCATATCACCTCAAGTATTTAGGGATCGTTCCTCGTATACTATTGTAAATTGGAATAACTTCATCCCCGATATGCGACTACCGCTTCCATGAGGAGTTATTTCCTAATTGGGGAATTCAGTGCACTTGCCATCGCATCAAGCCACCCACTTATGTGTATCGACTATCCCAGTCACGCTCGTGGACCCCAGCGTTCTCCAGTTCATCGGAGTATACACAATAGTGATAGTCTAACCGAATCCAACGATGTCCTATCTCGATTTGATTCTGCGACTCTTGAATATGTTCTAGATCACGGCCTTGGAGATCAGTCCACGGGTTGTTTCATAGCCCTGTGATCTAAGGACTTCTATCCTTATGCGTAGATAAGTATTACATAAGATAAAGATGACCATATAATAAAATGCATTTATTAATCCAATTGAATGGTCCTTTTAATTAAATGCAGCCAAAATATGTTGGATAAGGATGAAGATGAAGGCTCTGAAGACAATTTGTAAAGGGAGGTTTTGAAGGATTCCAAAACTTCAAAGATTGGCTAAGTATGGAGTAACTTAGCTAATGATCCCTTAGAAGAAATTTTGACTAAGTAAAGAAGACATCAGAGGAGTCAAAGTTTCAAGGTCCAAGACTTCTGATCTGCTGAAGTAAAGTTATCAGACTGATGAAGATCAGCCGACTCAAATCAGATTTGTTCAAGTTTGAGATCAGCCGAGTTCGCCATCAGACGTGTACTTTCGTCAGCCAAGTAAAGAAGATCATGAAGTGTTCCCAACGGTAATAAATGCCCCTTGGAGTAATAAATGCTGAAGTACAAGGTTATTAAAGACAAATGATTGAAGAAATGCTTCGCATCAGCTGGGTGCATTTAATGCTGCCTGCAGGATAGTACTGTTCATAGTACGGACAGACTGCAAAAGAGCCGTTCGCGGATTTTAAGGACCAGTACTCGAGGAATTTGAATTTTGTCTCTCTTCAACGGACACTTTTCTATCCTCAAGTATAAATAGCTGAAAGAGACGAAGAAGAAACAAGCAACACACTTTCTGAGAGAAATTTCCGAAGCAAAATTCTTTAAGTCTCAAGAACAGCTCACTCATCAGCTGAGTCATTTGTTGACGAAAGCAGAGTTGAAGAATCAAGAAAAATACATCTTCTGAGTGATTTTGTAAACAAGAGTGTTGTGCGGAGTTGTGATCCATCTTTGTGAGTGATCAAACTTCAGAGAATAGGTCTTCTGTGTGATTTTCTATTGCGAACTTGTGGTCGTTTCATTTGTTGTTCGACGCAAGCAGAGTATACTGTAAACTTTGTGATTATAGTATAACCCAAGATCTGTGTGACTTGGAAGAGTGGACTAAAGGATATTCAAATCCATATAACCACTATAAAAATTACTTGTGTTTTTACATCGTTTTTAAAACCTGCATATTGTCTGTTTGCATAAAAACACATTTAAGTTAACTGTTTGAAAAAGAATTAAAAAGGAGTTTATAAAACTGGGGAAACATTTTTCAAACTACTAAGATTACTTGTGAAAAACACTTTGAAAATCCGCTGCAAGTACTCTAAGTATTAAAACTGATTTTAGCAAATCAGCTAAGTATTAATCAGACGAGTGGTCAACAAGACTGTTCAAAGATTTGTTCGCGAACAGAACTGTTAATAACTAATCTGATCAGCTTAGTCTGTTCAGTTAAGAGCAAAAGTTTTGAAGTTAAATTTGAAGAAAATTTTAAAGAGGTTTATTCACCCCCCCCCCCCTCTAAACCTCTTCTGACCACTTGGGACCAACAAAATAGTTGGCTTGCAGGACACTATTCTATCACATGCCTCGTATTACCTCAAACATCCAGAACTGCAAATAAATAAAGTATATTCACATGTCGTTACAAATTGAGAACTTGTCATTATGAGTTCAATAGTACAAAAACAACTTGATAAATTAAGAGTGCATACCAATACAATCCACGAACAACCCTATGCATTCCAGTTTCGTTTCGGATCATTCTCTCACAAATTTCCAAGTCTTTTTGCGACATCGCCGACGGTTAAATTCCAACACCAATCCCCCATCTATATTTTTCTAACAAAGTCTAAGGTTACCACATAGCTGAGACAATAGAAAAACTTTTAAATTAATAATCAATAATATAATATAACTTATAAATATCATGAATAAAATAAGTTAAACTATATTAAATTAATATTTAATTACCTGAAACACAATTAGGGGAACATCCTGTCAAAGGTCTTTGTTCAATATGAATGTTGATAAATCAACACGTACACAAGCTTGAGTCTGTCGAGGGTATTTTCATTTCTCGGAATGCCTTTAACATCCTCCTCGGTGATTTTTGTTTTATCTGTCGCTAGAGGCCAGTACCTTCGTCTCAACCGACTCTTGAAAAGCTTTTCATAATGTCGACTGTTTAACGTTAACCTAAACCGCAAACCAGACACAATGCAAATTCCATGGCACTCAACATCATTGGCTTGACATTTATCACAAACCAGTGCTCATATTCGCCTAAGTCGGGGGTCACTTTACATTGAGCATTAACTGGTGGTACATGCCTCCCTTGAATTGCCCACTAAAATTAAGCTTTAAAAAGTTCCCAATATGGGGGTACTCTTCAGCAGTTGCGAGGACTTGAGGCGTTAGATATTCCTTGTATCTCTTCACCAGATTCAAACTTTCTTGATGAGTCGTCTTTTCATCCTTATCGATGCCCGTGTACTCAAATTGAGGCAGCAAATAGAGTAAGTCCGGGCATAAGATACGATGTTCATCATCCTGCAAAACAATCAAAGAAAATGCGTTATGAACCTGGACTCAATGTGCAGTCAACGTTATGAAACTCATCATATATCAAATATATAGTGACAGATATATTCTAGATTCGAAACTCATCTAAAGAAATATAAATTCTAAGCAAACATAATATTGAAGTCAATCTTGTACCATTTCTTGTGTAAAAGATCAAGCTCATGGACTAAAATTTCAAACCCTGATCACTGAAAATTTCCTGTTGTTGAGTCCATCGAAATGAAAAAAACAAATTATGTGATTTTCAATTTTTCCAAAATGTTAACTGAAAAGTTTCGAAAAGTTCCCAATTTTTTTTCTAACCTGTAGTTGACCAAAACATACCTCTGAAAATAAAATTTTAGTCCATTATCAAGGTATTTTAGTTTCCACTAAATTACACAAGTAATTCCTAACTCGTAAAGCCAGTAAGCTTTATTTAACTAGTATACACAAGTAATAACAGCTAAAATTGATAAAATTGAACCATAATGTGAGTAAGAGAGAGAATACAAGTATACAACATTGAGTAACATTGATAATATGACGGACGATATCCAACAATGCACGCTTTTATATCGCTAGATTCGCAAGGCCCAAGCGCAGGAAGCCAGTCTGCCTGCCCACGGACCAGGCGCACGGGCGCAGGCAGGCAGGCAGCCTGCGTATGCGCCCGTGCGCCTGGCCCATGATAGGCATATAGGCGCAGGCAGTCGGCCTGCTTGAGTTTCATTTGCGATTCTAGAGTTTGAAAAAAAAAACTACTCACAAATTCTGGATCTTCTTGTTGTTGTAATCCATTTGTTGAAGTCCTATGTGATGATTTCGATTCCTCACAACCCCTAGCCTCTTTATTTGGGTGGGAATTTGAAGAATTTTGGAGATTTGAGTGTTGAGACATTTTGATAGAATTTAGGGCGGTGGTTGTGGCGGTTGGTGGCGGTCGAGTGGTGATGGGATGGTGGCGTGGTGGCGGCACAGTGGTGGTTGTGGAGTGGTGGTGGTGGTGGTGGTGAAGAAGATGATGAAAATAGTGGAGAAGAGGAATATTGTATATTTTTATTGTGGTTAAAATTTTATGTTTAAAGAAGTTGATGGAGTATGGTGTTATTTTTTGTGGGTATAATTAGTATTAATTATAAGATTTAAGAAAAAGACAAAAAAAGGAAAAAAGGGGTTGGGTCATTTTTAAAATTAGAACATGTTGGTAGGTTATTTATATGAATTTCTCTAGAAAAACATATGTTAGAAAAACACATTACTGCATATGTCCTCTAGACCAGTGGCAGAGCCACATTATAGGCAGGGGTGCATGAACCTCCCTGAAATTTTGCTCCAAGCCAAGTATATATATATATATATATATATATATATATATATATATATATATATATATATATATATATATATATATATATATATATATATATAGGGTAAAATGAATTGTTTCAAGACTGGCCCCAATTTCTTTTATTAAAATGATCCCTATCAAAACAAATTTCACTTGATTGATACATAAGATTACCAATTCGACATGAAAGAAATTTCAAGATATTTCACACGAATCGTGTGAGGAAGAGATTCCACTTGTCCCCTTGAACTAAATTATTAGAGAAAATTTTGATAACTTCTTGATCCCGCTTACTAGTTACTAGATTTATTTTAGTAGATTTCTATATAGAATATTGATTCTAATGAACGATTCATGAATATGAATCACGAATCAAAAAATTCTATATAATTCTGAAAAACGGAAAGAATATATATATATATATATATATATATATATATGTGTGTGTGTTAATCTTATATGATATATTAATATATTTATATTAAACTTTAGAATAATTTATGATTTCTTTAAGTGGACCCCCAATTAAAATTGAATTCTAAATAAAAGGGTCCATGTTTATTAAAATTTGATAAATTTAAGAGTTACAATGAACATATTAACTCAAATTCTAATATATTCTTTTTTATTTTGTAATGTGAGTCATACTTTAACACAAATAATACTTTTTAGGAAATGACACTTTTTAAATATGAAGAGTCTCTCTAATTTAATATCAATCATTCTTTCATCTTCTTCTCTATTCTCACAAAAGAACCTATTTTAAACAAAACGTGCAAGACAAAAATACTAAGTACTACAAAAAAAAAAAAAAAAAAAGATTTGGGATCGAGTTTTCCATATAATTAAGAGAAGAAACCATTGATTCTTGAGGAAGACATAAGATCTGAAATATGTATGTTTATACTAGTGAATTATTTAATAATATATATGGTCTAAATTAGAGTTAAAATATTAACTTTAGTTTGATTCTATAATTATATATTGATTTAGTATTTTCTTAAAAATACGATGTTATTTTCTAGTGAAATTTAGTTTATAATTGATTCTTGAGGAAGACATAATGGACATCGTTTTTGTGTAGAGATTTTTAATCAAGTGGTTGATATGCAACTTCAAGAAATGAATAGATGTTTAACTGAGGTGAACTCAACGTTGCTTATATATATTGCTTGCTTGAATTTAGATGATTCATTTACTTCTTCCAACTAAAGAAAGTCTCATTGATTTGGCTAAATATTACTCGTCCGAATTTTCTAATGTGGATATCTTATAAGGATGAAAAAAAATTCTGACTCTGCCACTGTCCTAGACCTCGAAAAAGTCCAGGGTCGGCCCAGCTCTATTTCCCAAAATAAATTATCAAACAATTCTCTATTCCAACTCCAAGTAGACTCATAAAAAAATATGTTCACCTTACTGTTCGAATCAACGTAGAAGATTTTGAATGCATGAGGACGGGGTTCAATAACTTTTTGGATTTCTCAAATACTTCTTCCAAGTAATTTTCTTAGTTACATGATTTTTTTTTCCAATTTTTCCTAAGTTAATCGATTCATTTCTCTGGTACTTGAGATAACGATTAGAAGTTTATTATTAAATAATAGTTGAATAACTAATATTTTATGGTTATTTTACTTCGTATTAAATAACTATATACTAGCCTAAACTCGTGCTATGCGCGGTATCATATAAGATGTTTAGTATGATCGTTGTTGTGACAAAAAAAGTACAAATACCCCCTGACAGTTGCTTTAATTTGCAAAAATATCCATGTGTTATGTCTATTAGCAAAACCTCTCATGTGTTCTTTTATATTAGTAAAAAAAATCCCATTTAAACTCATCAATAAGTCAATAAATATGTTACTTCCAATTTCTAAGTGAACATGGAATTTATTGTCAATTTTTAAAGTTAATAGGGGATGTATTGTTAATTTTTTAGGTGAACATGTGTGTTTTTACATTTGCAGATTGCATCCTCTAGGAGATCCTAATTAGGGGTCAGACAAAATACAAATTCAACAACATAATCCAATAGTAAAATACATAGATAAGATGTTAGAATAAATTTCCACAGAACATGAAAAGAAATAAAAACCCGCTGCTAATTCTATGAGAAAATCAGTATCTGGACATACTAAAATATTTCAATACTCTACATCTGACTTTCACATAAACTAAAAAGATGATTTAGCCGAGAAAAAATACCTGAAGAATGGCCTTCAGTTGATGGAAGTTTGTCAATATCTCCACAAAGATCATTTCCAAGTTTTCCCAAAATACCTCTGTATATATATAATTACATGAAACAAGAGAACCCATGTATAAGAATCTATTGATCATATACCTCTGTATATATATAATTACATGAAACTAGAGAACCAATGTATAGAGTATATATATATAATTACATGAAATCAAAAAATCCATGTATAAGAATCTATTGATATTTGTCAAAACTTAAAAATAATGCAAATAAAATATGTAGTCGGGATCGATAAATTGAGTGCATTGGAAGGTGATAAAAGTAGAATACAAACCTGTAGCATTTGAGCCGTGATGAAAGCTTCGTCAGTTTCTCCTAAACATAAGATTTGGAAAAAAAAATGTGTAATTAAGTGAAAGGGTGAAATACAATTTTCCCCCTTAAAGTATGGGGTGATATCAATTACCCCCTAAAGTATCTATTATAACACTTATCCCCTATAACATGTTATAGTATTGAACATTTTATTCCAAAACTACCCCCGTCCCTTTTAAAACAAATACGTTATTTCTTTATTAAATTATCAAAAAAAATATATATTTTAATTATGAATTTATCAATCCACCAAACAATATTATATTTCAATATCATCATTTATTCGGTTTCCTTCGGTTTTATAGTCTCAAAATCTTTCTTTATTTTATGTTTCAATTTTTTTATATTTCTATCTCAACTTTTTTCTTTATATTTTTCTATGTTTTTATCTGGTGGTAATTATTTCATTTATTTTCGGTCCGAATTATTATTCAAAATACTGGGTAATTCTCCTTCGAATTCTTTCTCGCAAAATTCAAGGTTAACACCAAAAAAATATTACGTTTTAATTTTTCATTTCTTCATCAACTTTTTTATTAATTATGAATTCATCCATCCACTAAACTATATTAAATTTAAATTTCTTCATTTATTTTGTTTCTTTCGGTTATAAAAAAATGACATGAAAATGAAGAAAGAATTTGAGATTGAAAAAAGTGTGGTAAAAAAATGAAGAATTTAAAACATAATGTTATTTGGTTGATGAATGGACTCATAATTAATAAAGAGAGAATTTATTTTGATAAATTAATAAAGAAATTTTTATTTCTGAAAGGAGCGGGGGTATTTTTGAAATAAAAATTATAAAACTATAACAGAGGAGATAACTGTTACAATTGATACTTTAGGGAGTAATTGATACCACCCCATACTTTAAGGGGGAAAACTGTATTTCACCCAAAAATTCGATTAATGACACAAACATACAACTCTTGAACCGTGATGAATTTTTCACCAATTTCTCCAAAATATTAAAAGCTGCAAAAAAATAGATATGGTAGATAAATGATGTTAAAAGTATTTACATGATTTTAACTGAAAATTCCATCACATAAACCTACAACATTTGAACCGAGATCATTGAACTTTTTTGAAAGTTTCGCCAGTTTTTGCAAAATATAAAAAGAAATGGAAGATAAATTAATGATATTTGTTAAAAGAAATACCATTTTAATCACAAATTCGATTCAAAAATTGTACTCACTTTTTATTTTTGAAGAAGACTAATAATATAGGTCACCAGACAATTTAAAGAAAAAATGACTGTCTACATATATTCAATTAAAACTACGAAAATTATTAATCCATATATTATTGAGACATATAACATTTATACATGGAATTGATTTGATGAATTGTGATAACCTATCATGTGGTGGGTTGGATCGAACCATCATCAATTATAAGGTGATAAGTATTACAGTCCAAATGTATTTTCTTTTCTTGAAAGGAAGATGTGAATTTCAATCTCCTATTGAATTAAAGGGAAGTTGAAAAAGAAGTGGGGAAGTGGAACGTGCTGGATTTTGAGCATAAGTTAGTTCCATAATAATATTTTTTAAATATCAAAGTGGGAGTGGGAATTTCTGCTGATATTTTTAATGCCTATTATTTTGTTTGAGCATAAGTTAGTTCCATAATAATATTTTTTAAATATCAAAGTGGGAGTGGGAATTTCTGCTGATATTTTTAATGCCTATTACTTTGTTTTTTATTTAAAAAAAAAAAAAAAAAAAACAAAGTGAATGTAACCGGGGGTTGGTTTTATGGATATGATATGATTAGATAGGATAGGATAGAATATGATAAGATAGGATAGAATGGATGTATAACACATGGATTCAGTTTTAGTAAAATAGTTGTAGCCTGTTGGTCAAGAAATTAGGTTTTATTATCTGGGCCGTTTTGGTGAATCCTAGATTTCAATGTTCTCTTTTTAATATTTTGGCCTAAGGAACATTGACAGGAGCCTTGTTTGGCCCAATGAAATTTTCATATAACTTGGCCAAAATGATTCCAAACAAGGCCTATCACGATTTAAAATATTGGTAATTTGCACTTTGCATTGGCAGCACATCCTCTGTACCACTTATTTGTATCACTTATGTGTACCACCAATATAAAGTTGACACGTGTCCATATTAATTGCACAATTAATTCAAATTAAACTTAACCACATTAATTATTAGAGTTAACTCAAATAATTGTGCAATTAATATCGACACGTGTCAATTTTATATTGGTGGTACACATAAGTGGTACAAATAAGTGGTACAGAGGATCTGCTGCCCTTTGCATCCTATCATAAATTTCGATGGCAGCTCGTCCGTGACCGGGTAAGTAGTGTTTTTCCAGCATTCTTGGCACTTTGCATAATGAAATTATAATTTTTAGACTTTGCACCCTAAAATTATTTTGTCATTTTGCACTCAAAAGAAAATGTAATTTGTTCGGCACTTCGTACCTTAAAAATATACTTTCACTTTGCACCTTAAAAATCTAAATTGTTTGACACTTTTGCGCGATAATGTGTTTTCATTTGATTAAGGCTCCAGGTGCAAAATATAAATTATATTTTCAGGGTGCGAAATGTCAAACAAATTATATTTTCAGGTACATGAAGGATCAAACAAATTATATTTACAAGGTGCAAGTGCATAATTTTTTAATTAAGGGTTCAACTCCTAGATAAGAAGATCAATATATTTGTTATGTAGCTTATCTGTTAGACCTTTTTTAAGAAGATTATGTTACTAACATATTTACTTCGATTGTAGGAAATGTATTTGGATTAAAAGCCCTGCGTGCTTTACGTCTGGAAGATCTCCGAATCCCTTCTGCTTATGTTAAAACTTTCCAAGGTCCGCCTCATGAGATCCAAGTGAGAGAGATAAATTGATCAAGTATGGTTGTCCCTTGTTGGGATGTACTATTAAACCTAAATTGGGGGTATCTGCTAAAAACTATGTTAGAGCATGTTCTGAAAATCTTCATGGTGGACTTGATTTTACCAAATGCTAAAATCTTATACTTTATAGTGCGAATAAATTTCTAGAGTAAAGTACAAAAAAATCTATATTTTCAGTATGCAAAAATACAAAAAATGGTGGAAACTCACTATTTTGCACCGTTTTGAACAAGTCCCCCCCCTCCCGGAAAACATACTAGGGTACAAATTTCAAACAATTTATATATTAATGGTACAAAATGCCAAAAATTTTAAATCAAAATGAAAAGTTGTAAGAATTTTTTTCCTAAATAGGCTTCATGGCAAAAATAATTTCGTAAATGTCTTTGTTGCCAAACTATTTCCCAGAATGTACCTTTTGACTAAACTCAATGTTTTCAGAACCGGACCGGACAGTGAACTGGTGAGCCGACTGGTTACTGGTTTTACTGGTCGTGGTCCGACCGGATGACGTTAGAATAATATAATAAATATATTTAATTTTAAAGTATATGGAATGTGCGTAAAATTTAGACATTATCCTACAATTGGTTAAAAGTATAAAATTTGTTGTATTATACTAAAATTAAATCATATAATATTTATCTAACTTATATCATAACGGTAATATGGTACTAATTTGTATGCTCATATAAATGATTATATTTCTTTATAAAAATTTAAAAGTGTAAGTTAAAAATAAAACAAACTAATAAATTCATAAATTTTTAAATATGATTATGTATAAAAGTCTAATATTCAAAGTCAAACTTGCATATTATATCGGTTTGACTCTTTATCCTAAAAATAATATTGAAAATAAATATTTTATAGAATAAATTATTTAAATTTATTATTTGAGTATTAATTTTCATTCATAATGTGTAAAATATTTATTTGAGTTAATTATCTAATTTATAAATAAATTTGGCTACAAGTTTCTATAATTTATAAATTTTAATTTGTACTAAAAGTCCTATAAAGGTGATGTAGCTCAAATGGTAAGAAAGTCATCTTTCACTCTAAAGGTTAGGTGTTCAAATCCCAACTTTTATAAGAATTTTTAACATTAAAAAAATAAAAAAGGAAAGGAAATTCAAAATTGGGTTGAACCGGTCCATATCGGTTCGGCGGTTTCGGACCGGTTCAACCCGGTTCAAATTGACTTTTGGAGTAAGTGGTTTTAGGGGGTAAACCGGACCAAACCAGCCTCCGGTTCCCGGTCCAACCGGCCGGTCGGGTCCGATTTTAATAACATTGACTAAACTAGCTCGCAGCTGGCAACTGGGAATTTAAGGTAACCTCGCAGTTTCCAAGTGCGAGTATACTTATAATTTAAAAAAAAAACTGCGAGTTTTAAGGATTAATTAATTACGCGGCAGTTAATTAATCACACTGAAACTCACAGCAGTTGCCAACTGCGAGTTTTAAAAGACCCATTTTAAACCATCCATTTTCAGATTTCAAAAATCAATCCCCTTCTTCTCAAACACAGATGCGGCGTTTTGCGGCATCTCTCTCTCTCTCTCTCTCTCTCTCTCTCTCTCTCTCTCTCGATCAGGTTTAAAATTGTGGGTTCTTTTTTTGATAATTAAACTTGTGGGTTTAAATGGACTGTGGTGACTTGGTTCAAACTTGTGGGTTCTCCGACTATCTTTTTTTAATACTTAAAACTCGAAGTTGCTAACTGCGAGTTTAAGTAAACTCGCAGTTGCCAACTGCGAGATTCAGTTTTTTTCTAATTGCCTCGTAATTAATTAATCCTTAAAACTCGTAGTTTTTTTTTTTTTTCTAATTTTAAGTAAACTCGCAGTTGGCAACTGCGAGTTTACGTTAAATTCGCAGTTGCCAGCTGCGAGTTTAATCAAAAGGTATATTTTGGGAAATAGTTTGGCAACAAAGACATTTTCGTAATTATTTTTGCCATGAAGCCTATTTAGGAAAAAAATTCTAGTTGTAACAACCTCCATAATTTCATGGAATTTAACCGTTTGGTTGAGTAATTAATTACAATGATAAAGTTTGACAAAACCCGACTTGTCATTTTCTTTGTCCACTTACAATTTCCTTGCAATTTCAGTTAGTGGTTAATTTCTAGATCTCCAAGGGCACCACCAAAAAGAAGAAAGCAAGCAACATATAGAATGATTTTCTTTCCCCTTTCCTTGTTGGGGTATGGGGCATTGGGTACATGACATACCCTTTCACTACTTCATGCCATTTGTCCCTCAAAACTAAAGAAAACAATTTAATTACTGAAAGACAATTATACCCTTTTAAAAGAGTATGTTAATTACTTTGGAAAAATTACGAACATCTCCCTAAAATAAAGTCTAATTATAAAAATATCCCCCACGTATTAGTGTTTAACACCAGAAAAAAAATTAAAATTTGCATATTTAAACCCTCTAAAAAAACATAATTAAGCCTCTAAATATTATAAATTTAAATTTTCTTAAACATTTTTTTTTAATGGAAACTTGCACCATAGCTTCCTAAGAAAAGAAAAGAAACAAGATGTGATTTTTCCCCCTCTCTTTCCTTTTGAAATGGAAACTTGTAGGAAGAGGAAGCTAAGGAAGGGAAACCATAATGGATGAGAACTTACTGGAAAGTCTATATGGTCAAGAGGAATTTAATTGTTTGCTTCCCAATATTTTTCTGGAAAAAATCAAGACTTGCAAGTCAATGTTATGTCATAAGTTGTCTCATTTCTTCATAATTTCCAACGATGTAGAATTTGAAACGAAGATTTAAATGGAAATATCTGTCCACATTCCTCATTATCGAGAGAGATGTAGTTCATTGCCGATTTCATATTTGTTCAGTCAAAATCAGTATGGGTTCAGGACGTAAAGGACTAGAATTCATTATTATTAGAAGATATTTAACGTGAAACATGTTGGACAACAAAACATGCCATAAAATGGGAAAATACACAATATTCCGTGTTATGCGAAACGCGTGTTAAATTATCTGTGAATTTTTTTCGTATAAAATTATCTTGTAATTTCAAAAACCCTGCATAAAATATTCAATCTCCATGAGTTACTAACACTGTTAATTTTTAATTGAACTTCCTAAATTATCCCTAGATATAATTAAAGTAAAATGAAGTTTTGCGCAAATGTTCAAAAGTATAAAGAAGTTTCGTGCTGAAAAAAATATGCAAAAAAAAAAAAAAAAAAATCACATATTGTTAGTGTGGAACACATGGACGTTAAAATCTGGATGGAAGTAGACGAATTAAGTATTTTATGCAGAGTTTTTGAAAGTACAACGAAATTTAAGGCAAAAAAGAATTCACAAGTTAGTTTTGTACTTGCAAGTTTCATATATAACACGTGGTACATTTTAGTTTTGTACTTGCAAGTTTCATATATAACAAAGGTTGTAACGATAAGCAAGCACAATTGCACAAAAATAGGCCACACTTTTTAAATCTAAAATTCAAAGCTAGTCACTCGTATACAGTGGTGGAGCCAGAATTTTTTTTCATCGGGGTCATTATAAAACTTAAAAACATATTAGAATCTAAAATATTAATAGAAAATAAATATTAAAAAGAAACAACTACTACGTAACAATCAAATTTGAAGAAAATTGATTCAAACTCAAAAATCAATAATATACATATATATATTACGTACAATTGTTTAAGTTGGTTTGTCATGATAAAAAATTGCTTAACGATTAAATCATTCGAAACGATATCAAATACATATTTTGCTAGAATAGTAATTATATAGTCCTTTATCTATTCATATTTCACATCCGACTCCTTAGTCGATCAGTTTTTAATATACTTTATAGCAGAAAATGTCCTCTTCAATAGAGATGAAGATGAGTGAGAAATGGTTATGAAATTGAAGTTATTCTTAATATTAAAAAGTGTCTTTTATTACATTTCAAATTGCAAAATAAAAAGAAATTATTGGTATTTGAGTTATAATCCTTGACTTGTTAGATTTATCCTACTCTATAGGGTTTTTGCACTTTACACCCCCAAACATGGGAAATAGGCACTTTGCACCCCCAAAACTTAGATTTAGCACTTTGCACCCTCGCAATATAAAAAATACAGCACTTTGCACCCTCTTTTATTTTCAGGCAAAAACTCAAGGGCAAATTAGGTAATTCTATTGTAAATCTTTGGCACTTTGCACTCCCAAAATAAAATTAGCACTTAGCACTCCCTAATTAAGAACAAATCAACAACTTGCACCCCGAAACACAATAAAAGGACACTTTGCACCCCAAAACATAAAATTAACACTTAACATCCTCAAATTAAAAGAAAAAACTCAAAATCCCTCATTTTTTGGGGCAAAATTGACCATTGGGGTGAAAAAATTTAAGGCAAAATAGGTATTTATGGGCCTTTGATGTTTGAAGTAGAAAATGGGTCTTCGAGAAGTTTACTTGTACTTTATTTAGTTATTTACGGTTATATCGTTGAAAAGAAAGGTGGAGAGGGAAATGAGTATTCGAGTATTTATAATTGTATTTTGCAAAATTTAAGGAAAAAAATCTCCGATAATCAACTTTGACGAAAAAAACGAGGGGTTTGAGTTTTTTTTTTTTTAATTTGAGGGTGTTTAGTGCTAATTTTGTATTTTGGGGTGCAAAGTGCCCATTTATTGTGTTTCGGGGGTCGAACTTGCTGATTTGTTCTTAATTAGAGGATGTTAAGTACAAATTTTATTTTGGGGGTACAAAGTGCGAAATTCTCAAGTTTTGAGGGTGCAAAGTGCCAATACTATTGAATTACCTATTTTGTCCTTTAATTTTTGCTTGAAAATAAAAGAGGGTGCAAAATGCTGCATTTTTTATATTTCGAGGATGCAAAGTGCTAAATCTAAGTTTCTGGGGTGCAAAGTGCCTATTTCCCATATTTCGAGGGTGCGAAGTGCTAAAAACCCTACTCTATAAACATGAAGTCTTGGACCCCTTTCATGTAAAAAATTAATCTTCATTAGAGGGTTTCACGACAAAGAAAGTAATAAATTACACTTTAATTATAATATAAACAAAAAAATTAACTATACATATTATAGTTAAGATCAAAATTTGAGGGGGTCTATGAACCCCCTGTCTTGAGTGTGACTCCGCCGGTGCACGTATTCATTTTGTAGGATCAGTTTATTTGTGGATCCAAATAATTTGGACAGCTATGCTCTTCAAATGATTTTATTCTCACTCAATTATGCTTCACCGGAATCAACGTGTACACCACAATTTTGTGTCAGAGGGAGAGACGGTTCATTAATTGTGGATCCAAAGAACTGGACTTTTACCCGATCCATACAAATATTATCCGAGTAAAATAGAAGCTTAAAATTATCAATAGAGACTTAATAAAGTTGAGTATTATATATCACTGTCACTTGGAAAAAAAATATTTTACGTCTCTCAACTTTTATTGGTACGCGGAATCAGAAAAGTTAATTTTCCGGCAAGTTATATACATTCTATAATTTTCCTATACTCACAATTTTAATCCAATTTACAGTAATTTTAGCCTATATTTTGCCAGAAATTGTTGCGCTTTTCAATTATTATCAACTGATAGATTAATTTGAGGATTTTACCAAAGTGCTGCCAAATGTCAATTTTTTTCCATCTTACCATGCCACCGTCATATTTAATTATTAAAAAAAATCAATTTGACCCTGATTCTTTTAAGGAAAAAGAAAATCATGAAGAGTTGTGAAAATAGAGGGAATGCGTTGTGTTTTGCCCTAATCATAAGAAAAGGGGAAGAAAATGAGGGAACTAGTTTATATTTTTCTGTCCAATTTTATCTGACGTGGCACGGTGAGGTTAAAAAAATTAAAAATTTATCATATCATATTATCATAGCCTCACAGGAAAAGTGTCATATTTGTCATAACACAGGAAAATAAAGTCACATATAAGGAGAGTTTTGTAAATTTGTATTTTTTAAATTGAAATATGATAGGGAAACGATTTGAAACTTTTAGAAGATTATAATGGATAAAATATTCTTTTTCAAATTACAGGGGACAAATTGAATATTACGTAAATTTATAAGAGGTAAATTGACATTAACTCTTATAATAACTATTATAACCTAAAATTGAAACGAGACTTTTCAATTAGTTTCAAAGGAAATCGCCATGACACAAAACCCCCGAAAATACTTCCATTAATAAAAAGCATGCCGGGAAGAGGCGTAGAGCATTTAAAATCCGAACAAATTAAAATAAAAATGCTACGAGAAATTACAAAAAAAATTCAATTTTAAAGATCCAATATTAATATTAACCACTTGTACCTAATAGTAAGATCATCTTCAGTGACCTCCTCCATCCTTTCCCTTTGGCTTTTTCATCAATTTATCATTTTATAGTCATTTCCAATATTCCCATTTTTTTAATTTTGATTTTCATTATTCCCCACTCTCATTTAATAATAATAATAATAATAATATTAATAAAGTTGATAATAAAAATAATAATAAACAAAATTAATAGTGCATACATATTTATAATAATAATATGCAAAAAAAAAAATATCAATACACCAAAATAAAAGTTATGTTTTAAAGAAACGTTTTTATTTTTCAATTGATAAACAAAAAAAAAAGGGAAAAGAAAATGAAAAATAATTTACAGGTGGCCGTGGGTTTAAATGAAAACCATGTGGCATTAATGCATTAATTGCATGTACTGGTTTAGTTGCATTAAATAAAAGTATAATTGCATTAATTATACTGCCTCTATTCTATTTTAATTGCCGTTTTAGAGATTTTTTTTCTTTTCAAAATAATTCTCTAGGTCAATACAACATTAATTATATATTTTCTACTTTTATCTTTATTTACTCATTGTTACTCTGATCTCTATCCTCTTTATTTTAACCAATTGAAAGAAATAGAATAAAAAATCATTAATTAAAGGAGAAAAAATAGAGAAGAGGGATATTTTAGGGAATTTTCGTGGCTACCCTCTGGGTAGCCACATTTGTCATGTTAGGGACACTTTTGTATAAAAAGTGTCCCTAAAAGCCCTCTAACATGACGGATGGTGGCTACCTCAGAGGGTAGCCACGCAAATTCCGTATTTTAGATATATCTCTAAGGTAGCTTCATCTCAACATAAAAAAACCACTATATTCGATTATTTAGCTTTGCCCATAATACACGGAATATTCGTGGCTACTCTCAGGGTAGCCACCATCTGTCATGTTAGGTTATTTTTAGTGACACTTTTGCATAAAAAATGTCCCTAAAACTCCACTAACATGGCAGATGGTGGCTACCTCAGAGGGTAGCCACGAAAATTCCATAATACACACACAGTAAAGAAAAAAACAATCATTCGGAAAATCAAAACCATGAGTCAAGATATTTTCCTACCGGTTCAAGATGGATGAAATGATATAAGTAATACATGAAGTTATACAATCAATTTAGCTATTAAAAAAAAAAAAAGAAAAAAAAAAAAAAAAAAAAAAAAAAAGACATGCAATCAATCTAATATAATTTTCACAAAATTAGTTTCAACAACTTGGACCCATTTCTTTTAATTTTCAGGCTTTTAGTTTGATTTATTCACTTTCGAGACAAGTCGGATACGTTAAGTGGATATCTCTTTAACACGGATTTGAACTTAAACTTTGTCACTTTTTTTTTTTTTGGGGGGGGGGGGGGGGGGCTTTTTTAGGAGTATTTAAGTCTTTAGTTTAATTTATTCACTTTCGAGATAAGTCGATCACGTTAAGTATTCATTTCTCTTCATTTTTCCTCTCCTCGAATCAATGGAGATGCTCTAAGGTAGTTTCATCTCAACAAAAAAAACCACCCTATTCTATTATTTAGCTTTGCCCATAATACACACACAAAAAAGAAAAATTAAAACAATCCTTTGGAAAATCATAACCATGAGTCAAGATATTTTCCTACCGGTTCAAGATGGTTGATAAGATATAAAAATAGTAATACATGAAGATGTACAATCAATTTAGCTATAAAAAATAAAAATAAAAATAAAAAAAGAACATACAATCAGTTTAATATAATCTTATGAAATATGAAATTAGTTTCAACAACCCTTGTTTGTTTTGTACCCATTTCTTTAATTTCTTGTGAAAAGAGAACGCAATGACCTGTAAAATTTATATATATGTTTAATTAGCTTATAAATAAAAAAGGATGAAGTGGAGAGGTCAAGCAGCCCAGCATAGTGTGAATACCAAGTAATAAGTACTTAAAAATTCAAGTCAAAAGTCATCAGATTCCAAATCTAAAGTAAAGTACTGTGTGTGTAAAATCATTGAAATTTTCTTGTTAATTTCGCAACAATATGCATCATATTTCCTCCACCTAGACAAGGTGGACCTACTACCTATATAGTTAAACATTTCCTCCCTATATATATATCACACTTCACTTAATTTACCATATATCCACCTTATTAATTATAACTCCCACACATTATATTTAATTTCTCAAGAAGCAAATTAATTTTAGTTTCCATAATGGATCGATTGCCTAAATGCCAAGCCAATTATGTACCTCTTACTCCTCTCACTTTCTTGAAGAGAGCATCCATGGTTTACTCGAACCGCACTTCTATCATCTACGCCGGTGTTCGATTCACGTGGCTTCAGACGTACGAACGGTGTTGCAGCCTTGCTTCCACCCTTCGCGCAATGAACATCGTAAAAAATAACGTCGTAAGTGTTTTACGACAAATGCATCATGTGCACATAATAATTAATTCTAGCTCAAATCGGGATCAATCGTACTTTTTTTTGGCTTCATCCTTGATTTGAACAATTTGTTTTGTACTTGTATGTACAGGTATCAGTGTTGGCACCAAATATTCCTGCCATGTACGAAATGCACTTTGCAGTGCCCATGGCAGGTGCAGTTCTCAACGCCATTAACACGAGACTAGACGCCAAAAACATCGCCACGATTCTTAAGCACTCAGAAGCAAAGATTTTCTTCATTGATTACCAGTATGTGCCACTAGCTCGTGATGCCTTGCGGTTAATGATGGCCAACTCCGAAGCATCTATGCCGTTGGTGGTGGTAATCGATGACATCGACTCTCCAACCGGGGTCCGTCTAGGCGCGCTGGAATATGAGCAACTTGTAGCACGAGGCAACCCAAGATATGCCCCAGAAGAAATTGCCGATGAATGGGATCCAATCACCTTAAATTACACATCCGGAACCACCTCGGAGCCGAAAGGAGTAGTTTATAGCCATAGGGGAGCTTATTTAAGCACCCTGAGCCTAATTTTGGGTTGGGAAATGAAGATTGCACCTGTTTATCTATGGTCACTACCAATGTTCCACTGCAATGGTTGGACTTTCACGTGGGGTATAGCGGCCCGCGGTGGCACAAACGTGTGCATTCGCAACACGACCGCGAAAGAAATGTACGAAAGCATCGAATTACACAAAGTGACACACATGTGTTGCGCGCCTATAGTTTTTAACATCTTGTTGGAAGCGAAGCCTCACGAGCGCCGCCCAATAACCACCCCAATCGAGATCCTTACCGGCGGTGCCCCTCCTCCCGCAGCCCTCCTCGAGAGGATCGAGAAGGTCGGATTCCACGTCGTCCACGCGTACGGCCTAACCGAGGCAACGGGGCCCGCGCTCGTGTGCGAGTGGCAAACCAAGTGGGACAAGCTTTCGAGCGAGGAACAAGGGAAGTTGAAAGCGAGGCAAGGAATAAGCGTACTTACGTTGGCAGATGTGGACGTTAAGGATCCGAAAACAATGAAAAGCGTTAATCAAGACGGAAAATCGATGGGAGAAATCGTGCTTAGAGGAAGTAGCATTATGAAAGGGTACTTTAAGGATGAAGGGGCAACCAATAAAGCTTTTCGGGATGGGTGGTTTATGACAGGCGATGTCGGGGTCGTACATCCTGACGGGTACTTGGAAATTAAGGATAGGTCGAAAGATGTGATAATATCGGGGGGCGAGAATATAAGTAGCGTGGAGGTGGAGGCGGCCTTGTACAAGCACCCGGCTGTGATCGAGGCTGCGGTGGTGGCGATGCCGCATCCTAAGTGGGGAGAGAGTCCGTGTGCATTTGTTTCGCTTAGAAACGAGGCCGTGGGTACGGTTGATGAGGCGGATGTTATTAAGCATTGCCGGAAAAACTTGGCACATTTTATGGTGCCAAAGAAGGTGAAATTTGTTGATGAATTGCCCAAGACTTCGACTGGGAAAATTCAGAAATTTCAGTTGAGAGCTTTGGCAAAGACTTTTGTTGTTCAAAAGGAGAATGATTCATCTTCTTCTGGGAAAAGGCCAAGGGGTAATACAACTACTTCACAAATTAATTGGGAAAAGCCGAGTTATTACCATCAAAATCAAGAACATATTATGGCTTTGTCTCGTCTTTAATATGTAATTGATATTATATTGCTATTAATTTAAATACTTTATAACTAGTATAAGTCATAAAATGTTTATCTAGCCAGGTGTTAAGCGAATCGAGTTTAATTAGTAGAATGATATATATATGTAATGATAGTGTTTTACACGTGAGTCCATCTCCTCCGCGAAATAATAAAAAAAATTAACCGTTGATATCCTATATTGATAATAGAGATGTATGTGCTACGAAAAATTTAGGGGGGACAAAGATGCAAAAATCGATCCATAAGGATGATGAAAAATGAGATTCACTTAATTCAGAATATGATTGAATGAAATGCGTGAAATTGGACGGTCTCAAATTATTTTTCGAGGAAATCTATAGGATAAAATCCATCAATTAATAATTAATGTCACTCAGTACAAAGTCCGTAATTAATAATAAATGTAGCTCTCTTAGTATTTATGGCAAAAATGCATTCAAATTTTGCATTTTGTCCTCAAGTTCTATTGCAGTATAAGTTTCTCTTTTAACTACAATTTTTGCAAAATAGATAAGCAGTATTTCAATCACAAAGAGAAAATTTGGCATTTTGTCCAACATTTTGTAATAATTATACTTATCAGAACATCCGTACAAAAAAATGCTATCCATTACTTTTTCAAGACATCTATAGGTCAGAACATCATTCTAAAGATATTAAAATTAATATATATATAGAAGTATTTTGGTTGGTTCCGTCTCTATTTGATTTCAAAAAATAATTTGAAATTCAATTTGAGTAATGGTATTAAATAATAGTCAGTAGAGTTTGAAACTTGAACTGTGATTTATATTGAGGTTTGGTTGTTGTGGTACAAAGGAGAAAAATTGATGGTAAATATCAAATCAATAGCTTATATGTATAAAAAAAAGATGACACATTTCAAATTAATAATTTTATAGGTTTCAGTAGAATTTTGTAGGTTTCGGTTTGAATTGAAACTGATTTTGAATTTAGACATTATGAAACCCGCGATATAATGGAGTTTGGCTCGATTTTAGTGAGACCAAATCTAGTCAAACTATTTCCATACGTACCGAGCCTATATATATAGCATACAATTAATGAATTGATTATGGTCTAAATTTATATCTAAATCAACTATTTTTTTTCTTTTTTTTCTTTTTTTTTTTTTTTTTTTAAGGAGTGTCATATTATTAACTACTATGCTGGACCATCATACTATGTTGGACCATCATGTGATGTGATGACTTGAGTTGAAAATGAGTTGGAACATGTCAGGTCTGGAACTGGATTGAAACGTGTAAGACTGAAACTTTTGTTTAATAATTAAAACGAGTTGCAGTTAGGGCCGGGTCTGACCGGATCATTGCCTTGGAGTTGGAGTTGAAGTTTTATTTAGATATTGTTAATGATGTGTAATAAATTTAAATAGGCAAAATTGCAAAAATCGTCCCAAACTAATTATTGATTTTGGATTTTCGACCAAAACTATTTAATTTGGCGAATTTCGTCACGTAACTTAATATTTTTTTTGGAATATCGTCCCATCATAATTATAAGACGGAATTGCGCATTTGCCGATGAATTATCACATGACTGCTTAAGTGTCATGATATGGTAAATTTTAACATGAATAATTATATAATATTGAATAGTTCGTCCTAAATTAATTACAAGATTGAACGTCATTTTCATTAAATTAAAAATTTAATATTGGGACTAAATTCATACAAAATGATAAATTCTGGGACGAAATTTGGCGAGTTGATATAGTTTGGGACGAAAAATCAAAATTAGTAATTAGTTTGGGACGATATTCCAAAATAATATTAAATTACGGGACAAAATTCGCCAAGTTAAATAGTTCGGGACGAAAATCCAAAATCAGTAATTAGTTTGGGACGTTTTCTGCAATTTTACCATTTAAATATTAAGAAACTTGCACTTTGAGTATGAAAAATATTCGTTTCTATATTCAAACGAGAGAATTTCACGTTTGCTACTATAAGCGATAAGTTATAAAGCCAAAATATTTCATACAAAAAGTTAATAATGCTTAATATGTTTGATACTTCCATCAAATTTTCTACAGAACTTTCAAATGTTGGACGAAAAATTGGCATAATTGATCTCATAATTAAAGATTGTTGGAAAAGTTGACCCCATATATTTTCTGGCATTAAATTCTCATTAGTGTGAAGCATTTTTAGTCCCAACTACAAAAATAGTTAAATTATTAATCTTATTTAATAAATTTTATATATTATTATTAGATCTCATAAACTAATTAGATTTTATATAATATATATAAGTTAAATAATATTTCATATAAAATTTGAAAAAAAATAAATATCAACTAAACATATTAGATTTTTTAAATTTCGTAAAAAAATCTTTATACTAATTAGATTTTAAAATAATATATATAAATTAAATAATATTTTAAATAAAAGCTGAAAAAATAAGTTTCTATGAAATGTTTTGGTTTTGTAAATTACGGTACCGTAAATTTAAAGTAAGGTCACTTACTAGAAGTAAAATTTTATCATATTCAAATATGCATTACCAAATTCATTTTAAGCTTAATGATTTACTTGTATATAATAAAAAATAAAAAAAATAGGCACTCTTCTGTGGTTCATCTCTTTTAAGGTTTGGAATCATTAAAAGGTTAATATGTTAATGAAAGTTCCAAAAATTTAGAAATACCATAATTTTGTCAAGTCAAATTCGGGTTAGGTTAAGCTGGATCGAGTCGAAAAATATTTAGTTTTATAGAGTGTGTATTGTATCAAACTCAATTTTTAAACACACTAATTTTAACTCAAATCAACAAAACAAATAAGGGTTGTGTTGGTTTGGCCGAACCAGGCCAGGCCAGAGTTTCAATCTTTAAGCACAATTGAAATTTTGAAAATTAAAAAAATATTTTTGTTTCTCTTTTATTTGGGCAAGTGTTATTTAGACGAACAATTAATGACTAAAATAAAATATAGAATTAACCATCTGAATCTCAAGATGTTCTTCGGAAAAATCATCAGACTTCATTGAGACAGATAAATTCATTATTTCAAAATTGTATGTAGAATTTCATCTCGTACAATTCAAGTATGAAGAAAAATATCCTAAAAGAACGGTCAAACTTTATAGGGTATTTTTCTAGGATATATTTTCAAAAATTTTAAGATGTAGTGTCAGATACTTCTCGAATATAATACTCCTCGAATATTCGTGTAATATGGATTCGACGTTCCACTTGGCGAGTTCGTAAATCTAAATTAAAAAAAAAAAAAAAAAAAATTGGACACGTACGTGTGTTGGATAGGCGTATCCAAGACATATTAGATATTAATATTTTTGCAAAATTTCAATTGCTATGAACAATATCAAGCATTGAACCACAAATTATATTATATACACTGCAACACAAAATAAATCATTTTATGAGGGGACATGTTATATATATATGTATATAAAAAATGATCGTAATGTATAATTAGTACTATTAAGTTACTAGACGATTCGCTTTTCTAATAGTTATTTAGTTGGGTGATTTATTACCTAGCCTATGACAATAAACTTAATCACATCAATGTATAAATAATTTATTTTACCTATTTTAATATGCATGAATATATAAATATATTTTTTATATTTATATTTATATCGTATCATATTCTACATATTTTAAAAATTTGTGTCATCGTATTCATATCGTCGTGTCCATATCATGCAACTTACTATTTCTAGATACTTTGAATCTATACATCTATTTTACTCTTGAAACAGTGTCTATATCGTGACATCTTTGGGCCGTAGAACCTCCACCTTTCTTACATTGATTATTGGAACAAATAATAAGGCCATCTCCATCCGCTCGGATGAGGGGGAGTCGGTGGAGAGATGGGTGTTTTTGAGTGGTCTTCACCGAGAAGAGGGATGAGGTGGGGGCGGTGGTTGGGAGGTGAGCCACCGTGGATGGCAGGCACTATAAGAAAAATGGATTTTGATGACAAAATATTACTGTATGTGATATGTTGAAATTGTCACTTTTTGCATATATTTAGTGATAATAATATTAGTTTTGTCACAATAATAATAGTGACACCCTTTCAGTGACAACCTAGTGACAATAAATATTGTCACTATAATTTAGTGATACATTTTTAGTTGTCACTATTAGGGTATCACTAAATATCAATAGTGACAACTTTTTCACATTTCTTCTCACTAGTGTGTCTATATACATCAGTTTGGTGACAATATTTAAATTTTTGTCACTTTATCATTTATTATTTTGTCACTAAAATTTTAATTTTTGTATTGAGGTGGCGACGCCACTTGTCCTTTTTATTTTTTAATTTTTTGATTTTTTCGATTTTTTTTAGGGGTGAAGAAGAGAGCTTTTGTGCAATTATTCAAGTTTCATTTAGCAAATAAGTAATTATACATTGGTCCAAACTTTTTGTTAGGTTTATTTTAAATATTAATTGGGCTCAATTCAATAAATAGTTGGGAACTTGAGTTCAATTTATGATTTTATAAACTCACATTTCAAGTGTTTATGAGATAATGAATGTATTATTTTTTTTATAAACGATAATTCCATCATTAAATCAATATTGTAAAATTTGAAATATGGAAATTGAAAGTCAATAATTTAATGTAGTTATTTATTTTTAGTTTAATGAAATTACATCATTAATTTTATTGTAATTGTTATTATTATTATTAAGAAATATGAGAAATGAAATTAATTGAAATCAATGTTGTTAAAACCGGACCGGACCGGCCGGTCCGACCGGTTCAACCGCGAACCGGAGATTGGTCCGGTCCGGTTTACCCCCTAAAACCACCTTACTTAAAAACCAGTCTGAACCGGCGAACCGGTATGGACCGGTTCAACCCGGTTCCGAATTTTTATTTTTTTTTTATTTTTTGATTTTTTTAAATGTTAAAATTAAACTAAAAATTCTTGTAAAATGTGGGATTTGAACACCCAACCTCTTAGGTGAAAGATAACTTCCTTACCATTTGAGCTACATCATATTTGTTGAACTTTTAGTACAAATTAAAATTTATAAATATAGAAACTGTAGCAAAATTAACATTTTATACATTATGAATGAAAATTAATACTCAAGTAATAATTTGTTATTAAAATTTATTCTATAAAATATTTATTTTCAATATTATTTTTAGGATAAAGAGTCAACTCGATATATTATGCAAATTTGACTTTGAATATTAGACTTTTATACATAACAATATTTTAAAATTTATGAATTTCTTAATTTTTTGTATTTTTAACTTACACTTTTAAATTTTTATAAAGAAATGTAATCATATCATATTTATATAAGCATACAAATTAGTATCATATTACCGTTATGATATAAGTTAGATAAATATTATATGATTTAATTTAAGTATATTATAAGATTTTGTATATTTTTAATCAGTTGTAGGATAATGTTTAAATTTTATGCATATTACATATACTTTAAAATTAAATATATTTATTACATTATTATGACGTTATCCGGTCCGATTAGCGGTCCAACCGATTCGACCAGTAAAACCACTAACCAGTCGGCTCAACGGTTCACTATCCGGTCCGGTTCTGAAAACATTGATTGAAATAGGAAATTGAGTTTCAACTTTCAAATGACTATGAAGTATTGACTGAAGACGAGAAAGGAAAGTATGAGGTGAAGAGATGACCGAAGATCTTTATATGTGTCGTCATTTCATTTGTCCACACCTTGAACTGACAGGATAGCTATCTTTTATTCTCACTTGACAATCCAATTTAATTAGGGAAGATTCTTCCCCGACGTCCAACTCCTGGACCACATGGTCCAGGATTTTTCTTTCTTTTCTCTTTCTTCTTTTCTTTTTCTTTTCTTCGTTAATAATTAAAATTGGCTTATACAATTAAAAAAAATTGACATATTTTGTGTTGTAAATTTATAATATGATGTTTGTTTCTATCAAAATTATTATTTGCATTTTTCACGCATTATTTCTTCTTTAAAAATATTTAATGTTTAAATTAATTTTATAAAAAAATATCAATCTTAATTATTTCATAAATTATAGCACAAAATGACACAATGAATTTGCAAATTCACATCTTTGGAAATAAATATAAATATAGCTAGAACAACATTGAACGATTACGAAAAATAAATAATATATAAAAAAAAAACTACCACTACAAGAAAAATAAAATTTAGTGACAAAATATTAATTAAGTAACATTGTTGAAATTGTCAGTTTTTGCATATATTTAGTGAAAAAAATGTTAATTTTTTCACAATAACAATAGTGACAAGTACAATAGTGATAAAATATATTTTTATTTTTTAAAAAAAAAATATATATATTTTTAAATTGTCACTAATGGCTATTTGTGACAAGTGTATGAAGTTAGTTATCATTCTTGATAATTAGTGACACCCTTTTAGAGACATACTACAAGAAAAATGAATTTTAGTGATAAAATATTTGGTGACATTGTTGAAATTATCATTTTTTGCATATATTTAGTAACAGAAATATTAGTTTTGTCATAATAAAAATAGTGACAAGTGCAATAGTGACAAAATATATTTTTAAGTTATCACTAATGGCGATTAGTAACAAATGTGTGGAACTTAAATTGTCACAATTGACAATTAGTGAGACCCTTTCAGTGATAGCCTAGTGACAATAAATATTGCCACTATAATTTAGTGACAACTTTTTAGTTGTCACTTTTGAGATATCATTAAATGTCAACAGTGATAACTTTTTCACAACTATCGTCACTAGTGTATCTATAAATATCACTTTAGTGACAATATATAAATTTGTCACTTTGTCTTTTACTATTTTGTCACTAAAATTTAAACTTTTTGTAATGACAACTTAGTAACAATAAAATATTGTCACTCTAATTTAGTGATGCTTTTTATGTTGTAATTTTTTGGGACGTCAGTAAATGTCAATAATGACAATATTTTTACATTTCTTGTCAATAATGTGTCTATGTACATTATTTTAGTGACAATATTTAAATTTTTGTCACTTTGTCATTTAATATTTTGTTACTAAAATTAAAATTTTTTGTATAATATTATTTTTATAGGAACAATATATTATTATAAGTTTGCAACAAAAATATATAAATGTGTTTGATTTGTGTAAAAGATATTAGTTATAAGGAAGAAAAATTAAAGAAAGAATGAAAAAGAAAATAAAAAGAAAAAAGAAAAAATATAGACCACATAAGAATCTCCCTTTAATTAGGGGAAATAGCATTTGGGAATTGGTATTGGCATACCAATGTTTGTGGAGACAAAAAATATCTCGTTCCTCACATGGATGGGCCCATTAAAAGTGATTTTCATTGTGAGACCATATGACATTTTAGCAATGCAACAATTTGATAAAATGAAATACCAATGTATTTAAAATTTTGATTTATTAGTACAAATGGTTTTGTAAATATTGTCCTAGTTCTTGGCACATCGACTTTTGTCGTTCTGATTTATGAGTCTATTCAGAGAATTGACTCAAGAATTATTGTATTTATTTATGGATTTTTGATAAGTTAACTCCTTGTGAAATATTTAATGGATAATTTATCTACATATAATATTAAAATAAAATTTTACCTCATTATGAAATGAAATAATTAGCAATTTACTTATTTGCTAGTGGAGGTGTTGCAAACACATTCTATAATGTGACTGAGACTTCATTTTCATGGAAAAAATAATTAATCTAACATTATCTTGGACAACATATTCACCTCACTTTATCCCATGTGATATGCGTAAATAAGCAATATATGGAGTTATTTTCAAAATAACTATCAAATAACTTCCATTGTTTAATTGCGAATTTGAATTTACATATTAAAAAATTGAGCCTGTTAAATTATGATAGTTAATTTTAATAGTTGTGTCCAAATTTAAATAATTGTGTCTATCCGAAATAAACACATACAGATTATATGTCTATTAAAGACAATACAATTCTGAAATTAACATATCTTCTTTTTATTCTCTTCTCCAGATAACTTATACTATATTTTACTGCATAAAAATATTTTATAAGTTAGATAATTTTTGGGGTTTTTTGCACTTTGCACCCCCGAAACATGAAAAATAGGCACTTTCCACCCTCGAAACATAGATTTAGCACTTTGCTCCCTCGAAATATGAAAAATGCAGCACTTTGCACCCTCGTTTATTTTCAAGCAAAAATTCAAGGGCAAAATAGGTAATTCAATAGTATTGGTATTTTGCACCCTCAACACTTGAGAATTTCGCACTTTGTACCCTCAAAATAAAATTAGCACTCAACGTCCTGTAATAAAGAACAAATCAGAAACTTCCACCCCCGAAACACAATAAATGGGCACTTTGCACCCCAAAACACAAAATTTACACTTAACACCCTCAAATTTAAAAAATCCAAACCCCTCGTTTTTTTCGTCAAAGTTGACTATCAGAGTGAAAAAATTCTAAAGCAAAATAGGTAATTCCTTTTTTTACTTAAAATTTTTCAAAATACAATTATAAATAATCGAATACTCATTTCTCTCTCCATCATTCTTTTCAACAATATAACCATAAATAACTAAATAAAGTACAAGTAAACTTCTCGAAAACCCATTGTCTACTTCAACATATCAAAGACCCATAAATAATTACCAATTTTGCCTTAAAAATTATCTTAATGGTCAACTTTGCCAGAAAAAATGAGGGGATTCAGTTTTTTTTTTTTAATTTGAGGTGTTAAGTGTTAATTTTGTATTTTGGGGTGCAAAGTGTCCATTTATTGTGTTTCGGGGGTTCAAGTTGTTAATTTATTTTTAATTTGGGAGTGTTAAGTGCTAATTTTATTTTTGGGGGCAAAGTGCCAAATATTTACAATAGAATTACCTATTTTGCCCTTGAGTTTTTGCTTGAAAATAAAAGAGGGTGCAAAGTGCTGCATTTTTCATATTTTGAGGGTGCAAAGTGCTAAATCTAAATTTCGAGGGTGCAAAGTGCCTATTTTCTATGTTTCGGGGGTGCAAAGTGCAAAAAACCCTAATTTTTGCTAATTTTGTGTGTGCCCTGTGGTTTAATTTTTTGTCCTAAAGACTAATCGCAAATCCCTATTACTGCAGTCCGTTACTTATTTCTTACCAAAATTTTAACATGTGATGCGTAAATGGACACTTAACTCCCTGTGATATTGCATAATAGACATTTTACCCTCTTATTAAAATATAAAAATAAAGAGAGAAGCAATGTGCTTCTTTTATAGAAACACAGAGAAATATTTGTTTTTTATTCATCCGAAAGAGTTAAACTGGTTATTTAAAATAACACAAATAATTAATTTGATATTCACTCATTTATTTATACTACATGCTTCATTCAAAATGTTTTCATGTGTTGTCCTTTTCAGAACCTAATAGGAGTATGTAGTATACCTTTTAAATAAAAACTACATTATTGATCTTTTGGTATAATGCACCTGTGGATGTTGGTTATGTGGGGTGCAGAAAATGACTCGTCCTAATCATTAATTAACGAGCCATCGTAACGAAACATGCTTAGGTTTTTTCTGGTTCTTATTACCTCCTAGAAAAATATCTTAGCAAATGTGGATCACGAAACTAGAAAACCAAATGAAAGAGAACATGTACTTAATTATTAAATATTAATATCTAAAGTGGGCGTAGGACTTTAAACAATATCAGTTTGTGACTTCATCTGCACAATCAGTTTGAGTTCGAGTGTTACAGGACAATTATTATCACTCGCACACTTGGATGCACACTTAGTTAGTATACCTAACAATCTCCCCCTCAGCAGTTGCTCTTGCTGGGAATCGAACCCGTACCAATTATCCCAAAATGAATTGGTGTTAGAAAAAATGCATACATTCCTTTATAATCCATTCACACAAACACTTACAATATTTGATTCTGACTTCGCCCTTAGTCTACCACAAAATAATTAATTTGAACCACACATTTAGATAGGGTGCCCAATAGTGGGATTATATCAAAAGAATATATTGTGACATGATGACGTCGACCATCTCTATCCATGAATAATTATTTTGTACAACATGATGCGAGTGAGACTATTTTTAACCCCTAAGGCCATGTTTGGTTTTTGAATTTTACAAAGTAAAATGCTAATAAAATTATGGGTTAATTACAGAGACCTCCCCTGAGTTTTGGTCAAATTCGTGTCCATTCCCTTCCAAGAATGCTAATTACTCAGACCTCCCCTGAGGTTTGCAAAACCTTTCAACCGTTAGGGTTCCGTTAATTTTTGCTTACGTCATCATAAAATTTTCGGTCGATTGCCAATTTTGCCCCCGACTTACTGTAGCAAATTTGTATGGACTATATTACCCCTATCAGCGTTGTTGCATGAGAAAGGATCTAATAGCAATGTCAAATGACATTTGTGGATTAAAATGTTGTTAAATTTATATATAATTGGTAATGACTTTATTAATGTATATTCATATTTAAAATAACATTTTAAATATTTCTAAAGTATTTTCTTACTTATAGTAAAATATATGCAAAGAGAAATACACTAGTAACTCTTATATAACAAATTATTTCAATGAAGGCATGTAATTTTTTTTTTATAATTTGTAATTTAAAATGTAAAATGTATAAATTAACAATAATGTGTAGATATTAATTTCAATCTTTTTTCATAATGTTTTTTAAAATTGAAGAACAAAGAAGAGTGAATAAATTATTGTTAATGATAAGAAAAATTAAAGATAAATAAAAAGATCATTATGAAAATGCAAAAATATTAAGATTTATCCATATCCAAACCGTAATTTCAATAATATCAATTTCTTTTCATAATTCTTAAAAAATTTAATAACAAAAATTATGATTAATAAGGAAAAATTTGAACAGAAAAAGCATTATAAAAATGCTAAAATATTAATAATTAAGAAAATCAATTAGTTGTTAAAAAAATTAAATAATACTCATTCAAATACACATTTAATTAAATAAGAATTATTAATTTATTTATTGATTACTTAAACCCAATACTATTAGATAATATTTACTATAAAATACTAAAATAAATCTTGTTTACATAATTAATAAATTATTTTTCACGCTATTGATAAATTATACAGTATTGAATAGGCATTTTATAAAAATTTAACTAAAAAAATCAATAAATATTTTTTCCACAAAATTTAAAGATACTAATTCAAATACCCTTTTATAAAATAATTATCTATGAGGTATTTGTAAATAATTAAATTTATGGGTTATTTCAGTTTTAAACTTATATATATATATATAATAAGTGTTTAATATTTTCAACAATAAAATCATAAATTTATATCTTACTTAAATACAATACAATTAAATAATATTTTATTATAAAATACAAAAATAAAATCTTATTTACATATTTTTTATTACTATTAATTGCATAATTAATAAACTATTTTTTTCTTTTTTATGTGATATAAATCGGGGTGGGGTTAGTTTTTCTTTTCATTTTATGTGTAAATTTAATTTTATTAAAGTTTGGGGACTAATAGGCAAATATAAATTTTTGTAAGGTTTTGTAAACCTTAGGGGAGATCAAAGTAATTAAAATTGATGAGGACAAGAGGGTAATTTCACGCATTCCATCCACCTCCGTTAGTCTCCGTTAGGGTTTTGTAAAGTTTTGTAAACCTCAGGGGAGGTCTGAGTAATTAGCATTCTTGGAGGGGAATGGGCGCGAGTTTGACCAAACCTTAGGGGAGGTCCATGTAATTAACCCTAAAATTATTTTCTTACATCAAATAATGCAACATTGTGTTCCATATTTCTTCCATTTTACTTGCCGGAATCCATGAATCAAACATAAACATAGTCTATATCTAACGAGAAGTTAACCTCAATATCTCTAAACCTACCGTGTATTAATATGCATAGCGATTATAAATTTGCATTTACAGTGAAGAGAAAATAAAAGATGGTTATACTTTCACAAAAAGAAAAGGTGATGCTGAACTTTAATCATAAAGAAAAAACTGTAAGGCTACATTTGATTTGTTCAATTAAATCTCAATAAAATTATCCATAATATATCAAATCAAAATATAAGCAAAAGTTCTACCTCCAAAAAAAAAAACAATTACCCTTCAGAAATAAAAGTAAACTGCACACACACATGGAGAAAGGAGAAATCAGAAAAATATATTCAAGGTTATTGTTTACAGATATGATACAGCAATCCTCAAGATAATTTGTTTGCACAATTGTACGACAGTCGGCAGTCAGATAATTTGCTTGCACAAAAACAAATCATTTACAACTAGGGTTCATGAAACCAGGAAATATTGAAGCATGGCTTTCAGACACAGCATTTACCATGAAACTAGGTCACGCTTGCGTAGTTCTCGACTGCATTTGCTGATATGAAAAACACGCAACAAATTACCAGATAACATGATGACTGAACGAAAGGTAGTGATTAAGCACAGCATGATGATCGGGACCCTTCTGCTGGTCTGTCAACAAGAACCATTCCTGCGGGATTTTGACTAGTTTGGGCTCTAGGTAACCTTTTTGCTGTAATTATGATGCTAAGTTAGGAACATTAGGAAATGAATTTTATAAAGTAAAATTAAAGCGAGCGGAGTTGCATTGAGAAATACAAGAAGAACATTACTTGCAAGTTACTTGTGTAATGATGAAAAGAATAGTCAGTTGTGCAAATTTGTTTTGATAGTAAATTTAAGATGGTAAATTTGGAATCATGCGAACTCATTAATCCTAAAGATAAACAAAAAGCCGATAAAACAAGGCTTTCAACGTAATCTTTGAACAAGATTCTATATAAAAGAAACCCAACAATAAATAATTCCATCAAGTAATAAATCTCCTTTTAAAAGCATGAAAATGCTTATTTGCTCGACTCTCAATCAGGACAACTATGCTCTCCCAAAAGGTGGAGATTATTTATTAGCTCGCTCTATTAGTAGCACTAGCATCTTTTGACAGCACATACCCCGCAGTCGTTTGGACAATATCCATCAAGGGGCAGAACCCCAGGTGCCATTGTCTAACTGGTGCAGAAGGATATCGTGTAGATTGAGGACGAGATTTCGTAGATTAGTTATCTTCTTTTAGTTATTTTTTTTCCCCTTAGGAGTTGATCCTATTGTGGTTTCCTTTCGGCTATAAAGACTGAGTTTAGGTTGATAAATGATCATTATTAGTATTTTCGAATAGAAGATAATTTCTCTCTCTAGGATTTATTGGATTCCTTATTTGCATTCATGTCTGTAGATAATTGATTCTAGGCTTCTAGCTTGCCTGCAGATTAATAATCTGATCCTGTTTCACTAACTCTATATATAACTATATAGGATAATAATAGTTATTGCCCAAGGGCCTACATGAAGGCAAGGGGTGTTGTTTTTTGTCTTCTATTCTATGATATAGGCAGTTTGAACCCTTTCATGTTGCAAGTCTCACCGCCAGAAATTGTGTTTGGCCAAAAATGTTATGGTGGCTTTTACTTTCTTTACCGTGAAAATCCCACGGTTTACAAAACCAACACATTTGCTGGCTTTTGTCCAACGTAGAAGTAAATAATACTGTAAAAGTCAATAATACTAATATACTCTTTATATATATAGATATACACACACATATATTATATATGTATGTATATAGATATACACACACACATTTATTCTAAAAGCAATCATGCAATCGCTAGGCCAAACTCGGCCTAAGTCCTACATGACTGTGAATGCAAATACTTATTGAATACAAGAAACAAAATGCATTTTGAGCCCGTCGTAGTTCTATCACATTTAGTTAGGCTTAGTTAGGCAATTTTATAAATCGTGAAGGGAATAATCCGCTTCAAACCAAAACCCAACTTAGAAATCCTGTTAGAAGATCTAACATGACAAGGTGATAATTCATTGACTATATTCATGTCTCAAAGTTGGCGACGAAAGCCACAATAGTTCAAAATTTGCTCATGCTATATATTTCACGATTTGACTTTTCCCATTAAAGACTTAAAGAAGATCTAAGAGGGTGCTATATGTTTCTATTAAAGATTTGAATTACCTAAGACTATACTTAACGCAAACACATCCAGAATTATATATTCACTGATGAAGGATTCAGTAGTGTTCGAGACATCAACGAAAGTAAAAATTGCAAATAACAACAAATGATATAAAACCTACAAAAACCCATAAGATAAAAATTTAGTGCGGTAGTGCCTCTTGGGCAATCGATGTGAAGAGAAAGCATGCTAGCCTAGTATCTATTGAAAAAGTGTCGAAATTCCATAGCGCTTTAAAATTTACAACGTTCAAGTACCCAGATGAAAGAAAAGATTAGAAGCAAAGACAGAAACATACCTATCTCATAGAACATATCATTGACGTTAACTGCAGTTTTAGCAGAGGTTTCCATGAAAAAAAGACCATTCTCTTCTGCATAAATCCGCGCTTCCTGAAAAAATCATATGTAAGGAACATACAAACAATCAGATGACTCTATTTGTTGAAAATTGAAAGTCGAAATAGATAATGATTCTACTTGAAGTGTGTTCACCAGTAATGTAAACTATTGTTCTAAAAGTGGAGGCAGAGGAGAAGATTTCAAGAAATTGGCTTTTACTAATTTATTTTGTTGAAGATAATGGAAATAATTTTGAAATGAAAGCATATAGTATAGGAAAACAAGACAGCAGCTAGTAAGGATTAAGGAAGAAAAACATTCGATGCACATGTGTCAAAGGACTTCAGAAAAATTCTAAAACTTTTACCACATTCCCAAAGACATTTATTTTCCCCTAAACTTCTTAACGCATTTTCTTTTAATCTTTCTAGCTTTATTTAAAATTCTCTTCATATGGAGGCTATTAAAGCAGAAATTGATCAAAGTGTAATCAACACAAACATAGCTGCCACTCAATATTTTCGCCAACACTGACAATAACTACATCCAGAAAAAGCATGCAAAAAGAAGCTAAAATAAACAAAAACCCAAAATTGAAGGCAAATGAACATGACAAGTTATAACGAAATATACTTACTTCTGCAGTCACCTTCCTCTTATCTTCAAGATCAGCTTTATTTCCAGCTAGTGCCATAACCATGTTAGGGTTACCTGCAAAAAAGACAGATGTTATAAAATATTTAAGACTAAAAGTCTAAAAATGTCCGGAAATCCAGAAATATCAACAGCAGAATGATCATTTGATCATAAATAAATAACATTGAAAAATTATATTATGAGTGAACAACTAATAAGAAGTACTTCTTCCTCATCTACCTCTTGGACTATTATATTAGTCTATTATTTTCAGAAAAACATGATAAGGTTTCATTTACTTATTTGTTTCAAAAGGATGTTAAACTCAAGCAATAAACCACAAAAATAGGATGTTAAACCCAAATGCTGAATCTAAAGGCAAATTATGTTTTCCAATCATGTTGCTATTGTAATAGAAGAAAGAAACATAAAATATGCACCTTGCTTTTGTAATTCTTGCACCCACTTCTTAGCCCGTTCAAATGAATCCTACAAGATCAAACAGAGCCTGAGAAAATATCTATATAACACAATCCACTGAAAAAATCCTCATTTACATCATGTCAAACATCACTTCATTCAATGTTCAAAATATGAAATCAAAAGCTCAGCGTTTTAGGTAAATTCAATTTAAGGACACCTACAGACTCGTAAAAACTAGCAATAACCACTTCAACTCACTGCCTCAACATCACTCATGGAAAAGAAATCACACTATCTCACTTAATAAACTGTTTCAACTATTACTCAATATTAATACAATGAAAAGCTTGCATAATATATCAAACCACAATAGATTCATATGCATAAGGTATTCCACTAGTAACCAACTAGGAAGCAATCATATTCTCATACTATCTTACTCAATAAAGATACAACGGAACACCCTGCATAATATATCAAATCACATGTACATTTACATATGAATAAGGGATTCCACAAACACCAATTAGAAAGCACTTTTAATAGTATTATTCAATAACAATACATCGATACAGCCTCCGTAACATAGCAAATCACATATACACATGAAGATTAGGATTGTTTGGATACCGTGCTAGTGATGTCGAATACTATGATCGCGGCAGCAGCGCCTCTGTAATACATCGGGGCCAAGCTATGGTACCTCTCCTGGCCAGCAGTGTCCCAGATCTCAAACTTAACAGTAGCATTATTTACAGAGACAGTCTGCGAAAAGAAAGCTGCCCCAATCGTCGATTCCTACACAATTTTTCTCATGATCACTAATCCTTCATATACACAATCTTCAAATTCATGATTACTCAGTTGATGAAATTAACAATGCTAAATAGTTCAATATTAGGGGAAATTACTTGAAATTCGAGAAATTGGCCTTTCACAAATCGAATCACAAGGCTTGATTTACCGGCGCCCATATCCCCAAGTAATACCTGAACAAGTAAACCCAAAAATAAATAAATTAATCAAATTTAATACAATAAACGGAAAAAGAAAAAAACAAAGAAGATGATGATGGAGAAATTGCACTTACGAGTTTTGCGTTGAGATTGTTGTGACTCATATTGGCCATATTGAAGAACTGATTGAAATTGTTTTCGACAATTTTCAGATGAAATTGAAGACAGAAGAAGATGAAATGAGGTCGTTGGGTTGTGACGTGTTTGATTTTGAGACTATTTGTATACCAAACAAACGTTTTCGGAAGGAAGCTGCCCCTTTAATTGTTAGTTGTTTGATTTGGAATTTTCTCACCGACCAAACATTATTTGGAAATTTAATTTAATTTAATTTAACATACCTTTCATGTATGGATATATTAGATGTATATTTGGAAGTTTAGTGAATAATTAAGTTAGGAAATGTTGTTTTGAAGTTTGACCTAAACAAAAGGAGATTTATTTATATTTTGCAAACGCAATCCAATTCTCATTTATTCTTTTTGTTGGATCAAATATTTTGTAAGAGGTCGAAAATTAATCCAAACAAGCTCTCACTTTTATTAACTGAAAGTGACATGAAAACTAGACCATATTATTATTAAAATTTGACTTGTGGTTAATCATTTAATTAAGTTCATTCAAGTTCGATCTATTTATAGGAGGATGAACACACGTTCAATACGGGAGTTCATCTTCTTAAATGTCAAAGTTTTATTTTTATTTTTAGAAACAAAGTCAAAGTTCATCTTCTATCAAAATTCAATTATTATTTATGTAGAAAGGAGAAAATGATATAACTTTTCTAACAATTAACAGACAAAATAGGATCAACGAGTTAATAAATAAATATTAAATATGTAGTAAATGTGTACGTTTCTATCATTCAATCGCTTTTCCATATTCCAGCATTTCATGCATATTATTTATGTCCCTGAGGTTTGGACTATTTCGCGTCCTCTCCCCTCGAAAAATCATAATTAAAGGGATCTTTCATGAAGTTTGTAAAGCCTTACAAAAATTCATATTTGCTTATTAGTCCCTAAACTTTGATAAAATCTAATTTGTACATAAAAAAGAAAAAAAGAAAAAACTAACCCCTATAGAGCAACCGTCCCCATTCCATCTTTCCACCTCGATCCCAGACCGGCAATGGACTGACATCTCATTATTCTCTTAAAAACAATATATCGAGAGGTTCAACTTTTATATCAAAGACACCAGTGATGTATTCAAGAGGGGGGAAAACGTCAAGGAAAACAACACCCTCATCTATATTGTCAACATCTTCATCTACATTGCCAACATCATCATCTTTCATTGCCAACTCCATCATCTACGTACTTACCACCATCCTCATCTACATTATGAACACCATAATCTATATCTACATTGATGAGCAATAAGAGTTTGAAGATGATAGGGGCAATTATGATATTGAAGAAGAGAAAGATAATCCATTTTATAAAGATGATAACCGTGATGAAGATACAAATGAAGAATTTTGACTAGATATGATCATATAAATGAATCTACTTAGTATTTTGAGACATGGAATGGGAGAAACTACCGTTACATTGTTTTTAGACTTTATTTGCTACATTTCAAAGTTATTTTTGTAATTGGTACTTGTGATATTTGGTTTTTAGATTATTAAATATGAACTAGTTTGTTTTAAAACTTAAATTTGTATATTATGTGTTATTTGACTCATATATTTATTATATATTGATTGTCTTTAATTAAATTTAGTCATTTACGTTATATAATAATAATTGTTTTTTAGAATATATAATCATAATTGAAATTGTACATGATCACTTCACGCCAAAAATGTAGCGCTTTTTGCCTCGCCTTGCTTCATAGCGAGGTGAGGCCTTATCGCTTCGCGTCTTGTTTCGCTATTAACAACTATGGTTTGTTGTGTCCACAAATATTGATGAATTGATGCTTGAATTTTCAAACAACACTAGATTTCATTAGCTAAAAATGTTTCAATTTTGATATATATTTTTTTTAAATTACTATTGTGTTTTTTTGCCAAATATTCGTATACAAGACATGGTGCTAAGGCTAAAAGTTACTAATTTGTAACAATTCGGTCATTTTTTCCCCTGATACTGTTGATCTGGAACTAAATACTTCACGATTTAGGTGTATTTTTTGGAGATATGTGTTCGCCTTTGTAGATATGAGTTTGTTTTAGTATTTTACAGTTGATTTATTTTCGTCATTGTACATCTATATAGATTCTTTTTCATTTTTGTATATTTTGTAAAAAATGGCCCAAAAAATTTACACTTTTTTCATGAAATTAATTTTTCTTCTCTGAATTTTTTTACTTAAATTTCGGGCGCAATTTCTGAAATTTTTATATAATTTTTGTGGTGCTTTTTCTATATTTATTGTCTTTAAAAATGTTTATTTTTTTATTCTTTTACATAAACTTGGATTGTATATTAGAAATATAATTCTTAAAAATTTTGGAAATTTTTTGGTGGCTTATGCAAATTTTCCGATAATCTTTTAGGTGCTTTTCTGAAAAATTAATTTATTAAAAATTATGTGGAATATATGCATTGATGTAGCTAACTCTATTAGTTTATAGGTTTGTTTGATGCTGGTCTTGAGAGCACAGCTCTCAAGCCCTTATCTTCTTACGTGTGTCCCATTTATTCTCCCTCCTACTTTTTATTTTTTTCATTTTCTAATTTCACCAAATAACGACACGTGTCCGGGCTCTTATTCTTTACTTTCTTCTAGCTGAACAAATGGTTAACGGTTAACCAGAGTTAAAAACTTACTAATTTCTTTTCCTTTTTCTTGTTTTGTTACAGAAACTCAATTACCAAAAAGTCACGGAGGGAAAAAAATTTAGATTCAAAATTTGAAATTCAAATTACATATAATTCATTGGGTTGGATTTTATCAATCATTTCTCTCTCTCCCCATTGTCTCTGTTTCTCTCTCTAGTGTTTAAGCAGCTGCACCTCATAAGCAGCCTCACCCCCGGAGTCCCGGACCGTCGCTGTCTTCAGTCATTAACAGAGTCACCGTGTTTCTTCATTATAAGTTCCGGCAGAAGAGCCGAACTTGACCAAATGTTAATGTCTTCAGGGTAAATTCTCTTTTCTGTTTTTCAATTTATGATTCCTAATATTTTTGGAGAAGCAGGTCACTGCTCATATTTTTATATGTATATGCCCAATGTTGATAAAAATATTGTCCTGCTTTGGTAATTTAGCACTCATTAAGTTACGCTTTTTCTCCTTTTATTTTTCTTAGATTAACTTGACTTGAATGACACAACACAAGTACTGTACTACTTTATATTGTTAGGTATATGGCATTTGATTTATCCTTCCAGCTTTGCATAAATATAATGAACTTGTTGCTTTTGTGGACATTTTAAGCATATGAATGAATTCCTAGGAATTAAAGAACTATTGCTATTAATATTGGTGGGCATTGTGCTAGAGTAAACTGTAATTTCCTTCTTCCTTGCCTATCAAAAGAATCCATAATTTATAAACTGCTCTGAAATAACTGAAATGTTATCGACACTTTCATATAGGGATCTAAATTAGTTGAGTAGTTTTTATTTATTTGTTGGTGTTTTCCTCAACAGAGTCTCTCAACTCCAAATCAATTGATGCAAAATAAGATGATTGAGTCCGACCAATGACTTGAAACAGTCAAAGCACATAAGGAACGCGTGATGTACATTGTATTAGAGTGCAATTTGTATTGCTTTGAACTTGGAACATTTGCTTCAAAATTTCTTGAAGCATATCGAATATGTGGACAAAGAATTTCTTAATTTTCTTACTTTAGCATTTAATATGATTTTATTAATAGATTTTATTGTATACTTGTATTTTTATGAAGTTTGGACTATCTCAGTTTGAGCGATAAAGTCAAGACTTAAACTCAACTGCTAGATTAAGATGAGACTTTTCTCATATTTGATTAAAACAAAGTTGAGTCATGCTCATTATACATATCCAACTAAACTTGAAAGTTATATTTTAAATTTGATAAGCTCAAAATTGATATAAGCAAATGTTAAAATCAAGTTTATTGAATTCTACTCATATTTGACTAGTAAGACTAAAATCCACAATTGCAATATTAGTCTTAAGTTTGATAAAAAAAAATATCAAATCACCTTATAATATGTTTCTTGGATTAGCTCGTTTACACTTTTAAGATTATGTGAAAAAATTTAGACCTATATCTTAAGAAAAAATACTAATTTTCTTGGTGGCATGTATTACTATTGTTTGAAAATCAAGACTAGTTGATTCCGATATGGCTATAGGCAACCATTAGACCTATAACTCTTGAATTAATTTTTGAGATAAAATAAAGTTGGTTCATTTATATAAACTTTATCAAATCCATTAGCTTTATAACGTTAATACAAATTATTGGACCTTGAGTTTTAGTCAAACAAAACTTGATTCCAACTTTTTGTTTCCCTACATCTCTGATGCAATTTTTTTTATCCCAATATACTAAATATAATTTGACAAAATTGCAAAGTCATGTACATTATAATAAATCTAAATTTTATCACTTCATAAACTAATTTCACGCATGTGATGATTGAACATTTTGAAAAGAAAAAAAATCAGAAACTAAATATTACAAAAAGATCACATAAAAAATGCATGTATTTACTTAAAAAGTTGTAATACTATTATAAATATCATAACCAACACAACTAAAATTATTACATATTCAACTACAGATTTAAGAAATCAATAAAAAAAGAATATTTACATGTTGAACAACCCTCTTCTACCAAATTCAAATTCAGCCAAATTTGGTGGCTTCTGATTGATGTTCTTGTGTACCTACAAAAATTGCCATCATAAGTATTAGTTAAATATTTATATTGTTTTGAACTTGTTCAGAAACTACATGAATCTAGTTTTACTCTAACCGAATAGTCAAAACAGGATACCAAAATTAAACCGTTATACCTCTTGCTTAGATTCATGATCGAATCACGAACATTTGCTGCTCCGAATCCAAATTCAAATCACCTACGGAAGTGAATCATAATTCACAATTTCAAATGCTTAAATCAAAATGATGTTTGCCTTGCTAAAGTGATTGCAGTAATAACATATATGGTCATTCTCATGCGTTTATGACCATAAAGATTGAGAAAGAATTTTCCATTTCTATTATTGATTTCCTCCAAAACAGAGAAGCAATATGGCTTCATTAGGTGGCCTTATATTTAAGATTCTCACAGGGACACCAGTTTACAATATTCACATCCTAATTATAATGTCTTACAACTAGCACCCTTCCGATAAATACAATATCGATCGAGGTATATCATAATAAATAGTTCTTTACATAATATTGTACAATAAATTTGAAGATGTATGGTAAAGGCATAATGCTTAATAAGAGTAAGCTGATAATAAATCTTGAGAGTATAAACACTAAAGCTTAATGTTAAAACATCATAAAAAGATTTATCATTTCAACCAAATATATTAAACTCACTTTTTGTAGACCGCATCATTATGTCAATCTCGTTGCTCCTCCCTAAAAGGCTAAAACTGAGCAGGTGAGGAGAAGCATGGCAAAACGAAAAGCTGATTGGACGGCACTAAGACAAAACTAAGGGACACACCATTGCAAAGAAGCTCAGTTGAGCACAAGAAGATGCACACGCAGCAGAGAGAGAGTTCAAGATGTGCAGCTGCCAATTTCACTTCTTAATTAGCTTCTATGAAACACTAGAGAGATACAGGGATGGAGGGAGAAAAATAAATCCCCTGTAAAATGAATTTCAAATTTTGAATATGAAATTTTTTCCCTCTGCATCTTTTTGTAATTGAGTTTCTGTAAAAAAAAAAAAAAAGAAAATGAAATTGTGTTTCTAACCTCGGTTAACCAAGGTTAGCTGGAAGAAAGTAAAGAATAAGAGCCCGGACACGTGTCGTTATTTGGTGGAATTAGAAAATGAAAAAAATAAAAAGTAGGAGGGAGAATAAATGGGACACGCGTAAGAAGATAAGGGCTTGAGAGCTGTGCTCTCAAGACCAGCATCAAACAAACCTAGTTTATATTTGTGATAATTAAGTGATTTTTGTTTGTTTGTTTCTGATAATATTGACAAATCGCAGTTTAGTTTATATTTGCTAAATCGGGATTAGTAAAATAGGGTGTATTATGCTGTCATTTCTTAGAATGTGATCTCCAAAAAAAAATACGCAATAAACAATAGCATATCATCACAATCTGTAAGATTTTGGATGTACATACTCCATTTCTGGTGAAAAAATTAAGGGTAGAGAAAAGACAATTTTCACATTTTAAACTCCTTACTAAAGGGAACTATACGATACAAACGAAATAATAATTTATTAGAATAAAATTATAGTAGTGTAGTATAACCATGTACAATTATTTTAAATTATGGACTACACTCTTATTATAAATATTTGGAAGTCCAATGCATGTACATAATACATACATTCAATGAAATTTAATTCGTTTTACATATCAAATCAAACTTGGACAATAGTAATATTTGGTTTACACGTAAAGCTCGTATATCGACTCAATAAGCTGAATAATAATAAAAAAAAATACATCTTCAAAAGTATAAAACTTCTTGATATAGCCTCAAATTCAACTAAATACACTCCGTGCATAACTAGGATTCTAAGTAAATATATTTGTCAAGTATCTTGAATAACGTGTTAGAAATTTCTATCTTACGTCATGGTTAAAATGTATAAAACTAACATGAAAATCACAACATTTATTTACAAAGATAAAACTCGATGTTAAATATGTATAGAAATGATAGAAGATGTAAATATAGTCTTTATAATACTCTGAACATCTATGTTACACAAATAATTACATAATGAATAAGAAGCTATGTTGCACTAACACGGCAAAATATGAAGAATGCAGAGTTCGACTCGTGACGGACTCGGACTCGCGCTGGGTTCGCTGTCGACGCGCGCCGTACTCTACATCTGGCGCGTCTGGTTTAAAAAATAAATGGACACGGTTTACCGCCGTGTCCCTAGCTGTTGCAGCCAAAATCATATCTTCAAAAGCCGCTGATGTGTCCTAGATTTCTTCTCTGACTCTCTCTTTCTTAATCTGTAGAGAGTGGCAGCCCTCCATACACATACAAAAATGTGTTTTGTGTGAGAAGTAAAGTGGAAGATAAGGTTAATCTATTAGATGAGAGCGGCCGCTCAAGCTACACATACTATAATGTGATGTGTGTGAAAATGAGAGGGGAGCTAGGTTAATAGTTATTAGCCCAAGTTTAAAATACATTCTTGTCCCTCAGTTATCCACTGATTTGTCCATGCACTTGGGACCAATTTTAATTTGGGTCAAACTCAGGTAATTTAGTTTTGAATGTTAGAGTGAATGTTTATTTATTGACTATGATGCTAAGTATTTTATTTTTATATAAATTATATAGTTTTTATTTTTTTAATATATGTATTCATGCTGTGTCGTATCTTTAAGATTTTTTAGAAAATGAGTCGCCGAATCCGAATCATGTCGAGTCCGAATCATCGAGTCGGTGTATGTGCAACATAGATAAGAAGTTAATAATTGTTTAAAATAATAAAGGTTATGCATATAACATATTAGTTTATCCTTCAATGCAAGCAATCTTCGGATTTTAGCTAAGCAAATGAATTATGACTTGTTTGTTTTGGCCTAAAATTTGTCTTCTCTTTGGAAGATATGAATATTATTCATAACAGCCAACAACCAAAACAAATTTCACTGCACAAGAATACAACCTCACAAACTTTGACGACACATGGATGATCAAATTAATTCCACGAAGTAGTAATGAAAAGATGCGTTCCCTCAACATCTTGATACAATTTTGTTGAGTAAGAGCGTTTCCCATTGTCATCACCATTTTTTTCACCAAATCCTATATTTGGTGTAATGGGATGAGTTGATCTCCCATGGTTAGCACACCATTTCACAATTTCACCATTTTGGTTGAAAGAATGGTGTTTATGGCCTACAATAGTTTTCATCAAAATTTACATAAAATTATAAAATAATAATATTTCATCATTTCACCATTTTTAGAGAATATGATTGGTTTGATCTCCCATGGTATTTCACCAAATGTGTCACCAAATAATAAATTTGATGTTTATCATAATTTTATTCTATTTAACTTTCAACACAATATTATCAATTATAAAGTGCAATTGACAATTACAAATCAAATTACAGAAAACCCCCTGTAGCTTCAAAAATTACAAGGACACCCCTTTGCATGGTGTTTTTTGTAAACCACCCTATCTCTTATCTGCAGGCGAATTTAGACAACCAATTGCAAGGCGACATGTACGTCTTATCCACTCATCTAGGATTCTGGATGATGCAAGCGCTTACATCATCAATTATCTTATCTGCAGATGAATTTGGACAACCAATTGCAAGGTGACACGTATGTCTTATCCACTCATCTAAGATTGTGGATGATGCAAGCGCTTACATCATCAATTATCTTATCTGCAGATGGATTTGGACAACCAATTGTAAGGTGACACGTATGTCTTATCCACTCATCTAAGATTGCGGATGATGCAGGCGCTTACATCATCAATTATCTTATCTGCAGATGGATTTGGACAACCAATTGCAAGGTGACACATACGTCTTATCCACTCATCTAAGGTTGCGGATGATGCAAGCGCTTACATCATCAATTATCTTATCTATTATATATATGATTTCATTACAACATTCTATTCCACTCAAAATCATACTACAATATTTCCTCTCATCCCATTCTAATCCAGTTAATTTTTTTAGCCATTTTAGCAAAATGAGTCAAAGGGGTGCATGGTTCAAACAACTTGAGGATGAGATTCTTTGCAATGCATACGGGCATCATTCAACTAACAGTGAGATTGGGACATATCAGAGTAAATAAGATTTGTGGGCTAAAATAGAAAGTTACTACAACCATGAAGTTGTTGATGTGAACAAATTAGAGCGCATGAACACGAGATCCTTATGTTCTCGCTTTGACAAATTAGCCACATCGTGCACATTATTTCGGGCGGTGTTGACTCAAGTTCAATCCCGATACCAGAGTGGTGGCAATACTGAGAGCATGGTAAGTATATGCTTTAATGAAACTTATGAATAATTAATTAAGATTTGTTGTTATATATTCTCTTTAAGTATTTTTAATGTTCACATATTCAGTTGCAGGATAAAAAATTATATATTTTTAAAGAACCCAAAAATCAACCATTTAAGTTCGACCATTCTTTGAACATACTAAAGTTCCACGTGAAATGGGTTGAACCTATCCATACGAATAATTCATCCTCTCCCCTTGGAGATAGTGTGACATTATCCTAAGACTCTAATGTTGTCGGTTCACAGGGAAGGCCAACTGGAATGAAAACGACAAAGGCAAAAAGGAAAATGACCAAGGAAAAGGATCCGATGTGGCAGGAAATGATGAATAGTGCCACAAAGAATCAAGAGCTAATGGAAAAGCAAAATGCAGAGTATGTAGTTATCCAAGAAAGGAGAGAAGCACGTGCGGATTTACTGGTGACTCTTTAGCAAGAAAAACTAGCCATGAAGCAAAAAGCGCTCGAGATTAAGTCTCATGAACAAGAAATGAAGATTATGAGCAAGGATTTTAGTAATCTCACACCACTTAGCAAACAATTCTGGACTAATAAGAAACAAGCCCTCATTAATTGTGGAAACATGCCAAGAGCAACTAGGAACATGGATTTTAGTGCAGGAGGAAGCTACGAAGATGGGACATACACATCGTCGTAGCTTCCTCCTGCACTTAAATCCAAGTTCCTGGTTGCTCTTGGCATGTTTCCACAATTAATGAGGGCTTGTTTCTTATTAGTCCAGAATTGTTTGCTAAATGGTGTGAGATTACTAAAATCCTTGTTCATAATCTTCATTTCTTGTTCATGAGACTTAATCTCGAGCGCTTTTTGCTTCATGGGTAGTTTTTCTTGCTTAAGAGTCACCAGTAAATCCGCACGTGCTTCTCTCCTTTCTTGGATAACTACATACTCTGCATTTTGCTTTTCCATTAGCTCTTGACTCTTTGTGGCACTATTCATCATTTCCTGCCACATCGGATCCTTTTCCTTGGTCATTTTCCTTTTTGCCTTTGCTGCTTTCATTCCAGTTGGCCTTCCCTGTGAACCGACCCCATCAGAGTCTTGGGATAAGGTTGCACTATCTCCAAGGGGAGAGGATGAATTATTCGTATGGATAGGTTCAACCCATTTCACGTGGAACTTTAGTATGTTCCAAGCATGGCCGAACTTAAATGGTTGATTTTTTGGTTCTTTAAAAATATATAATTATTTGTCCTGCAGCTGAATATGTGAACATTAAAAATACTTAATGAGAATATATAACAATAAATCTTAATTAATTATTCATAAGTTTCATTAAAGCATATACTTACCATGCTCTCAGCATTGCCACCACTCTGGTATCGGGATTAAACTTGAGTCAACACCGCCCGAAATAATGTGCACGATGTGGCTAATTTGTCAAAGCGAGAACATAAGGATCTCGTGTTCATGCGCTCTAATTTGTTCACATCAACAACTTCATGGTTGTAGTATGATTTTGAGTGGAATAGAATGTTGTAATGGAATCATATATATAATAGATAAGATAATTGATGATGTAAGCGCTTGCATCATCCGCAATCTTAGATGAGTGGATAAGACGTACGTGTTACCTTGCAATTGGTTGTCCAAATCCATCTGCAGATAAGATAATTGATGATGTAAGCGCTTGCATCATCCTCAATCTTAGATGAGTGGATAAGACATACATGTCACCTTGCAATTGGTTGTCCAAATCCATCTGCAGATAAGATAATTGATGATGTAAGCGCTTGCATCATCCAGAATCCTAGATGAGTGGATAAGACGTACATGTCGCCTTGCAACTGGTTGTCTAAATTCGCCTGCAGATAAGAGATAGGGTGGTTTACAAAAAACACCATGCAAAGGGGTGTCCTTGTAATTTTTTAAACTACAAGGGGGTTTTCAGTAATTTGATTCGTAATTGTCAATAGCACTTTATAATTGATAATATTGTGTTGAAAGTTTAATGAAATAAAATTATGATAAACATCAAATTTATTATTTGGTGACACATTTGGTGAAATACAATGGGAGATCAAACCAAATCCTATTCTCTAAAAATGGTGAAATTATGAAATATTATTATTTTATAATTTGGTGTAAATTTTGATGAAAACTATGAGATGCCAAAAACACCATTCTTTCACCAAAAATTGTGAAATGGTGTGCTAACCATGGGAGATCAACTCATCTCCATTACACAAAATATAGGATTTGGTGAAAAAAAATGGTGATAACCATCGGAGATGATCTTATTTCTCTATATTTGGTGATAAATATAGGATTTGATGTAAAAAATGGTGAAATGGTGGAATGGTGGGAGATGCGAATTCCTTCACCAAAAACTTTGGTGTAAAAACAGGATTTGGTGAAATGGTGAAATGGTGGTTGACCACCATGGGAGGTTAAAACAAAATCTTTATATTTTTTGGTGTTATGGTGATATAATGATTTAGGGTGGGAGGCTTAAAACATCTAAGTTAGGTAAAAAAAAATAGGATTTGGTTTACCATGGGAGATGCACTAATACAATTATCAAAGTCAAAGTGACATTATGTTTAGTGTTAAACTTAAGACATAAATACTGGAATTATATTTATACCCGTATTGTAGATTTTTAGATATGCAACTTCATTATTATGAAATATACATTTTTCTTGGTCACTTCGTCACGCCCCAATTTTGAAAGGTGACCGAAACGTGTCGTCGCAACTAACCTCGGCCTATGAAATGTAACATAATTAAATGTTATAACAAATACTCCGTATAAGATTGTTATCTTTTAATTTAGTAGGTTAAAATTATGAAAAACTCATATAATCCAAAACAATGATTGTGTTAGAATTTGGATATAAGGGTAAATCTAACCAGGTCAAAAACAACATGAACTTGAGGATTTGGTATTGAAATATTAGTAGGAACATTGTTGATTTTCCCCTTAAAAGAAAAATATTGTGATACGTGCATGGGGTCTTTGCATACTACTTTCTCACTTTAGATTCAAATGAATTAATTAATGAAATATAAATCTGATGGAAAAAACATTAACCCTAAATTTTGTTCATTAGTCAAAACTCAATATAATGCATAAATCAAATAGTTTTGGAGTGAAAATGCAAATGAGTTAGCTTTCACAGATCATTTTGATGAACTTGGAGTTATACATAAATACTCAGTATACGAACACCGAAGCAAAACTCAATAGAAGTGAGGACACATCATATTTTGGAATGATTGTGTTCTTAAAGACACTTACCTACCAATAGAACTCCCTCGTAAATGTTGGTCCCAAGTGGTTAGACGAGGTCTAGAGGAGTGCAGTGGCGGAGCTAGACCCTTTTTATTGGGGGGGGGGGGGGGGGGCGAAGATTTTCTTAGTGCACATATTTTTGCGGTTCATTTGATAAATGACAAAAATAAAGTCATATAATTACATCGCACAAAAGTAGAAATATACATACTTTACACAATTATTTCAAAATTGTGATCGTCGATTCTTCTTTGCATAAAAATCGTCAACAATTGAGTCTGAGCTAAAAGTGTCAGCAATCTCCTTTTCAATATGTAGAAGCATGCAATCTCCGAGAAACTCGTTATCCATTTTGTTCCGAAGCTTAGTTTTAGTAAGCTTCATAATAGAAAACGCCCGCTCTGTAGTAGCAATTGGAACAGGAAGAAGTAAAATAAGACGAATCAACCTATCGACCATGTTATATACTTCAGATTTCTTTGTCTTCGCTAATGCTTCACACAATTCTACAATTGTAGACAAGTTACAAAAATCTGGATGACGGGTCACTTCATGATAATAATGTGGCAACTGAAACTCTAAATGAACTCTATCTTGATCCGTGAAATCTTCGGGATAATATTTTTCGGCAAATGTGCAAATATCTTCTATCTTGAAAGACTTGTATGTTTCCATCGGGCTCAAAACACAACTAAGAGATAAGAGTTCTACTGTTTGATCATTGAATCTGCAATCCAGCTCTTTCAATTGATTGTCTATTGCGCTCACGAGATATCAACACGAAAATGATGCTCAAAAGTAATATTTGCATCCCGTTCTTGGTGAATTGATTTCCCTCGGCCTACTTTATAAGCCGAATCCATATCAGGTATCTCAACCCCCTTACCTGCACAAAATAATTTAACATCTTCTAGAATAGTATCCCACCCATTGTTTCTCAATTGTTGGAGGAGGTCTTTTGTCGATGAAACTAAATTCATAGCATTTAAGATGTCTTGAGACTTTTTTTACACAGCTTCACAAAGAATATCACTAATGCCCATTACCTTCTTCATCAAAAGCAAAACGAAAATAAAGTGAAAGGATGTCATGTTAGCATAAGCGCGACGAGCTTCGCCACGTTGGGAAGAGTTGGATCCGTCATCTGCAATACCTTTAAGCACAAGTTCAGTAGCACTAAACATGTTTATTAAGCTGCAAACTGAAGAAAAATGAGAACCCCAACGTGTAGTTCCAGCTCGTTGTAAAGTTCCAATCTGATTAGCTCATCTACCAGTTTCAACTTCTTTAATGGATATTAAACGAGAAATTTCAGCGTGTTGTGCAGTGATTAATTCCCCATTTCGCTTACAAGAAGCACCCACAATATTGACAATGGAATCTAGATATGAGAAAAAATCATCAAGGATATTCACATCTCTTGATGATTTAACTAATGCTAGTTGAAGTCGATGAGCGAAACAATGCACATAATACGCATATGGACAATCATGTAAAAATAAAACTTGTAATCCCTTCCATTCACCATGCATATTGCTTGCTCCATCATAACCTTGACCTCGAGGGTTGCCAACATTTAATGTATGTCGAGAAAAGATAGTCAAAAGCTCTCGTTTGAGAGTCGGTGAAGTAGTATCTTTAACCTTGACAATATCGAAAAATCGTTCTCGAAGAATAGAAGTCTTATCAACATACCTCAAAATAAGAGCCATTTGTTATTTTTTGGATTTATCTTGTACTTCATCAACTAAAATACAGAATTTCGATTCACCAATATCTTCTCGAATCTTTTTTCTCACTTTCGAGGCAATAATACTCAATATCTCCTTTTGAATTTGAGGTGATGTGTATTTAGCAATAGAAGAAGCATTATCTAAAACGGTTGCTCGTACTTTGGCATTATAACTTTCCAAAATCTTCACTAACTCAATAAAGTTCCCTCGATTGATTGATTTTGACCCTTCATCATGACCCCGAAAATAACATGATTGGGATGCAAGCCATCGAACACAATAAATCGATGTTTTGAGCCTCAAACGATTATTCAATATTTGTTGTTGTGATTGTGTATGCATCACCTTGTCGATATGTCGAGATGGATTCATTAGATCCTCACATGATCTTAAAGCGGAAGAATGTGGGGAAGAAGTATCTCCCACATGGCTTAAGAAAGCACATCTCTTTACATCATTTACCTTCTTCCAACTTCGAAATCCTTCCATTGTAAATGCATTTCCTCCACAACGTGATGTAGGTTTATCCGAGAAAAGATAACATGGCAAACAATAAGCGGTATTTGTGGTAGGTGAATACTCTAACCAAGAAGAGAATTGAGCAAACCAAGAATGTACGAATCGTCGAGGATTCATTTCATTGTTTGTAAAAGGATACTGAGATGAGTGAAACTGAAATGGTCCCATTTCAATATAAGCACAACGAATTTCATCCCGTTGGTCAATGGCCTACTCCCACATTGGAGGACGCTTTCCCGGATCACGTTCCAAATTGCTAGGTGTAACTTTGACTCCAAAATTAGAAATTCCATCTCCTTCAGGTTTATCAATTCGAGAACTCTTAACCTCACGAGTTGATGGTACACTAGGAGTTGATGCGGCACTACGATCACTCTTAAAAAATGCATCAATAGTATTATTTCTTGATCTCTTGATCGTTTTGATCGATTCATAGACATTCGGATAATAAAACCTACAAATACAATTAGAAACAAAAAAACTCTATTAGATTCATTGAACATAAAGCAATGTGCAAAACCATCCCATGATTAAGTTTTTATCTTAATTAGAAATTCTCATATTCACATGATTCATAAAGATTTCACCAACAAAATATTTTAAATATTCTATACTACTAAAATAGTAAGTTTAGGATCCCATTGTGCCAATTTATTAATTCACATTAATGACATTATACATGTATATAAATATGTGTTTTTTATGCTATTAATTGACAAAAGACAAAAGTAAAACTTACCAAAAAGAGTGAAAACTGAAAAGTGCAAATTCTACCCAGTACCCACCACTTTTTTTCCTTTCTTTACGATAATTCTTTGACCCACTATGGCACTATCTACTTTATCAATTGACTATTCACACAAAACCAATTAACCAAACATTAAGAAAGATAAAAAAATCTAGCATTGAAAAACTAAACCATTGTCGACCGTTTCACACTTTCACTTCAGTTCATTATTTGCAAGATTAAACCCACTATCCATCATCACTTATTCACTTTCAAGAGAAACCCATAAACAAAGAAAAGAAATCACCATTAGAAGCCACAAATCGCCAAATCTGTAAATCCAATTTTATGTTATATGAAAACTACCTCTCCAATTAAATCAGCGTGATTTGATGGCTTCAGCTTGGACCCAACACCCAAGTTCAGTTCAATTCGTTCAGGGTGGTTACTGGTGTCGTGGGATATTGGGATCAGTGGTGGTCCGATGGAGGTAATGCCGTAATGGTTTATCATTTTATGGTTTAGGTTGTGGTGGAAATTCAAAATTAATTGTCAATGGTGAAAATCCCAAAAGTTATACTGCCGTTCTCCTATTTTATTTACTTCAGATTTTTTTTTTTTTTTTGTGATTTAATAGTCGTGTCTTTTAAAACACGATTTAGCTATGTAAATTTTTTTTTTCGTTTTTTCTTGGGGGGGCGGCCGTAGCTCCGCCACTGGAGGATTGGGGGGGGGGGGGGGGGGGGTTGAATAGACCTCTGAAAATTTTAACTTGACTTTTTCTACGAGCAGACTAAGATGATCAGATTCGTAAGATTACTAAGCTGATCGAGCACAATGCTTTGAACAGCAAAGTAGACCACTCTTCTGATTTGACTTAGCTGATTTTGATTAAATCAGAATTTTAAGACAACTTGTTTTGCAACGAATTTTAGAAGTATTTTTCAAAAGTTATTTTCTTGACTTCAAATATTTATCCCCAGTTTTAAAAACTCCTTTTTAAATATTTTAAACACTTGAATGCTTGAAATACTTTTCGAAAATATGCAAGTATGCAATAAATCAAACACATAGAATTTTTATAGTGGTTATATGGATATAAATCCTTTAGTCCACTCTTCCAAGTCACTTAGATCTTGGGTTATACTATAATCACACAGATTACAATATACTCTGCTTGCGCTTTAGGACAAATGATTAAGCCACATGTTCGTAATAGGAAATCACAAAAAAAACCTATCCTCTAAAGTAATATCACTCACTTAGATGGAATCTACTTCTCACAACACTATCAACTACAAATCACTAAGAAAATGTGTTTTTTTTATCTTCAACTTCGGCTTTCGTCAACAGATGACTAGGTTGATGAGTGTTATGTTCTTGAGTTTTGAGACTTAGAAAAATTCTGCTTCGAAAATGCTCTCAGATTATGTTTCTTCTTCTTGTCTCTAACTCTTGAATCACTCGGTATTTATACTTGTGATTTGAAATTATGTCCATTGAAGAAGGATAAATTCCAGCTCCGCAAGTACTGGTCCCCCTAATTTATGAAACGGCTCTCTTCACTGCGTACTGTACACTCTGCTGTACTATCTGTCAGTTGCATTAAATGCATTAAGCTGATATGAGGTTTTCTTCAATCATTTGCCATAAGTACCCTTCATCTTCAACATTTAATTCCATCAGGGCATTTATTACCATTAGGATGACTTGTTGATCATTTTCACTCTGTTGATTTGAAACTTTTCGTCTGATGAACACTTGGCTGATCCCAAACCGAACTCATCTGATTTGAGTCTGCTGAAAATTCACCAGTCTGATTCCATCTTCAGCAACAGATCAGTAGACTTTTTTGGACCATAAGATTTTACCCTTCTGTTTTGGTTTCTTCCTTGGTCAAAATCTTCAAAGAGGTTGGCTAAGCTTCCATTACTTAGCTGATGATGATGTTTTGAAAATCATCAAAACCTCCCTTCACTTTTAGTCTATATCTTCATCTTCATCTTCATCCAACAATTTCCCCCTTTTTGATGATGACAAAACTTCAGCTAAGTACATGTACATATACTAAAGTTAAGTCCTCAAAACTTTCTTAGATAGAAATAATATGTTGGTAATCATAGCCACGAAAAAAAAAAAAGTTAATTTGAACTTAACCGTTCAAAGGATCTTTAAGGGTTTAATATAAAAAAATTAGTTAAGTAATCTCTTTAACTTTATGTTCTTTAAATATTCAAACAATGACTATATTATTTTTATAAGAATTAATTTTTATTTGAAATTATTTTCTTTTCCAAATTAATTTTTTACTTGAAATTAATTTTTGAAATATTTATTTATTTCTTAATTTTTTTGGAAAATAAATTATTATTATTTAACCCTTTAGAATATTAAATTATATATATATCGATTTAATTTTTTGAAAATTATTTATTATTTTCTTATCAAATAATAATTATTTAAATTTATTATCAAAATTGTTTAATTTCAAAATTAATTTTTTATTTTATTTTCGTAATTTGTTTTTGCAAAATTTAATATTAAAAAATTCCAAATAATATTATATTCGGAATTAATCATAAAATATTCAAAAATAATTTACTATTAAGTACGTTCCTTAATTATTTTCAAACCCTTTTGTTGTTTCATCAAATTTAGTAAAGTAAATCTTCTATTTTCAAACCCCTCAAAAAAAAAAATCTTCTATTTTCAAAATATTTTCTATTATAATTATAAATATTATTGTCAGAATATATACAGTTACGACCATTTTTTTTCTAGTTAATTTAAAGATTAAATTTTGAATTTTATTTATAATTTATTTTATTAATTATTATTAAAGATTTGTTTTTATATGTGGAGAGGCTCTTGGGCCAGCCCACAAAGAGGTCCCAAATGGGCTTGTCAGTAAAGCAAAATGCCCAAATTAAAGTAGTTTTAGATTTTGCCCACAGATTTTGTACTCCAGTGGTCAAATCTGCTGGAAAAAATTAGGAGTGCTAGTTATTGAATTTTTCTTAATTTAAGAGTGATAAGTGTTAATTTTGTGTTCTGAGAGTGTAAAATGCCCATTTATCGTGTTTCGGGAGTGCAAGTTGCTGAATTGTTCTTAGTTCGAGGATACCAAGTGCTAATTCTGTTTCGAAATGCCCATTTATCGTGTTTGGACGGTGTAAAGGCCTAAGATCAAAAAATAAATTACCTATTCACCCCTAGATTTCTCGACTCTGATAGGCAACTTTGCATGAAAATAAGAGAGGATGCAAAGTATTGAATTATTCCTATCTTGGAGGGTGCAAAGTGAAAAAAATCCTACCGAGACTCCATTTGGATCAATTGTTGGGTTAGATTTCGTTTATTTTCATTGCGAAAAACTATAGAATTTTTCGTTTTACAGAATCATCTACTTATTTGAGCATAACACAAATTAATTAGTTGAAGAATAGTAAATAATATACTAGTAACAAGTTACTCAAAACAATTAACAACATAATCCACATAGACTACTCAAAAACACAACTTGTTATCATAAAACATCAAAGTAACGGAAAGAAATTAGAAAATAAAACATAAAAAAAAGTTAGAAGAAAAACGAACCTACTCCAGCTAAGCTCAATTAAATCCTTGAAAATATTCAAGCTAACAAAAGGGTGTGATTTGTAAAGCTAGTTGTACTAGTGGATCTATGAACAGTCGGCCTATTATTATTATTATTCCCAATAAAGCCAGTATTATTTTTCCCACTAACAAGTGGAGAATTATTATTATTATTATTGTTATTAAATCCTTTTTTTCCAATAAGTCTTGTACAAGTATTGTTTCTTGGCAAACCTCCATACATTTTGCATGTCTTGAGCCTTTTGTTGTATGGATTCTCAGGTTTGACAAGGTCTTCTAAGCATCCCACACTTGATAAAGATGTGAATGATTTTGATTTCCCATTGTAATGCTTTGACAACCCTCTCCTACAAAAACACAAATATATATTCTATAAAATTAATGTGCAAAAATTAAGCTTGTATCAAATATTGTAAATGTTCTTTTCAGTAATATTAAGAATTGCGATATTGATAGATTATTACGTTCTAATCGATTAAATCGTCTACATTTTTAATCCAAAATTCTTGAAATATTTTGTAAGTTGTAATGCCCTTTGCAATGATATATATTTAATCGCAAACTTTTAAAATATTTTGTATTTTTGTCCGATAAAATTATTTTTATTTATCTTTAAAAGTATCGTTCCAGTCTCGCACATTTTGATACCAAAGAAACTAGGGAAAAATGCACCCTATCCACTTGTGTTTTCGAAAAATTGGGCAAAATCTCCCTGTATTATTTTCATTGCAAGGAGTCCCCTTGTGTTTTATCAAATCTTGCCCATTTTTCCTTTAACGATAAATTATTATATCAAATCTTGCCCATTTTTCCTTTAACGATAAATTATTAAGAGCGTTAACCAGATTTGATATTCCAATTTAAATCATATACATACATGACTTCTCATTTTACTCTTATTTTTATTATGCAAAGAACCTTGAGCTATGCTTAATCTGCATAAAACCCTTGTCACTTATTTTTATTTAGCAAATAACCCCCTATTTTTTCCTTAATTTTCACATAACCCTGTTCACAATACACACATCCATTTTTTAATGGAAAATAAATTCTTTGCAAAATCAGGTAAAACACAAGGGAATTATCTGCCATAAAAATAATATAATACAGAACAAATTATACATATTTCTCAAAACACATGTGGGTAGAATATTTTTTTTTTGGAAGAAAACTATAACATCAAAATATGAAAAATTTAAGACCTCACAACAATGTAAATTATAAAGCACAGTATCAACATACTTACAATTCAATCATACGGGACTAAAAATACAATTATACCTCTTTTAAACTACTAATAATATAAGGTTTAAAGTTTTTGAGAAAATCGGAGTATATGTAATTAACTTACTTGAAAGGAAGTTGTTGGAGTAAGGAGGACATGTCTTGCAAAGGGCAAGACGAATCCACTACTTCTTTTTCGTCTTCGTCTTCATCTTCATTAGACAAGTTATCATGATCCGGATCTTGATCAACTTTAAGTATTTGTTCATCCATGATCCCATTTCTGATTTCTTGGTTGAAAATGGACTCCATTTTCGACATGTCCCAATAGATCAATATGTTCACCTGTTCACCTATCTTTTGTGTAGTGACAAATCTTGTCTTTAATAATTCTTTGAGCCAATAATCCACCATACACTTGTGTAATTATAGTTTGCAAATAATGTGAAAAAAGTAGTTAATTAATGGTGGAAGAGTTTACCAAAACGGCCGTGGATTTCGATATAAAAATATGGGATGATATTTAGGGGATTGGTTACTTTGGATAAGATAGTTATAGGAGGAAATGGATAAGGGCAAAGTTTATATTAAATGAGTAATTCATTTAATTATATTTATTATTTTGATAAGTTTGATGATGATGAGTAATTGAGTATTATTGAAGTACATATTGCAGTGTATATGTGAGATTCGAGATTATCCAATTCCATCTACTTGTCCCCCCCAATTGCACACCTCATCATCTGTCCTACCGACCAAGAAACGGTAAAAATGGAAAGTTTCAAAAAGCAATCGCTTTCTTTGGAGCGTGATGGACCATTGCCGTTCCAAAATGGGAAAGTTATGTAAACAAATTATTTATAAGCACCTTTAGGTTGTGTTTCACACCTAATCTTATCATTCTTACGTTTAGAAATTTTTTATCTAGACTTGATTTGATCATATGGTAGGGGGTTTCCCGTTTGTTGATGTTGTACCGAATCTTTCCTTTTATTATTAATTTTTATTTGTTTGTGATAAAAAAAAAAAAAATGGTACACTTGATTTTATGTTTGGTTATTCTCCTAGAAATTTAATTCAATCACAAATTATATTGCATGCACTAGTCATGTAGTTAATTTATGATTGCTTTCATTAATATGATTGGTTTATATATGGATTTGAGTAAGTAAAATATAAATGAATAAGAAATAAAGCTCAACGTTGTGTCTTTGGATATAAGAGATTTTCTTTAACATTTTACACACTGAAATTCAAGAATCAAACATAGCCTAAAATTTTAATGGGTCTATTTGTTTAAGTTTTGACCCGGTCTCGCAGTTTCGTTAGATTGAGCCAAAACAAAAGTCGTTCAAATAAAGTTTGAATATAGGTTTCGCGAAACTCAAGTTAATTTCAACTTATATATTCGTAGATAATAAATCTCAAACATATAAAAAAAAAATTATTTGATACATATCACCTACTTTTCAATAAAAAATATTGGGCCTGTTTGTTTGGCGTTTCCCAAAAAAATTTCGTGTTTGGGAAATGCCAAACAAACATGATTTCTATTTTCTGAAATAAATTTTTCATCTCTCAATTTTCTCAAACTACTCTCTCAAAACCCAAACAAACAACAATTTTCTTATCTCTAAACAAAACATATCCAAACTCTACACTGATTTGACATAAAGTAACATACTTCTTACACAATTTATCTCACAACAAACATGATTTGACATAAAGTCTTACACAACTTACACCTATAACCTAACTCTTCCAAAAAAACTACACCTACTTTATTTCTCAAACCACCCTCTCAAAACCCAAACAAACAACATTACGCAAATCGAGATTATTTCACAAACCTCCACTACTCTCCCAAACTACTTTCCCAAACACCAAACAAACAGGCCCAATTGATTTGACACTTACCCCAATTTTCAAACTCAATTCAAGTGGGGTTTTAACTTTTTTTTTTCAAAACCTAACATCTTCAATCCAAATGATATTTCAAAAGTTCCATCGAAATCACTCAAACCAATTTTAAAACAAAAATCAAGTGAAACCAAATCAAAATCTAACCAAATAAGCCCTACTAATCTTCAGATTAATCAGCCAAAGTATTTTATATATAAAGAACTAGGAATGGTAATGTTATCATCTTAAGACATCTCATGAAATGTGGCATGGTTAATTCTGTCAAGGGAAATATGATTTTTGGGTACTTTTTGAAATTTTTAAATTTTGAAAGTGTAAGTTGTCAATAGAGTAGTTTTTGGGGTACAAAATGCAACTAGCCAAAATATGTAACACAGTGTATTATAAACTATAAATAAATATCAAGGCAAATTTCTGATACGCGCGTTATCCTTTAACTAAAACTACAAAACCCGTGGGGACAAGTTTATTTTCGGTGTGCAGCTCACTGCTTTTATTCCACTGCGGCACCGTTTTGCACCGTTGTATTGTAGCACACAGGTTTTTCATTTTCTTCTTTCTTTAAGTTACAAACTATGTTGCACAACATATGGATGTGCGACACGAATATGACACGTTACAGATACAATAACACAATTTTTAAAAATTTATAAGATATTATACGATCAAGTTATATGTTGAAATAGATCAAGTTAAGTTTCATAAGTAATAAATTATTCAATTACATAATTTTTAAGTAAAAAAATAGTTTAGTAATTTAATACTATTAATTATATATATCATGTTCATTGTTTTTATTTTGTTAATAAAAATATGTCCCATTATAGACAAATTATCTTGTATTACAGTTGTATATAATACAAAGTGTGATTCGAACTTTGTTTTTAGCAGTTGTTGTGACTTAGTATGATTCAGAATATTAAGTATAACGTCTAAAGAAGTATCCGACGCGTATGTTCAATTTTTCTTTTTAATTAAATTTGCCGACACACCACGTAAAATGTCAAAGATATATCCCACGAGTATACCAAAAGTAAATATCAAATTAACCAAACGATCAATTAAAGAATACACCCTAGACATTCTTGCAAGCACTCTTAAATTGTAACTAGCTCTTTGAACTCCAAGTGGTAGATCTGTCTTTTATATTTTATTTTTTTAATTACTATTAATTAAATATAGGTGGTGGCTTTATTTGGATATATAGTAATGTATAATTGGTTAATTTAGCTTTGAAAGAGTTTAAAAAATTATTGATTCCTTATTATAGGCTGCTGGGCATAAGAAGAGAGGGATTTTTAGTTGAATGTGAGGACAAAATTTAACATTAGAAAAACTGATAATTCACCAAAATACTGACAAAAGAAGGTTATAATAAATACAAAGGTTTACAGTATCCAACTCTACTTTTTTCATCTTTTTATTTATTTGATAATTTAGTTTTTTCACCTATGCTTACATATATCAATTAATGCTATAGGAGTTAGATTGACTAATTGGATAGAATTATTCGCGAGCGATCACAGATGAACGAAAAAAACATATGAACCACAGAGAGTAAGTAAACAAGCTACGCGCGGTCACAGTTGTACAAACAACATGTACGTACATATAGTCTCGCCACGTAAGAGAAGAAAACTAAAACGAAACACTAACGCCAAGAAGAGCCATGAATTGTGATACGAACTCGGGATGACCAGGCCAAGCAGCTCCGGTAACAAGATTTCCATCAGTAAAACACTTATGGATGGGTTCAGGCTCTAACCATGTTCCTCCTCCCAAAATAACATTAAGTTTCACTGCAGGGTACGCGGTACACTTCTTGCCCTACAATGGTTTTGTTACAAATATATCAGTAAGAAAAAGATTTCAAACGGAAACGAGCTTCATTAATTATTGTAGGACAGCGCACGAAGAATCAAAATCAATGTAACAACAAACATATAATAGTAGAGTGAACACCAAATTACCTCCCTGTGATAAATAAAAGGGCAATGAATCAAAATACCATGTGTTCCTCTTAGGCCAAATCATGAAAATAAGCCTTTCTATTATAGTAGTTGCGTAAAATAGTGAACCTATTAATAGGTTTTTGGATTCTATAGGTCACAACATTGTATCAAGCCAAATTGTCATGCATAACTATATATTTAAGTTGCAACTTAGTTTTGTTTTCGAGCTTGTTATCAAATCAGTTGGATGACCATTTTCAAATTTCATTTTTCAATAATATTTTTTTGTCGTGAACTTTGCAAAGAATAGATCATGCTATGAGGTTCAAGAGGGCAGAAAATTCCTAAACCCAATTCCCATTCAAGACCATAAAAATCAGATAAATCCAACTTGTTATAAACAAGTTTACCCTCGTGGCACTAGACAACTTTTTTAAGGTAAAAACGAATTTTCAGTCCCTCGATCCTGAACCCTCTGAACTTCTGGTTCCATGCTTTACGAAATTGCACTTTTGGTCCCAATTTTTCGAAAGTACGAGGAGACTATTCTACAGAAGTGCCAAAATTGGATGCGAATGGTGGCAATAAGACCTAAAGTGCAAATTATTTTTTATTGACAGAGCAATGTTGTAAAGTGCGAGTTTAAAATTGTTTGGGTCCAATCATGTGGGACTAAAAATGTAAACTAGAATAAAAAAGCAAGAGTAAAAATAAAAAAGCTACCTTCAAAACACCTGCCGCAGATAAAATCTGTTGACCATGGCAGATAGATGCCACTGGTTTCTTCGACTCCATAAATTCCTTAACCAAGTGAATAACACTCTCATTAAGTGCCAAGTACTCTGGAGCTCGCCCACCAGGTATCACAAGCCCATCATAGCTTGAGACATCCAATCCTTCAAAATCAGCAGTTAAAGTAAAATTATGTCCGGGCTTCTCACTATAGGTTTGGTCACCTTCGAAATCGTGAACAGCTGTAGGACATATATCACCAGCGCGCTTCCCCGGGCAAACAGCATCTACGTGGCACTCTAGAGCTTGAAGAGACTGAAAAGGAACCATAACTTCATAATCTTCCATGTAATCCTGCTCCATAACAAAAAAAAAGAACGGTTTATGATATAGTAAGAACTAAGAAGTCATTTGGTAGAGGTTATTAAATAATGCTGAGAATACTAACTACGTCCTTACGAAAATGAGTGAAATGCAAACATACCCCCCCCCCCCTGCTTTGTCTAATTAGCAAAAATCATCCTCAATTTATTTTTATTACCACCCCCCCCCCCCTCGTGCTATTTTTTATTAGCAAAATACTCCCAAGCCGGAACACATATTTTGCAGGAAAAATGACAATTCTACCCGTATCAAGAAATCCGAAACACCCCTATTCACCTAAAAAATTGATAATAATCCCTTGTTAACTTAAAAGATTGGCAATAACCCCCTTGTTCACATAAAAAATTGGCAATAACCTACCTATTAAAATGGGACTTTTTGCTAACAAAAAAAGAACACAGAGAGGTTATGCTAATAGAAATAACACAGCAAGTTGTTTTGCCAATTAGGCAAAGCACAGGAGAACTTTCTGCTTTTACCTCTATTGAATAGGGTAATATAATTTCTTAGTTGCTCGTTAGTGGCTTCTAAATTTGGATTAGTGAAATTTACGAGAATTCACAACCTAATTTTGTTCTTAGGCCATGAAAACTATATTATCAAAGGGTTGGATATGACAAAGTTATGTCTTGAATTGGTGCTTAAAACCGTGTATCACTGATTTATGAGTCGATCGTTTCATTTATAACACTACCAAACAAGAGATAAATATTGATAAAATAACCAATCTCGCCTAATCTTGGTTAATGAATGACTTCTAAATCTTCAATATTAGCTTATCAAAGATGAATAAACTCAAAGCCAAAACCATTGAAACTTACCCCGCAAAGAAATAGAATTCGTTTGCCAGAACCAGATATTTTGGCTCCCAATGCTTTGATAAAAAGTCGAATAAACTCGGGATGCCCCTCATATGTAGCTCCGGTTATGAGGTTCCCATCAGTAGTACAGAAGGCCATGGTGTCTGGCTCTACCCAATGAGCACCTGCGGCAATAAGCGCAGGTCTCACGGCAGGATAAGCAGTGCACTTTCGGCCTTTAATTGAACCAGCTGCGGCCAAGATTAGTTGACCGTGGCAAATGGAGGCAATTGGCTTTTGCAAATCATGAAATTTCTTAACCAAATTTATAACCGATTCATTAATTGCGAGATATTCTGGAGCACGTCCACCTGGTATGACAAGTCCATCATAGTTTGTGGGATCTACTTCATCGAAAGTTGCATTGAGAGCAAAATTGTGGCCCCTGGACTCTGAGTATGTCTGCAGTCATTTGAGAAAGAAGACGAGTTTTAGTGGAATCATTTCTAATCTATAGAAATTACTGAAACACGAGCACAGCCTATATACAATTGCAGATGCCAAAGGAAGTAATCCATCTAAATAATTTAAACCAAAACAAGGGGAAGAAAGAGCTTAGACGAAAATATTCACTCAAATAGTAGTAATGTTTAGCTTCTCCGTTTGCTTAACCACAGTTCACAAAAGCAATGTTTGTTTCTTGGATTTCAATCAGTAAAAATGTTATAATTTTTTTTTCTTGCATCAAATGATAGAACATGGAGCTCCATTTCTTGTTCATTCCATTTCCTCATCATTTTACTCATTGAAGTCCAAAAAATCAAACACAGACATAGTCATTTATATATCATCAAACTTCATCCCACAAATGTCTTTAATCCAAACCTTCAATCCGGACAACTTCAGTATGTTTGACCAACCATATAGCAAGTTTTTCTTCTTTCATATGAAACTTCAATCCAAATAACTTCACCGTACTTAGAAAAACTTCAATCACAATAGTAAGTTTGATTTCTTTAATCTGAACCTTAAATCCAAACAACTACAATATGTTTGACCAATTAAAATTCAATTACAAGAAACGATACAAGTTACTACTGTTCACTCAGTTCGAACATAAAAATATCCAATTAAAGAATGGATCATTTTCAATCTATTAAATTAGATACAACAGTTGTATAAACCTGGTGCCCTGTAGAATCGTGGATTGCTGTGCGACAAATGTCACCGGATTTCTTGCCGGGGCAAACTGCGTCAACAGATAATCCATATGCCAACAGCGCTTGAAATGGAACCATAACCTATGCGAAAAGGAATTAAAGGGGAAAGCAATAAAAAAAAAAAACCCCCAAAAAATAGATACATGTAGTGTATAAGAGTTTTCACCTCGTAATCTTCCACATAATCTCCGCACAACAAGAGGACCCTTTTTTGGGAAGCCATTTTCTGTTCCTCCTACAGGCCACAAGTGAAGATGAACCTTTTACTCGGTGGAGGTGGTTTAAGAATGACTTCAAAAGTGCGTTTCTAATTATAAATATTTAAAACCACGTTTTTTCACATTGATACGGCGGATATGAAGTACTTGTTCACTTCAATGTCCTTGTTTTCTTATCTTTGAGAAATTATAATTGTGTTTGTAAACTCTAGTAAATTGTGAGTTAAGTTCATTATAAAGACGGGATCCAAATTTTCCATTTGCAATTTACTACAGTGTTTTACAGCAATAGGCATAAAAAATGGAGCTCATTTTTAAAATCAATTTATATAAAATTCATTTAATTAACTTAAAATTTAAATCTATTTTAAAAATGCAATCAAAAGTAATTTTAGGCTAAATTAAAAATAAATAAAGTTGAATTATGAAACCTTTTTTTTTACATTTAAGAATAACTTAAAAATTATGTATGAATTGAAATTATTAATTTGATTTTTTACCTTTTTTTTCCTATTTATTTTCGAAAAGTGAAAGATTTATTATGTATTAATTGAAATATCTTGTGTGATTTTATGCATGGATCAACATTTCCATCTTTTCCTTCGAAAACATCGAAAAATTTCCATTTTGAATCAAGCGAAACGAAAATAGGATGTAATTTCGAAACTATTTGTTTGCCTTAAACTCTTTAATTTATCTAAATTTAGTAACTTTTATTACAATTTTTCCTTAATGTTTCCGAAACATTTCTGAAAAGTCTCAAAAAAATTTCAATATTTGATTGACTGAAACATACACTCAAACAAAATTTTGATCCATGATTTTATGCAACTTTCTATTTTATTTATAGATTACAATTTTGGATTTTAATTATAGTCGTTGGAGCAAAGTTACCATTGGAGAGTTATGAATTTACTAGACAAATTGATTTTTGGATTCGGAGACTCAGAGCCCAAACATGGGTTCAATTGAGGAAAGTTGGGGAAGTGGGCATTTTGCACCTTAGGTCCACCATTGTGACATGATTTTTGGACATTTGACTCATACTAATTTAAATAATTAAGATTGTTTACTTTAATATCCTATTCTCGTGAAGGTGAAAATAAAGCTCATTTGCATTATTAAAGCAAACGAATAAAATATATCACATAGTAATTGAATTCTACCACTCCATCTCCACGTCTATGTTCATTTTATCCATTATAAAACGATCTACCAAGTTAATGAATAGTATTATGTAGGGTAAATATCACTTTTGGTCCCTCTTATTATTAATTTTTTACAGAGTGGTTCCTCTTATATTTTTTTCTACTTTAGTCCCTACTATGAATTATTTATTTCACTTTAGTCCCTACTATGAATTATTTATTTCACTTTAGTCCCTACTATGAATTATGTGTTTCACTTTAGTCCTTATCAGGTGGTTCTGATAACACGTGACATGCATATGAATAATTTTCTAGGGTATTTTCCTTCGTTCGCTCTTGAGACCATTTGATATATTGTTTAATTGGTGAGCAATTTTGGTGTTTGAAGAAGATTTTGGGAGAAAACTTTAGTTTGGAACGAAATGGACGATTAAGTTGGACTGTAATGGAAGTCTAGTTTGGAAGAGATTAAATCTTTAGTTTTTTTTCAAATGATTAGAAAGACGAAAATATCCATGTTAGTTTACTTGAAATGACGAAATTGCCCTTATGAGCATATCACATGTTATCGGAAACGCCTTGGAACACCTGAAAAGGACTAAAGTAAAACAAATAATATATAGTAGAGACTAAACTGGAAAAAAAAAATATAAAAGGGACCACTCTGTAAAAAATTAATGATAAGATGGACCAAATGTGGTGTTTACCCTATTATGTATGATAATGAGATATTAATTGAGGATCGGATTCTTAACTCGTTATACATTTTTGTGATGTTTTACATCATCTTGACTCTCTATCTTTTTGTTAAGTTAGTTTTTATAGTTTAAATTTTTAAGTGCGTGTTACATATATTGTTGATGGTAATGTCAATATTATATTGTATATGTAATGTTGTTAGAGACCATTTATGTCGATCTTAAATCTATAATATACAGTAATGTCACAAAAAAAAAAAAAATAATCCCGAATATCAAAACCTTGAGCGTTGCTAATTCTTTTTCAAGATATGATTCGAACATTTAATTAGTTCTTTTAAATCGGTCCAAAATCAGTGAACCGACAAATCGGTTCTGATTTTTCTTTCTTTTTTTTTTTCATTTTTTTAATATTAAAAATAAATTGAAATTTTTTGTAGAATGAAGAATTTGAAAACCTTACCTCTTGAATATAACATAACATCCTTATCATTTTATGTTAAACTTTTAATATAAAAGTTTATATATGTATATTGTATATACTTTATTTATATATTAAATATATTTATTATATTATTATGACGTTATACGGTCCGAACGGTTCCACCAATAAAATTAGTGATCAGTTGGCTCACTGATTCACTATTCGATACGGTTTTGAAAACATTGATCGGAAGTTCCTAAATAATGAAATTTCAATTTATTTTGGAAAAAAAGTGAGTTGAATTTAATTTTGGACATGACCTAAGATGATAATAAAATATAAATGGGGTTTGAGTCGTTTGACCCTATTTATTGTGAGGCATCCCTCATTCATATGGACCCCACTAAAATCTCATTGAACTATTCTTTTTCTTTTTTAAGTCCATCATTTCTACATTATCACTTGATCAAATTGTGCGCTACACTACTTAATTTTTTTTATTACAAATAAATTCTTAAATAACTCAACAAACTAAAGAATGCAACTCGTATGGGTCGATTTGACTTTGATCAAATATACGTATCCACAACAAGCGCGTTCAAGTTTATTATTCAATTGGATTGCAATCCCATAGTATATTGCACAAATAATTCTTAGTTCCATTTGCATTTAATATTATTTTAAATGATAAAATAATTTACTCATCATTAACTATTCCTATATATAATCCAGTTTCCAATCCATTCTATAAAATCAACTTACAACATTTCCATAAATACAAACCAAAACAAGTGGCCAATTTTCCTGAAATGAAAGTCTTGGCCATAATCGGGTTAGCCCTGGCTACAATTTTGGTCTTTAGCCACCACGGGGTTATGGCACAACAAAATTGTAACTCGACCACGATTATTGATGCTATCGAAATAGTTCACAGAGCTTGTTCGAATTCCAACAGTGGACTTTTAGGCTTACCTCGATTTATAATTCAATGCTGCAGGTACGTCCATGTTCTCAACTTTACGTGTTTGTGTAAGTATTACACGCCGTCTTCAAGTGGTCGCGCATTTGAATTTGGAAGAAATTGCGGCGTTAGCCTCCCTGAGCGTTGTGAAGGTAATCCACATGAACATCTTTTCTATAAACTCTATCTATCGACAATACAAACACTTAATTTGTTCGTAACATTTTAAATTTTCGGTACATTCGTCCCTTTTTGGCCAAAAATAAAGATTGCCATGTGGGATTAAAAGTGCAAAAACTTGATTGAGACGTATGAATTTGCAATATTTCCTTCTTCAATTTTGTATAAAATAAGGTGAGACAAAAAAGACATGGTCTGGTTTCCTCAATCAAATGACCTAGAGTTTAATTACAGTCTTGTAAAACTAACACATAAGCTTTAAAAAAAATTTGCTTTATTTTTGCATAATACTATAGTTATTATTTCTTTATTCGTGATATAAATGTGTAATGTGCAATAAATTCTTAAATGAGTGATTTCTTTTGAAATTCAGGTCTTCTGTCTTAATGGATGCTGCAAATGGTTTGTTGAAAGAGGCTTCCGAATTTCTTTCTTTCATTAGGGGCTAGTATACTGTATATTGTGCATATAGCTATTGTTAAGATTATGTCGTTTTGTGTGCTTTTTTGTGGTTAATTTGGTTTGTGTTTTGGGAATATATTCGATCTACAAAATCATGTTAACATGTATCAACTTCCTCAGTTTTATATTATTTGTCGTTTTTACAAAAAAAAATTGTTTCATATTAATTGTCATTTTAGAAGTTCAATGCAAAATTAAACTTTTTTTAGATTTATTCTCTCATATTAATTGTTCGAGTTCCTCATTAGGAGGAGAGAGAAAATTATTTATTACTACTAAATAAGATATTTTAGGATTTCTATCTTCAAAATGATGGCTACTTAGTAGGGTTCTTAATTCGTGTGTCACTACTCAAAACGACAAATAATATAAATCGGATAGAGTATTGCTCAAATGTTACTTTTTAACTCTTTATACCACCAAACAACATATACTATATGTTACCTCATTGATTTATATCACACAAGTCTTGAGTTAATGGCAATTATCCCTTGTGATATTTATAAAGTTCAATTTACCTCCATGTTATTTGAAAAAGAGCAATTTACCCCATATAATTTTAAAGATCAAATTACAACCTTCAGTCGGAGAGTGTACTCGTGCTTTATAACATAGGGAGTAAATTGTCACATTTATCATAACACAAGGGGATGGATTGTCACATTTACCATAACACAGAGGGGTAAACTGCCACATAACACAAGGGATAAACTGCCACGTATAAAAATTTCAGGAAGGCGGTGTGAAATTTTTATAAAATTACAGGAGCTAAATTGCTCTTTTTCAAATTACATTGGGATAAAATAAATATTATCAATATCAAGGGTGGTAAATTGTTATTAACTACAAATGTCTTTTCAAAATATAATTTCACTTGTTCATCCAAACCTTGTCTTTAAATTCTTATTTATTCCAAAACAACAAAACTATCAAATTCCTGAACCAAAATACATCCTAACACAACAATAAACTTGGATCTGAATAGATCAGGTCAGAATCCCATCATGGAGTGCTCAACAATATCTTTGGGGGGAAAACTGAATAGAAGGACTGAAATCGAGAATAAAATGAAATAAAGTCAATAAAAGGCCAAATTAATTATTCAATATATACATACTGGCCGACAAATTAGAAATTACATGGGCATAAATTTAGAGTATCTTCAGCTGAAACGGGGTACTTGCCCTCTTGTCTGCAATGTTTTCAGAACCGGACCGGACACTGAACCGGTGAGCCAACTGGCTACTGGTTTTACCGGTCGAACCGGTCGGACCACTGGTCGGATCGGATGACGTCATAATGATATATATTTAAATAACTTATTATATATAACATATTTCAACATAAAATAATAGACACAAATGAACATTTAGTCAATGAATAAATTTTGTCCAATGCATAATTAAAATTGAAAATAAAAGCATAAGAGTTACAACTTACAACATAACAAGTTACTTTAACGGAAGTAAAATTACACATAGATCCTAAATAAAAGAGTAGCCCAATTAAAACATCATAAGTTCAAAATAAACAATCAAACATCCAATCATGATCTCAAAATACATAAGACGTACAACAATGTCTCAAAAACTACAATCAAGATAAAAATCATTAATCTTCACAGCATAATGTAATATGGAACAGTCCGTGCAATAAGATTTATGGGGTTGAAATCAAATTAGAATATTTTTTTTTTTTTGCAATTTTCCATTTAATTAAAACAATAACTAATGGGCTAATTAAGTGGAGGCTAATTTTGCAAATTCTAACATTATAAAGCTATTTTAATAAATTAAAAGAAGCCAAAAGGCTATCTATGCAAATGACTCTACATTTTATGGTTTAAATTGATACAATAAAGAGAATGTTCTGTTAGCTTTGGATAAAATTTGAGGATTGAAATTCTTTAATTTCTCCACTACACTATTATTACGGGGCGGTTCAGGTGGTGGCGGCCGGGAGTGGTCCGCCAAGGAGATTGGGATTTGGGTGGAAGAAAATTGCAAATTCCCCACAATTTTTAGATAATTATGTTTTTTACCCTTTTCTTTTACTTAACGGATACTTGATTGGTACGTGACATTTTTTATCAAAAAATTAACAGCATAATTAAATGTGAAACAGGTTGTCCAATTTGGTTATGAAATGTGTCTTTTTGAAAAGTTTGTTATGAAATGTATCCAATTAACTTTCAACAAATAGACCTAATTTGGTAATATGGCACATTTTTCGAGTTGCTTTGTTTCTATAGACTATGTTTTACCCAAAATACTATAATTTATAATTATTATTATGTCTAAATTAGTATTTGGTGCTCAATAATCCCATTTGTAAACTTGAGTTCCATACACACATTTATGTATAAGATGAATTCACATATAAGTTTTAACTAATCAACAACTTCATAAAAAGTTCGTACAATTACCATGGGCAAAAAATACTAGTAGACATGCAACTGACTAAGAAAAATGATTCCAATTACTTCTAACAATGATCACCCAACATTAGAATGATTAAATTCGACCTACAAAATAGACGTAACTGTTTCCATTACAAAAGATATACCATGTACTACATAGTATCAAAGTAGGTAATCCATTGCCAAAATTTGCATGATTATTACTTGAGCACAACAACGGCTTTAGGTGAGGCTCTAGGAAAAGTAAGCAATTTTTTAGCTATTTTGGTAGAATCTGTTGAAGTATTGGATGATGGAGATTCGAACGGGTCTTCTCTTACACCGATAACCATATTTTTTTAGACATTTGCATTCATAAGCAGTATTTGAATCAAAGTCAACATTGGTTTGCCAGCAAGATCTTGTTTTGTAAAGTCGGTTATCTTCACTGTCTTCAGATGCAATGCGACTAAATCCAAGTTACATTTCTCTAAGGATATTTCGTATTGATCCAAAACGGACATTGTTTGAAGAGAATAATGAAATAAGTTGGGATGAAATAAATACAGATTTAAAATATTTAAATTTGTATGTATTAGGTGGCCTTTCAACTATTTTTATATTTAAAAATGTGAATATTAGTTGAGAAAGTTTTCAACATATGAGTTATATTAAATAAAATAGTAAAATTAACAAATTCGTTTAAAAAAAAAAATCTGTAATTTAAGAAGTAGAAATCTAACTAGATTCAATATCCGACCAAGAGTTGTTGGACTAATAATTATGGATCAAAGTAAGATCCAGATTCAACCCAAACCCAAGCCGACATAAATGAAATCGAATCTCGATTGAGTCTAATCCAAACCTAATCCGTATAAGCATAAATATTTTTTGAAAAAAATCAATCAACATCAGCCTCACAACTTTTCAAATGGACATGATCTGATACTCAAATAAAAGTTGTAGTAGTAGTACAAAATTCAGAATGGTGAATAAACGGCAATCTAAATGAAGGGTAAATACAAGTTAACTTTCGAGTTAATAGCCCCCTATAATATTCCTAAGGACAAGTTACCTCATGGGATAAATCAAATGACAATATACGGCCCTATATTTTTGTAAAAAAGATTCAATGTCTATTTCCTATGCTTACATCTTAGGAAAATATTAATGAATGAAATCATCCTCATTATATAATGATATTAGGAATATCACATTGGGGTAAAACGTTCATTACAATTTTACAGAGAAGTAAATCGCCTATTTAGTAATATGACGAAGGTTAAAGTATCTAATTAGCATATCATAAGAGGGTAAATTGAAATTGATCATTTTTCACATTAAATTTGAGCACATATGCAATACCTCGATCTCGTCGAGGAAGAAAGCGTATCACTCATTATTATTTTTCAGAAAGAGTTAATATGCCTATTTTAATATTACACAAGGAAAAGTGAAGAAGAGTTGAAAATATAATCGAATCCTAGCTATTATAAAGAGCTAACCGATCTAATATAAGCGTGAAAGCAAAGCAATTAAAAGCGCTAATACAAGACGTAATTACAAACTGAAAAGGGGGAAATTGCAAATTAATTCATTCTGATAAATTAGGAATGAATTGTTAAATAAGGACACAAAATTGTGATCGATCATGAACCGAATCTTTCTAGAGTAACTTGTTAAATAGGAAACATAATTATATACATAAAAAATAAAAAAAATAAAAAAAGTAGGACTTTTGTTGAGTCCAATAATTCCAACTCCGTTAAATTGAGTTAAAGGCAATTTACCCTTCTATGATATTCATGCTGTTTAATTTATGTTAATATGAGTTGAAAAAGAGAACTTTATTCCCCATAATTTAATAAAAGTTTCACATTGTCTTCTTCATGTTTTTATATATGGTACTTTACCCCCTGTATTATGATAATATGGTAATTTACCCCCTTATGTTATGATAAATATGATAATTTACCCCCTTATGCAATGTAACACATTCGTCCCTCTTAAATTTTCTTAAATTTTTTGTAGAAGATGCGCCCCTCTTATCAACGTAGTGTAACACATTCGTCCCTCTTAAATCCAAAATACATCAATTTTCGTCCAATTTAGGATGTATGTTGGATATAAGAGGGATAAATGTATTATACTATATTGATGAGAGTGATGCATCTGCTACAAAAATTTCAAGAGGGACAAATATGTTACACTATACTAATAAGAAGGATGAATCTCCTACGAAAACTTCATATGAAAGTAACCCATAACATAAGGGGACGAAAAATGGGATTCACTCTTAAAAAATTAATGTATGGTAATAGATACGTTGCCATTTTCTGATTGATTAACACTACTAAATGAAAGTGCCAATAAAAATATTTATAAACATTGTAATATTATGGTTGAATTACCATTCTAAGGAGGATTTTCGTATGATGAAAATTTTGTGAGATGTATAATTGTGTCAACTGTTTTTTGAGATGAAAAAGTATAAGGGAAAACCTCACTTTGCCCCCTTATCTTTAGGTATTTTCTTATTTTGTCCTGTGCTATTAAAAATATTGCAGATCACTGCCTTTTGACATTCTTTGACGAAATATGTTCAAAGGCCAACCGGCAAAGTGCGACAAATGTTCAGAGATTGGATGACAAAGTCCAAAAGTGTTCAGAGGTTAGATGGCAAAATGAAAAAACATTCAATGCCACATCATTAAAATTAGACTGTATATTTTATTATATTCTAGTTTTTTGCATCTTAGTAGACTGTCTGAGATATATTTAATAGTTGGGTAGTTTAAGTGGAAACTCTAAAGATAAGGGTGTAAAATTAATGAAAAAACGTTCAAACATTAAAAGGCAAAATGAAATTTTGCCATCATATGGGTTTGATGTAAGAAATACATATGAAGGGTTATATGTGAATTTGTCTCGTGGAGCCAGAGAGAAGGAGACTTATTATACATAAGATATTTTAAATGGGATATTGTGAAAAAAAAAATATTGCTAGAAATATGTTTCATCATAAGTGATGAAATATAATTTTTTGAAAAATGAAGAAGAAGAAAAAATGACAGGACAGGAACGACACTAAATTTACCAAACAAAATAATGAAAAATCTATTCTAGCACTCACAGTTTCTACAAGCTGCATTAAGTTAAATCAAAATTACTATAAAGAAACAATAGAAACAATATGAACATGTGCTAAATGCAAAAGTACCCCACGTGCTTCAACATTTTTTACTTCATTTAGTTAATTATAACTGTGAAATGCAGTTGACCTAATCCATTTATTTGATTAATTCATAGCCCGGATAATTTGACAAAACCCCTCTCATATTTATGGAGAACAACAATAGGAAGACGGTGGTCGTGCTTGAGAAAGAAGAGGTAGGCTGAAATATTGTCAAAAGGCAAGGGTCAATTAATTTGCAAAATCGTCAAAAATTAATTATTTTTATTAATATTAATATTATTTTTTAAAGTTTAACGGTGATATGAGTTCCGTCAACTAAACTGAAGGAAGTATCATATTTATAACGTTTGTCAAGAACTAGTACATATTTTATGAGTTTGATATGAAAATTGAAATCAGCCTAATTCTTTGGTATGAAAAATGAATTTTACCATGAAGGGATATATTGCCACTTGATTTTATTAACATACATAGTCAATTGCATGTTAGAAATAACACAAATGGTAATTTACTATTAACTCTATAGATTTTAATTCGCATACATAGTCTCTTGGAAATTGACATGAAGTATTAGGTAAGAGTTGAAAAGGGAGAGAATTGCAACTGTGATATTAAACTATATATCGATTCTCACTTGTGGTACCATAAAAATCGAGGCCGATACATTTGGTACCACAATTTAAGAAATTGAATCACATTTGATACCACCGTTAAAATTGGACGTTAAGTGATGACGTGGCAGTTAAGTTTTATTGCAAAATTGATACCATTACTTGTGTTGACTGAAAATTATACCCTTAACTTTTCAAGTTGTAAAAATAACCCCACATCTTCAAATTTATTGACAATTTTAGTCCAAATTGTTGCCCAATTTTAAAATTGGCTCAAATAAGACACGTGCGAACCAATTTAGAGATTTTACGTATTATATTTACATATTTATTTAGCCAATTTAATTTTATAAATAATATTAATAGACCAAATAATACTTATTAAAATATATATAATAAAATTAATATATTTAATATTTATTAAAATAATTATAATTTTAAAAAAATCCTTCTCATCTCCTCCCCCTAACCCCCCATCCCCCCCCCCCCCCCTCCCACCCAAATCCCAGGCCGGCAGCGGCCTGGGATCATCCATCCAATGTCGCCGCCGACCTGGGGACCTGGGATCGCTGGTCCCAGGCCGCGGTGGCCTGGGTAACAGATCCTAGGCAGACGACTGCCTAGGACGTGATTTGGGTTGGGAGGGGGGGGAGGGGGGGAGGAGGGGAGTTAGGGGGATGGGGTTGGGGTTGGGGGTAAGAGATGAGATGGGATGTGAAATTTTATAAATAATATTAATTTTAATAAGTATTATTTGGTCTATTAATATTATTTATAAAATTAAACTGGTTAAATAAATATGTAAATATAATACCTAACATCTCAAGTCTAAGGACTAAATTGTACACTATTATAAGTCTTGAGAAACATACCATCACCGATATGCGACATGCGCTTCCACAATGGGTTTCTCCGTTCGGGTCGTTCGATGCGTTTGATCCCCTATTGAACCACCTACTCATATGCACTGACATCAAATGTCTTATTCATGAAACACAAAAAAATTAACTTCATGTGAACCATGCATAATTGTACAAGTCTTAGCGATTCCTTCGATACCCCCGTCTCGTTTGGAATCTATGACTTGGAACATGTTTTAAGATCACGACCTTAGAGACTAATTCATGATTGCACTCATACTGAAGTGAATCGTCCCATAGTCGAATGTGATCTTAGGATTTCATCCATTCATTTAAATGTATTCGCGAGAGATGAAGTTGACCATTGTTCATTTTATACAAATATAAATAAATTTGCGTTTTAATCATAAAACAAATATTGTTTATTACATAATAATCTTATTACAAGCTAAATGTATTGACTTGTTGGGCACTATCCTATCAAATTACATTTTTAAAAAATGTCAGGAATTAAAAATGTTAATCATACTGTTTAGTGACATTTTTATATTATTATGACATTTTATAATGTTATCTCTTATTATGATAGTGATATTGTGATGTAGGAGGATTCTGGAATAACATCGAATACCAGATTTTGTAGAATATTTTTGTAATTTTTTAGTTATTTATCTCTTGTTTATTTCGTTTTCTATAGGAGTCCATTTAATATTACTTCGTCATTTATTTTTGGCTATAAAAATCCGGCCAATATATCATTTTTATAAGCAAATAACTTATTTGTAAGATTTTACTACTAGATGCATTAATCTGAAAATTAATAATTGACCGCACATAAACAAAAGAAAATATCTACGCGCAAAAATCAATATAGCTTGTCGCCAGTGTTTAGATGAATAATGGGGTCATTGCTGTATCTTTAAGCAAACTTGAAATTATTGTCAATTTTTAAGTTAAGATGATCAAGTATTATTGTTAATCTTTTAAGTAAACGGGTGTTTTCACTTTTTATTCGAAAGAAAAAAGTTAACATATGAGGGTATTATCATCCTGCGATGTAATCCCAATTTACTACCTAAAAATGTATCGATTTGGCACCTTGTATCTTAAAAAAAAAATTAAGTTCAGTTTACACCCTCAAAACATATATTATCTTTCACTTTGCACCCCTGGATATATTTTAGGCCAAAATATAGGGGAATTTTGTCGGGTTTGTTTGCACTTTACACCCCCAAAATATGAAAAATAGGCACTTTATACCTTCAAAATATGAATAATTTAGCACTTTGCAACCTCTTTTACTTTCGTACAAAAACTTAAGGACAAAATAGAAAATTCATTTTTGAATCTTTTACACTTTGCACCCCCAAAACACGATAAATGGACATTTTGCACCGCCGAAATAGAATTAGCACTTAGCACCCTCGAATTAAGAACAACTCAGCAACTTGCACCCCCCAAAACACGAGAAATGGACACTTTTAACCTCTCCCCCCCCCCCCCCCCCCAAAAAAAAACATAAAATTAGCACTTAGCACCTCAAACTAAGAAAAACTCAACAACTAACACCTTGACCACCGAGGTCAAAAAAACCTAGGAGCCAAATAGGTAATTCATTTTCTTTTTTTTCTTATAATTTACAAAATACGATTATGATGAATACTAGAATATTCTTCTGCAAACATATTCTTTAATTACCAATTTTTCAAATGTTCTCAAAATATCAAAAGAATTCGAAAAGTTTCTAGAAAGTAAATACATAAAATTGACTGAATCATATCACTAAAAAAAAAAAAGAACAGAGAGAGAAATAAATATTGTGGTATCCATAATCGTACTATCAAATTTAAGAAAACAAGAAAATGAATTACATATTTTGCCCCTAAGTTAAATCTATGTTTCGAGGTTGTAAAGTGCCTATTTCCCATGTTTCGGGGGTGCAAAGTGTAAAAACCCTATTCTTGTCACTACCTTAAAAAATCAACATATATTTCCTCCAAAATATAATAATGTAAGACTCATGTGTAATTAAGAGTAAAATTGATAAATTATCCATTAAAATAACTCTGGAAAAAAAAACCAATTTGAAGATGATATATGTTGACCGCCCGTCAAATTGTAGGTCGAGTAAAGTATTCATTTGTCTACCCTTCAAATTGATTATCTTTCCAGAGTAATTTTAATGGGTTTTTATCAATTTTATTCTTAATTATACATGAGTCTAACATTATTATATTTTGGAGGGAATATTGTTGACTTTTGAAGGTAGTGACAAAAATACCCCTACATTTTAGACTAAAATTTATTCAGGGTGCAAAGTGAAAGTGAAAGTGAAGGTGAAAGATATTATAAGTTTAGAGGGTCAAAATGGAATTAACTTTTTTAAGAGTACAAAGTTTGATATATTTCCAAGCTGCAAAATGGAATTAAACCATTATCCTGCAAATCATGATCAATATTTGTACTTCAAGAAAAAAAAAAAAAAAAAAAGGGCATATTGCAATTTGCAGCACGTGAGAAGGTATGTATATGTGTAAAACAAATAATAGTACATATTTGTTATTTTTTCATTTTTTCAATTAGGTAACACCCACCCAAGATGCGTTTTTTGTATTTTACTATATGCATCCAACTCATTTAATTTATCATGTGCTGTAAATCAAGTGTAATTTGGATGTCAATTAGAATACATGCACAAGACACATTTATATCTATTTACTATAGTCAAATGTATCTAACTCTTTACTTAGATACATATATCATTTGTAATTAATAGATGCATGTTATTTTTTATTTTATATTCTCTATTATGTATCTACTTAACCTATAAATAAATGAGGTCTTTGTTTTTACAAACACACCAAAAAAAAGAAATAAGAAGTTTACTATAATATTATCTATTTTGTGCTCTCTTGTTCTTCAATTTAATATTGTTTAACAACATCATGTGATTTCTTTTGTTTTTTAGTGAAAACTCATTTATCATCAGGCAGCCTTTCTTTTTGCATTTTAAATTACTTTAGGATTCAAGGTCACAATTTTTATCCGGATCTATGGAAACACAAACATCAATTTGATAAAATTATTTCTAGCTACTTTCTACTATTTGCTCAGCATACCATCTTGAGCATTCTAGATTAGGTTCACGTTAGCGTCACAATTATTTCTCCAATCTATGGAAAAAACATGTAGAAACAATAGAAACATCAATTGTTAGTTAATATTTATTAAAATAATTAAGTTATATACTTATATTATTAATGAGAGAATTTCATTTTTTATACCATAACTCAACCTACTTTAGGGATTTGATACCACAACTTTTTCTCCCGACACATTTGATACCATAACTCAAATCAACTCGACACATTTGATACTTCCGTCAAATTGGAAACGGAATTGTCACGTGATTGTCACGTGGCCGTTAAAACTTTGCACATTTGATACCATAACTTATGTTGACTGATAATTTTACCCCATAACATTTCAGGTTACCAAAAAAGCCCCACATCTCCAAATTTAGTGACGATTTTAGTCCACATTGTTGCAAAATTTCCAAATTGACTCGAATAAGACCACGTGCTGACCAATTTAGAACTTTACTCATTTGATACCATTACTTATGTTGACTGATAATTTTACTCCATAACATTTCTGGTTACCAAAAAAGCCCCACATCTCCAAATTTAGTGACGATTTTAGCCCACATTGTTGCCGAATTTCCAAATTGACTCGAATAAGACCACGTACTGACCAATTTAGAAATTTTTACTTATTTTATTTAAATAACTAATTTAATTTATAAACAATATTAATAGATTAAATAATACATTAACATAACTATCACCAAAATTAAGAAAACATATTTTTTTTAAAAATAAAATTTATGTAATAGAATTAATCTATTTAATATTTATTAAAATAATAAATTATATAATTAAAAACTATTTAATATTTATTAAAATATTAAATAATAAATAATTATAATTTAATAAAAAAATCCCCACCCCACCCCACCCCACCCAACCCAACCCACCCCTTCCCTACCCCCGGATTCCCAGGCCGCCGGCGGCCTGGGTCTTCTGTCCCAGGCCAACGCCGGCCTGGGACCGAAGATCCCAGGCCGGCAGTGGCCTGGGATCGAAGAACCCAGGCCGACGGTGGCTTGGTACAGAAGACCCGGGCCGCCGACGGCCTGGGAATCGGGGGGTAGGGGGGAAGGGTGGGGAGGTGGTGGGTGGGGTGGGGATTTTTTTTTAAATTAAAATTATTTATTATTTAATATTTTAATAAATATTAAATAGTTTTAAATTATATAATTTATTATTTTAATATATATTAAATATATTAATTCTATTATATAAATTTTATATTTAAAAAGAATATATTTCCTTAATTTTGGTGATATTTATGATAATGTATTATTTAATTTATTAATATTGTTTATAAATTAAATTAGTTATTTAAACAAAATAAGTAAAATTTTCTAAATTGGTCAGTACGTGGTCTTATTCGAGTCAATTTGGAAATTTGGCAACAATGTGGACTAAAATCGTCACTAAATTTGGAGATGTGGGGCTTTTTTGGTAACCTGAAATGTTATGGGGTAAAATTATCAGTCAACATAAGTAATGGTATCAAATGTGTAAAGTTCTAAATTGGTCAGCACGTGGTCTTATTCGAGTCAATTTGGAAATTTTGCAACAATGTGGACTAAAATCGTCACTAAATTTGGAGATGTGGGGCTTTTTTGGTAACCTGAAATGTTATGGGGTAAAATTATCAGTCAACATAAGTTATGGTATCAAATGTGCAAAATTTTAACGGCCACGTGACAATCACGTGACAATTCCGTTTCCAATTTGACGGAAGTATCAAATGTGTCGAGTTATTTGAGTTATGGTATCAAATGTGTCGAGAGAAAAAATTATGGTATCAAATCCCTAAAGTTGGTTGAGTTATGGTATCAAAAGTGAAATTCTCTCTATTATTAATACATTATTATAATTTTGGAAAAAAAAAATTTAATTCCTTATCTTGACTTAATGATTGTCTCCAAATGCATAAATTAATTCTAACATTGGAAGAAAATCTCATAATTCTTATATTTTTTCGAGTCCTTTCACAACCAAAAACACGTGATCATAACATTCCAAAGCTCACGTACATGACTACAAAGACACATTTCTCCCAATATCATAACAATATATTGGTATCAAAATACAACATTTTTAGTCTTGCATGTAGGCGTTGGAATCTTATGATCTTAATTGAAAGATATGAGACATTTATCCCACACATATATGATATACTGATGTTTGGTTTATATGTGTTTATATTCTCCTGATTCAATAGTTAACTTTTAGGGTGGAGTTTTCCCACGCCCATTCGAGCTCAAGTTTTGCAAACATAGGCTTATTCTTTTGAATTCGGAGTCTAATCGAAAAATCAATATACATTAATTTTCTCCGTCAAGCGACGATGTACAATCCAACCATTATTTTTCTAGATTTTCAAAGCATCTAAACATGGTGGAATATAGTTATTAGAATAGACACATTTCTTTATTCGTGCATCTTGGAGGATAGTGAGTGAAATTTTGTATATAATACACACGCAAATACATGACTTAAATAAATCAGAATACTCAATTTTGGCACTTCCGTCAGTTGACCGTTAAGTCAATTGACGGAATTAGTACCAAAATTGAAAATATCAGTCAGAATTGATGCCAAAATTGACACTATGGTACCAAAATTAAAAAATTCCTAATTCTATTATGTCAAAAATAATTTTTTGCCAATTCCCCTCACCAATAACTTCCAATCAACAATTTATGTCACTCCCATTTTAATAATAATAATAATAATAAGAATAATAATAATAACAGAATAGTAAACAAATTATATTATAAAAAATATTTGGGTACAGAATAATAATAATATTTTTTTTTGATACACATGTTATCATCAAAACCACTCCTTATTACATTAACTCAACTTCATCCAACAATTCCCCCTTTTTTTTTTATGATGACAAAACATCTCTACTATTATAAAAGCATGAATATTTCTTAATTTTTTTGTGCGGACTAAAATACCCTTATTTAAATTAAATTGTAAAGTAATATTTTTTTTGGTCAAATTGTAAAGTAATATTTAATTCAATAATAAATATGTAATAGTATTAATTGAAGAGGTATAATTAGACATGAAGTCTTATTATATTTAATTTATCTCCTACATAAACTCCTAAAATTTATAAATTTATCTCCTACATAAACTCCTAAAATGAAATTCTCTTAAATATCATTCTGTTACAAAAAAACAAAAAAATTGTATAATATCTTACTATGAAAGAATTAAAATACTCATGACTTAGCTAATTATATAATTTTATTTTGGCTAGAATAAAAAAAATATAAAAAAAATTCAATAATATCAAGACATTCAAATCATGCAAAATCTCAAAATTTCATGAAATTATTTTCGTGAAAAACGGGTGAAATATGTGAAAAATGGTGAAAAATCGATAAATTTTGTGCAATCGATAAAAAAAACTATGAAATTATTGAAAATATGAGAAATTGATTAAAATTCGGGTGAAATTGGTGAACATTGACAAAATAGGTAAAAATTTGGGTAAGATCAGTAATAAAGTGTCCCTGAAATCGATGAAAATTATGGTGTAATTCGTGAAAAATGATGAAACCGGTGAAACAACAACATAAAAAAAAGTGAAATCTGTGAAAACATGAATAAGGTCGGCGAAAACTTTTCAAATCAAAGAAAAATTCAGATGAAATTGCAGAGAAAACATGTGAAATCGGTGAAAGAAATTTGTGAAATAGGTGAAAACGAGTTAATTTGATAAAAACGTTTAAAAATGAGTTAATATGATAAGAACGTGTGAAATCAGTAACAAAAGAGTTTAACCGACAAAATAAGGTGAAATCGGTAGAAAAATGATTTAAAATGGACAAAAATATAAGGACAAAATTATGAAAATAAGTTATAATCGATAAAAACAAAGATGGGTAAAACAATTAAAAAAATATTAAACTGATAAAAATAAATGGAAGCTGCTAAAAACTAGTTTAAATTGGTGAAAAATGATTTAAACTAATAAATTAAATAGGTGAAAAATGGGTAATTTGCTCTATTTTATAAAACTAAAAAAGTGCACGTGATTAATTAATTTCTTTTAATCAAATTAGAAAAGTGCACGTATTTTGCACGTGATTAACTATATTTCTTTTAATCAAATTAGAAAAGTGTTCTTTTAATCAAATTAGAAAAGTGCACATGTTTTGCATGTGATTAACTAATTTCTTATGTTAGTTGAATCATATCATCATTTTTAATCATAATATGGTCTAAATGAGATACCACATAATTTATTTGATTAAATCGCTTTGAAGTTGTTAAATTTTAGGCTTTTTAATGAGTTATAATTTTTTAAAAACTTACAAAAGAAATATCGATTTTACCTGCTTTTACATTGAGTTTATCATTTCTTTTTTGTTATTTTAACCCGTTCGTTTTCAATTTTTTTATGGTTTATCCAGGTTATTTAAACGATCCATCCATTCTCAAGTTAACCCATTAGTTGATTTTCACATTTGTTAATCAGTTCACTCATTCTCTTAACTAATTTCTTTTAATCAAATTAGAAAAGTGTACGTAATTAACTATAGTTTTTTAAAAACTTACAAAGAAATATCGATTTTACCTGTTTTTACATTGAGTTTATCATTTCTTTTTTGTTATTTTAATCCGTCCGTTCACAATTTTTTTATGGTTTATACAATTTATTAAACGATCCATCAATTCTCAAGTTAACCCATTAGTTGATTTTCACATTTATTAATCAGTTCACTCATTCTCTCCGGTTTAACTCAATTTTAGTCTTATTTTACTTATTCTCTTGCTTATTTAACATATTTTCTCACATATTTCACCTTTTTTTTTTGCCAATTAACTCATTTTTTTCATTTATCAATTTGATCCATTTTTTGTTATACCGTGTTTAGCCGATGTCATTCAATTTTATAGTCCATGAAAATTTTGGAACTTTCATTATATGGAAATGAAATACAAGATAATCAGGACACTCCATAGTCCATATATAGTACTGGCCAGTTCATGTAGCATTATTATATTAACCAATTAATTATTTAAAATAAAGTATCTAGTTTCCCAGCATTTCATCTTACTTTGAATATGTAACAAAATCGTCAGTGTATGGAATGGAAAGATTTGAAATGCGTATCATTTTAAAATTTGGCAGAGTTATAATATATGGCAGGTTTTTGGCATTTTGCACCCTGGAATTATGGGATTTTGGCATTTTGCACCCTGACTTAAATTTTTTGCAATTTGCACCCTGAAAATATAATATATTTGGCACTTTGCACCCTAATGTGTGTTTTGGTGAGATAAATCATTGGTAGAAGGGTGATTTTTTTTTTGGCACTTTGGACCTTGGCAATAAAGATTCCGCACCCTAAAAATATAGAATATTGGCATTTTGCACCCTAAAATAATAAAATATTGGCGCTTTTCACCGTAATTTAAATTTTTTGGCACTCTATACGACATTTTTTTACCCTAATGTGTTTTCCTTCTAAAGAACTTATGAATGTCGTTGATGCAAAGGTAAAATGGTTATTTCTATGGACAACAATCATACACATGTTATTCTTAATTTATTTTACTTTATAATAACCTATCTTAATATTTTTTCTCAATTAAATTCAGATTAAAAAAAAAACGATTTATATAGTTCATAGTCCATATATAGTACTGGCCACACTTGGAATATATTTAGTTCCTCGTGAAGAAACGATTTACGAGGAATAAATAAATTAGTGTTGAACTAAGGCAACACTGAGATGGAATCCTCATTGGTCAACTCATGCTTGTAGGCAAAATTTTATGTTTAACCCTCTAAAGAGGCTCTCTGCTAAAATAAGTTATTTATTGTGTAATAACAATCAATTTCAGTCCTTGTCGTCAGTGTTTTATTGGTTCCGAAAATCATTAATTTATGTCTTATTTTACCGGAAAATTTATTTTCTTGTTGAAAATGATCAATTTATATCCTATCTGACTGAAATTTTTTATCATGTGTCGAGTGAAACTTAAAAGTTGGGGATTCAAATTCTAACTCAAAATTTGCAAATCCAATAATAAATTCTCCGTCCGTTTCATATTAATAGGCACATTTGCCACATTTTTTTGTTTCAAATTAATTGGCATGTTTGAGTTTCAAAGTATTTTTTTTCCAATTTTTCCAATTTCACACATTTAAGTTGTGAAGCACAATAGTCACTACTTACTAATAAAAAATTAAAAAGTAATCATCATTATAAAGGGTATTTGAGATATATTATCCTAAAAAAATATATAATGATGAGGTTTCTTAATTTGCGTGAAAATTAGAAATGTGCCAATTAATATGAAATGGAGGGAGTGGTAGTGTTTTTTGCACCTTGCACCCCCCAGAATATGGAAAATAGACACTTTGCATCCTAAAAATATTAACAATTCAATACTCTGTACCATCTTTTATTTAGCTCAAAAAATCTAGGGATGAAATAGGTAATTCATTTTTGGATATTTGGCACTTTGCACCCCCGAGATAGAATTAGCACTTAGCACCCTCGAATTAATAACAACTAATCAACTTGCATCCCCGAAATACGATAAATTGACACTTTGAACCCCCTAAACACAAAATTAGCACTTAGCACCTCAAATTAAGTAAAACTTAACAACTAGCACCCCTCGTTTTTTTGGGCATTGACCACCGGGGGCAAAAAATCTAGGGGCAAAATAGGTAATTCATAATCATATTCTACAAATTTTAAGAAAAAAGAAAAAGAACTACTTGTTGAGCAGGTGATTGAGTTGGGTATAGTTTTTAATTTTTCAAATTAACAATAGGCTAAGTGACACTAATGGTACATCATATTGAATAGAATAGAAAATGCAAAGAGAGCAATTGCACATATCCAGTACATATATTCCTCTGTAAACATTCCCCTCGACCTTAGAAGAACCCTGCCAACTGTAGATTCTGTAAACCTTCGATCGGTATTTGGCTAACAAGAAAACAAGAACGCAACATATTAAGTGGAATTCAGCTTAGATAAATTTAATGTCATCTGATGTGTATGAAATGAAAGTCATTTAAAATGTCAAATCCAGTGAAATATATGCAAAGATTGGGAAATAAATTATCATACCAAAAGAAAAACAATACTAACCTCTTGCAATAATAAAACCACCGAGAACAAAGACCATTAGCAAAGTGAAGGTCCCCAAAGTGTTTGCAACAACCTGTGTCCTTGCAAATGCAGCAATGAATCTGAATAACGACAAAGCCATCTGATGCAGTGCGAAAAATGCCAACAGTTGGCGGAAAAATCTGGAAAAACGGGTGAAATATGTGAAAAATCGATAAATTTTGTGCAATCGATAAAAAAAACTACGAAATTATTGAAAATATGTGAAATTAATGAAAATTCGGGTGAAATTGGTGAACATTGACAAAATAGGTAAAAATTTGGGTAAGATCAGTAATAAAGTGTCCCTGAAATCGATGAAAATTATGGTGTAATTCGTGAAAAATGATGAAACCGGTGAAACAACAACATAAAAAAAAAGTGAAATCTGTGAAAACATGAATAAGGTCGGCGAAAACGTTTCAAATCAAAGAAAAAATGATTTGATAAAAACGTTTAAAAAATGAGTTAGAAAAATGATTTAAACTAATAAATTAAATAGGTGAAAATGGGTAATTTGCTCTATTTTATAAAACTAGAAAAGTGCACGTGCTTTGCACGTGATTAATTAATTTCTTTTAATCAAATTAGAAAAGTGCACGTATTTTGCACGTGATTAACTATATTTATTTTAATCAAATTAGAAAAGTGTTCTTTTAATCAAATTAGAAAAGTGCACATGTTTTGCATGTGATTAACAAATTTCTTATGTTAGTTGAATCATATCATCATTTTTAATCATACTATGGTCTAAATGAGATACCACATAATTTATTTGATTAAATCGCTTTAAAGTTGTTAAATTTTTGGCTTTTTAATGAGTTATAATTTTTTAAAAACTTACAAAAGAAATATCGATTTTACCTGCTTTTACATTGAGTTTATCATTTCTTTTTTGTTATTTTAACCCGTTCGTTCACAATTTTTTTATGGTTTATCCAACTTATTTAAGCGATCCATCCATTCTCAAGTTAACCCATTAGTTGATTTTCACATTTGTTAATCAGTTCACTCATTCTCTTAACTAATTTCTTTTAATCAAATTAGAAAAGTGCACGTGATTAACTATAATTTTTTAAAAATTTACAAAGAAATATTGATTTTACTTGCTTTTACATTGAGTTTATCATTTCTTTTTTGTTATTTTAATCCGTCCGTTCACAATTTTTTTATGGTTTATACAATTTATTAAACGATCCATCAATTCTCAAGTTAACCCATTAGTTGATTTTCACATTTATTAATCAGTTCACTCATTCTCTCCGGTTTAACTCAATTTTAGTCTTATTTTACTTATTCTCTTGCTTATTTAACATATTTTCTCACATATTTCACCTTTTTTTTGCCAATTAACTCATTTTTTTTCTTTTATCAATTTGATCCATTTTTTTGTTATCCCGTGTTTAGCCGATGTCATTCAATTTTTTTTACCGGTTTTGCCCATTTATTTTCCTGTTAACCTTGATGTTTTACCAATTCACCATTTTTTTTGTTTGTTCTTTTATCGATTTGATCCATTTTTTTGTTATCCTGTGTTTAGCCGATGTCATTCAATTATTTTCTGGTTTTACCCATTTTTTTGCCAGTTAACCTTTTTTTTTTTTTAATCAATTCACCGTTTTTTTTTTGTTTAACTCGCTTTTCTTTCTATATTATCCATTTTCCTATTGATTTTACTATTTTTATCATATATTTGTTTTATCAAATTGTTGATTTTAACAATTTCTATCTTTTGACTTTTTTGGGCTTAAGCCAATTATACATTTTTTGTTAACTAAATAGTACCTTTTTTTATTCATGTAGCATGAACGTGACATAATATTTTTTTAGTCACTTAATATTTTTGAGGTTCCTTTATAAGTAATAACTTTTAAAAGAAATTTTTGAAGAAATTTAGAATATTTTTTTTTTTGTTATGATTAATATTTAAATGAGTTGTAAAACTTTAAAAGATAATTATAAGGTTGATGTAGGATAGACTTTTTTTTTAATTATACTTCTAGGATTTTTTTATTTACCTTTTTGCCATAAAATTAAATATCACAATATAATTTAAATAGGGGTATATTAGTCTTCACAAAAAGGAAAGAAATTTCATAAACATTCTAAATATAAAAATTGAAATTGAAATTTTCTTAAATATCTTGATGTTACAAAACAAAATTAAAATTTAATCGTATCTTACTATGATAGAATAAAAAATACTTATGGCATGGCTAATTACATAATTTTACTTTGACTAGAATAGAAAAATATCAAGAATATTCAATAATATCAAGACATGCATAATCTTGATTTTACTCTACTGTTCTAATTTACAAAAAATACCGACGAATTTATCTAGACACATACATCGTACGTGCATTTTCCTAGTTCAACTAAAACCATCTTTTAAGTCTTCAATTTGGTCTTCACTCAGAGATGAAAATCACTTGGCTGAATAAGAATATATAATTATCGTTTGATTTGAACTTCTGCTATTCCGTTGTATCCTTTTTTTAATTGCAAGTTGCCTTTCTTCTCGTTTTCTTCTTTCTCTTCTTCTCCTTATTATTCCAATAACGGAGATGTTGCTTAGATGCATTATTTCTTCACATTTTGAAGAGTTAGAAGCGATTATTTGTTAATTATCTTTAAATCGTTCGAAATTATATAAACACCCTTTAAACCATATTTGAAAGTCGGGTTGAAATAATAAATGAACAAATCAATAAACTTAAACTGCATTGATGTGCTATATTAAAAAAAATAAGAATAAAATAATATAGAAATTAATTTTATATACTCATAGTTAAAATAAAATACTTTAAATAAGTATGCAAACTATTAGTATACGAGAATGTATAGTATATTTATATTCTCAAATTGACATTTTGCCAAAGGAGTTGGTCTTACTTTTCATTTTTGGCACTATCTCAAGAGATATTATAAGTTAAAATTAGAAGTATTATGAAACTTATGGATAAATATATATATATATATATATATATATATATATATATATATATATATATATATATATATATTTTAATAAATTCAACATTTATGAATGATAATTCATTTTTGGCACCATAAAACTAGCCTGTTTTTCCTATTCAAAATTGGCTAGCGTTTTGTACCATAAAATATCGTTTTTATCAAACATAGGCGAATATATGAAAAACAAATTAAAATTGGTAGAAGAACAGAACCCAACCAAATGCAAAAATCAATTCATTGGGTGAATAAATGTGTGAAAACCATATATGAAATGTCTACCTTCATTGTATGAACAATGAAGAAATGCGTGTTGTGTTTAAGACAAATGTCTACAATTATTTTTTTTCCTATATAAGTGTGTACATACGCTAGCTGTGCACTGAGGTCTGAGAACTTCTTTTTACCAAGAACTAGTGAGAATTTTCGTAGACTCCATATATAGTCCATGAATATTTTGGAACTTTCATTATATGGAAATGAAATACAAGATAATCAGGACACTCCATAGTCCATATATAGTACTGGCCAGTTCATGTAGCATTATTATATTAACCAATCAATTATTTTAAAATAAAGTATCTAGTTTCCCAGCATTTCATCTTACTTTGAATATGTAACAAAATCGTCAGTGTATGGAATGGAAAGATTTGAAATGCGTATCATTTTAAAATTTGGCAAAGTTATAATATATGGCAGCTGATTTTTGGCATTTTGCACCCTGAAATTATAGGATTTTGGCACGTTGCACCTTGACTTAAATTTTTTGCAATTTGCACCTTGAAAATATAATTTATTTGGCACTTTGCACCCTAATGTGTGTTTTGGTAAGATAAATCATTGGTAGAAGGGTGATTTTTTTTTTGGCACTTTGAACCCTGGCAATAAAGATTCTGCTACCTAAAAATATAGAATATTGGTATTTTGCACCCTAAAATTAAAAAATATTGGCGATTTTCACCCTGATTTAAATTTTTTGACACTCTACACCCTAAAAATATAATTTGTACGATATTTTTTTACCCTAATGTGTTTTCCTTCAAAAGAAATCATGAACGTCGTTGATGCAGCTGTAAAATGGTTATTTCTATGGACAACAATCATACACATGTTATTCTTAATTTATTTTACTTTATAATAACCTATCTTAATATTTTTTCTCAATTAAATTCAGATTAAAAAAAAAACGATTTATATAGTTCATAGTCCATATATAGTACTGGCCACACTTGGAATATATTTAGTTCCTCGTGAAGAAACGATTTACGAGGAATAAATAAATTAGTGTTGAACTAAGGCAACACTGAGATGGAATCCTCATTGGTCAACTCATGCTTGTAGGCAAAATTTTATGTTTAACCCTCTAAAGAGGCTCTCTGCTAAAATAAGTTATTTATTGTGTAATAACAATCAATTTCAGTCCTTGTCGTCAGTGTTTTATTGGTTCCGAAAATCATTAATTTATGTCTTATTTTACCGGAAAATTTATTTTCTTGTTGAAAATGATCAATTTATATCCTATCTGACTGAAATTTTTTATCATGTGTCGAGTGAAACTTAAAAGTTGGGGATTCAAATTCTAACTCAAAATTTGCAAATCCAATAATAAATTCTCCGTCCGTTTCATATTAATAGGCACATTTGCCACATTTTTTTGTTTCAAATTAATTGGCATGTTTGAGTTTCAAAGTATTTTTTTTCCAATTTTTCCAATTTCACACATTTAAGTTGTGAAGCACAATAGTCACTACTTACTAATAAAAAATTAAAAAGTAATCATCATTATAAAGGGTATTTGAGATATATTATCCTAAAAAAATATATAATGATGAGGTTTCTTAATTTGCGTGAAAATTAGAAATGTGCCAATTAATATGAAATGGAGGGAGTGGTAGTGTTTTTTGCACCTTGCACCCCCCAGAATATGGAAAATAGACACTTTGCATCCTAAAAATATTAACAATTCAATACTCTGTACCATCTTTTATTTAGCTCAAAAAATCTAGGGATGAAATAGGTAATTCATTTTTGGATATTTGGCACTTTGCACCCCCGAGATAGAATTAGCACTTAGCACCCTCGAATTAATAACAACTAATCAACTTGCATCCCCGAAATACGATAAATTGACACTTTGAACCCCCTAAACACAAAATTAGCACTTAGCACCTCAAATTAAGTAAAACTTAACAACTAGCACCCCTCGTTTTTTTGGGCATTGACCACCGGGGGCAAAAAATCTAGGGGCAAAATAGGTAATTCATAATCATATTCTACAAATTTTAAGAAAAAAGAAAAAGAACTACTTGTTGAGCAGGTGATTGAGTTGGGTATAGTTTTTAATTTTTCAAATTAACAATAGGCTAAGTGACACTAATGGTACATCATATTGAATAGAATAGAAAATGCAAAGAGAGCAATTGCACATATCCAGTACATATATTCCTCTGTAAACATTCCCCTCGACCTTAGAAGAACCCTGCCAACTGTAGATTCTGTAAACCTTCGATCGGTATTTGGCTAACAAGAAAACAAGAACGCAACATATTAAGTGGAATTCAGCTTAGATAAATTTAATGTCATCTGATGTGTATGAAATGAAAGTCATTTAAAATGTCAAATCCAGTGAAATATATGCAAAGATTGGGAAATAAATTATCATACCAAAAGAAAAACAATACTAACCTCTTGCAATAATAAAACCACCGAGAACAAAGACCATTAGCAAAGTGAAGGTCCCCAAAGTGTTTGCAACAACCTGTGTCCTTGCAAATGCAGCAATGAATCTGAATAACGACAAAGCCATCTGATGCAGTGCGAAAAATGCCAACAGTTGGCGGAAAAATCTGGAAAAACGGGTGAAATATGTGAAAAATCGATAAATTTTGTGCAATCGATAAAAAAAACTACGAAATTATTGAAAATATGTGAAATTAATGAAAATTCGGGTGAAATTGGTGAACATTGACAAAATAGGTAAAAATTTGGGTAAGATCAGTAATAAAGTGTCCCTGAAATCGATGAAAATTATGGTGTAATTCGTGAAAAATGATGAAACCGGTGAAACAACAACATAAAAAAAAAGTGAAATCTGTGAAAACATGAATAAGGTCGGCGAAAACGTTTCAAATCAAAGAAAAAATGATTTGATAAAAACGTTTAAAAAATGAGTTAGAAAAATGATTTAAACTAATAAATTAAATAGGTGAAAATGGGTAATTTGCTCTATTTTATAAAACTAGAAAAGTGCACGTGCTTTGCACGTGATTAATTAATTTCTTTTAATCAAATTAGAAAAGTGCACGTATTTTGCACGTGATTAACTATATTTATTTTAATCAAATTAGAAAAGTGTTCTTTTAATCAAATTAGAAAAGTGCACATGTTTTGCATGTGATTAACAAATTTCTTATGTTAGTTGAATCATATCATCATTTTTAATCATACTATGGTCTAAATGAGATACCACATAATTTATTTGATTAAATCGCTTTAAAGTTGTTAAATTTTTGGCTTTTTAATGAGTTATAATTTTTTAAAAACTTACAAAAGAAATATCGATTTTACCTGCTTTTACATTGAGTTTATCATTTCTTTTTTGTTATTTTAACCCGTTCGTTCACAATTTTTTTATGGTTTATCCAACTTATTTAAGCGATCCATCCATTCTCAAGTTAACCCATTAGTTGATTTTCACATTTGTTAATCAGTTCACTCATTCTCTTAACTAATTTCTTTTAATCAAATTAGAAAAGTGCACGTGATTAACTATAATTTTTTAAAAATTTACAAAGAAATATTGATTTTACTTGCTTTTACATTGAGTTTATCATTTCTTTTTTGTTATTTTAATCCGTCCGTTCACAATTTTTTTATGGTTTATACAATTTATTAAACGATCCATCAATTCTCAAGTTAACCCATTAGTTGATTTTCACATTTATTAATCAGTTCACTCATTCTCTCCGGTTTAACTCAATTTTAGTCTTATTTTACTTATTCTCTTGCTTATTTAACATATTTTCTCACATATTTCACCTTTTTTTTGCCAATTAACTCATTTTTTTTCTTTTATCAATTTGATCCATTTTTTTGTTATCCCGTGTTTAGCCGATGTCATTCAATTTTTTTTACCGGTTTTGCCCATTTATTTTCCTGTTAACCTTGATGTTTTACCAATTCACCATTTTTTTTGTTTGTTCTTTTATCGATTTGATCCATTTTTTTGTTATCCTGTGTTTAGCCGATGTCATTCAATTATTCACCCCCAGAATATGGAAAATAGACACTTTGCATCCTAAAAATATGAACAATTCAATACTTTGTACCATCTTTTATTTTGCTCAAAAAATCTAGGGATGAAATAGGTAATTCATTTTTGGATATTTGGCACTTTGCACCCCCGAGATAGAATTAGCACTTAGCACCCTCGAATTAATAACAACTAATCAACTTGCATCCCCAAAATACGATAAATTGACACTTCGAACCCCCTAAACACAAAATTAGCACTTAACACCTCAAATTAAGTAAAACTTAACAACTAACACCCCTCGATTTTTTGGGCATTGACCATCGGGGGCAAGCAAAATAGGTAATTCATAATCGTATTCTACAAATTTTAAGAAAAAAGAAAAAGAACTACTTGTTGAGCAGGTGATTGAGTTGGGTATAGTATTTAATTTTTTCAAATTAACAATAGGCTAAGTGACACTAATGGTACATCATATTGAATAGAACAATCTTTCTAGGGTGCGGCCCCATTAGTTACGGCCTCACATGCGGCCAACTCCCTCATCCGTTAGATCGGCTTACTTAGATGGCAGCCGTTGGATTGGTAACTAAAGGTTTTGAATTTAATTTTGATTTATTTCTAATTAAAAATGCAATTGACTATTAAGCCCTTTTACTTAGTTTGTCAAAAAAAGAAAAGAAAAAATCGACTGAAAATAGAAAAGACCCTTTTGCCCCCCATTAACTTTTATGTTTTAAGAAGACGTTTATACCCCCCACTGAAAAACCGAAATTAACAATTAATTTGCTCCTTATTTCCTTCTCTTTCATAATATTTCAAAACTAACAAATAATTGCCTTTTATTTCATAATCATTCAAACTTAATTGATTATTTCTTGTTATTACTTCTCCACCATTTTTACACCATACATGCCTTCAATAATCTCACCACCATTTTTGCACCTTAAATGAATCCTCTCCAAAATTTCTCTACAAATTTCGAATTATAAAAAAAAAATGAAATTCTCAATTACTTTTTAATCCACGAAATCAATATATTAAATCAATAATTTTGATGTATATTATCCTTAATCCCCTTTTGTTTATTTATTTCTATTCGGTCGATTAAGTTCGAATTTCTTAGATAATAGTTTAAATTTTGGTCGATCCTATTAGTTAAGAGATCCGCATTCGACAATAAATAAATAAAATTATATGTTTGCATAGTATTTTATAAAAATAAGTAACAATTGTTGGTCCCAAGTGGTCAGAAGAGGTTTAGAGGGGGGGGGGGGTGAATAAACCTCTTTAAAATTTTCTTCAAATTTAACTTCAAAACTTTTGCTCTTAACTGAACAGACTAAGCTGATCAGATTAGTTATTAACAGTTCTGTTCGCGAACAAATCTTTGAACAGTCTTGTTGACCACTCGTCTGATTAATACTTAGCTGATTTGCTAAAATCAGTTTTAATACTTAGAGTACTTGCAGCGGATTTTCAAAGTGTTTTTCACAAGTAGTCTTAGTAGTTTGAAAAATGTTTCCCCAGTTTTATAAACTCCTTTTTAATTCTTTTTCAAACAGTTAACTTAAATGTGTTTTTATGCAAACAGACAATATGCAGGTTTTAAAAGCAATGTAAAAACACAAGTAATTTTTATAGTGGTTATATGGATTTGAATATCCTTTAGTCCACTCTTCCAAGTCACACAGATCTTGGGTTATACTATAATCACAAAGTTTACAGTATACTCTGCTTGCGTCGAACAACAAATGAAACGACCACAAGTTCGCAATAGGAAATCACACAGAAGACCTATTCTCTGAAGTTTGATCACTCACAAAGATGGATCACAACTCCGCACAACACTCTTGTTTACAAAATCACTCAGAAGATGTATTTTTCTTGATTCTTCAACTCTGCTTTCGTCAACAAATGACTCAGCTGATGAGTGAGCTGTTCTTGAGACTTAAAGAATTTTGCTTCGGAAATTTCTCTCAGAAAGTGTGTTGCTTTTTTTTTCTTCGTCTCTTTCAGCTATTTATACTTGAGGATTGAAAAATGTCCGTTGAAGAGAAACACAATTCAAATTCCTCGAGTACTGGTCCTTAAAATCCGCGAACGGCTCTTTTGCAGTCTGTCCGTACTATGAACAGTACTATTCTGCAGGCAGCATTAAATGCAGCATTAAATGCACCCAGCTGATGCGAAGCATTTCTTCAATCATTTGTCTTTAATAACCTTGTACTTCAGCATTTATTACTCCAAGGGGCATTTATTACCGTTGGGAACACTTCATGATCTTCTTTACTTGACTGACGAAAGTACACGTCTGATGGCGAACTCGGCTGATCTCAAACTTGAACAAATCTGATTTGAGTCGGCTGATCTTCATCAGTCTGATAACTTTACTTCAGCAGATCAGAAGTCTTGGACCTTGAAACTTTTGACTCTTCTGATGTCTTCTTTACTTAGTCAAAATTTCTTCTAAGGGATCATCAGCTAAGTTACTCCATACTTAGCCAATTTCTGAAGTTTTGGAATTCTTCAAAACCTCCCTTTACAAATTGTCTTCAGAGCCTTCATCTTCATCCTTATCCAACAATTTCCCCCTTTTTGATGATGACAAAACTTCAGCTAAGTACCTGTTAAATACCTAAGCTAAAGAATGTAATCCTCAAAATTTTCTGAGATAGAAAAAGTTTATTGGATTGAACTTGACTTTTCATTAATATTGAAGAATATTACAATGCAAGTTCATCAGATGAGATTTCTGAAGAAATAGATAAAGTAAACTGATTACAATGATATTTCAAGTTCTAACTATCAGCTTCTTCATCTGATCCTTCAAGCTCTTCTATATACTCATAAGATGACTCTTCGTCATCTTCTTCTTCATCAGCTTCTTCTTCCAAGATTGCTTTGGCAGCTTCCATCTTTTCTTTAAGTTGCTGTTCTCTGATCAGCTCCATTGCTTTCTTGGCAGATTCAGTCTCCTTGTACTTGGTAGTTTCTTTTTCAATCTTTTCTTCTTCTTCTACCTTTCCAAGATTTTCTTCAGTCTTGTCAGCCGTGTCTTCAGTTTCCTTGGCCTCAATAGTTGCTTCAGCAGTTTCCTTAGCTGTTTCTTCAGCAGCAGGTTCCTTAACTGTTTCTTCAGCAGCAGGTTCCTTAACTGTTTCTTCAGCAGCAGGTTCCTTAGCTGTTTCTTCCCTTTTATCTTCCCCCTTTTTGTCATCATCAGTTTTGATGACATCAGAAGGTGCAACAGCAGGGTTGAGCGCAACTGTTGGAATCTTCACTCCAGCACATAAAGCCTTGAGATTCTGATTGACAACATCGTGACTAGCTGTAAGATTAAGAATATCAGTGCTGATGATGTCAGTTTTGTCATTGAAGTAGTCAATAATTAGGTTGACAGTTGCAATTTCATCTTGTACGGATTGTACAACATTTCCCACTTCATTCAGCAACCCTAGATTGACTTCCTTTTCTTCTTCACTGACTTTGATGAAGGTTGCAGTCAGATCAGCGATCTTGTGTTCAGCTCTTTGAAGTGCAGCATGAAGATGATTAACATCGATCTTCACATCCTCCACATTTCTGTACATTTCAGTCAAGCTGTTCACTAACTGCAAGGAGTGATCCTCAGGAATAGGAATACTAGTGATTTCAGTCTTGATGATCTTTTCTGTAGACTGTTGCACAGTTTCCAGCTGAAGCTTATTTGATTCTGTCAATTCTTCCTTAAGCTCTGCCTTCAGCTCCTCCTTAACCTTCAACAGCTGCTGTTGATGCTTCTCTTCCAGCTCCTTTAGAGAATCTTCCATCAACATCTGGAAAGCTTCCATCAGTGATGAGTGTTCATCACCTGATGAAGCAGAAGCAGCAGCTTCATCCTTTTCTTCATGTTCCTGGTGGACAGGAACTTCTTCCATCTTCACATCCTGATGATTTTCAGAATCCTCAGCTTTCCACTCAATGGCTAAGGGTTCATCAGCAATCTTTTCAGCAGACTTGTCAGTGGCCTGTTCAGCAGACTTGTCTTCAAGCTGGTCAGCAGACTTATCAGCAGTCTGATCAGCAGACTTGTCTTCAACAGCTTGATCAGCAGGCTTGACTTCAGGCTTGTCCGCAGCTTTATGTTCATCAGTAACGTCGTCGTAGAACAGATTAGTGATGGTTCCATCATCATTGAAGCATGTTGTCTGTCTAATCTGTCGTACAATAATCCAAGGGTTAACAAAGGCGTTGTTTCCCTTAGGAACTTCATAGAATGGTTGCACTTCCTTGCCAAAAATGATTTGCTGGATGCTTGGCAGCAGTGGCAAGTCACTTGAACAGCCTTGCTGATATTTTGACTTTTTAGCCCATCTCTTCAGGGCAGCCATAGTAGCAAACTTAATTGCTCTTTCAGTAGCATCTTCAGACTTTTTCTTCTTGTCAGGCAAAGTGCTTTTGATTTTCTTGGCCTCCTCCAATGCAAAACCTTTTGCATAACTATGCATCACATCTCTTACATAGCTGGGATCCAGGGCCTTTTGAATGGAGTTTGTCTTCAGCCAAGTCAGAACCCAACGTTCTTCATCAACCAACTCCTTCATGCTTTGAAGTTCTGCTATTGACTTATTCAACCTGTTGTCTCTCCAACTGATGTATCTTGGTTTCTCCTGGTTGAACAGAGTTCTTAGCATTAGCTTTTGATCATAGTATGCTAGAGACTTCTCAAACTGCTTGAAAAGCTCCTTATCAGCATATACTATTTCAAATGCTTTTCTGACTTCAAATTTATCCTTGGACTTGACTTTAGGGGCAGGCAGTAAGATCTTTTTCTTGTCTTCTTCTTCATTTTTGCCTTCTCCAATCTTGATGCCACCACCATGGACAGGTCCATAGGCATCAGTCTTGCTCTGTTCAATCACCATAGCCAGTTCAGCATCTTCAGCAGCTTTTCTCTCTGCTTCAGACATTCTTCTCCTGGCCTCATCCTTAGCTTCTTGAGCTTTGCTTAGCTCAAGTGCTTTCTTCTCTTCCATTTCATCTTGTTTCCTTTGTTCTGCCTCCTCCCTTGCTTTCTTATCAGCTTTGGAAACTTTCTTTTTCCTTAGCACAAATTTTCTCTTGCCTTTATCAGCAGGGGCTGGTCCAACAGATGATATGGGATCAGCAGCTATAGGATGTATGATTTGAACATCTGGATCTTGTTGAGGTTGAGCAGCCTCAGCAGTTGGTGCAGATTGAGTAATCTGTTGCTCATCAGCTTTGTCAGCAGTAGAAGCTTCAACAGCTTCAACTGGTCTTTCAGCAGATTCTGGACTTGATCTTACTAAGTCCACCAACTCAGTATCTTTCTCTATGAAGGACATCTGCTTCCTTGCAGACTTCTTGGTTCTTCCTTCACGATAGTTTGAAGCAGCTGTATCTCTTTGTTGGCTTCTCGTTCTTTTAGAGACACTTTCAGCAGGCTTCTCTGCTGATGGAGTTCTTGATGGTGATGCAGGGGATCCAGTCCTTACATCAGCAATTATATTCTCTATGATTTTAGTGGCTTCAGTAGCAGAAGTCACTTTCTCCATCTGCTTTGCTTCTTTCTTTTTAGGCGCATCAGCAGCCTTCTTCTTTTTAGTCTCAACAGCCAGGCTAGCTGTTTTGACTAATCTTCTTGGTCTTTTGGCAGGGACTTCCTTCTGTCCCTCATCATCAGCTTCCTCAGGCTCATCAGCCTTCCTCTTCAGAACCGGCAGATATTTGTTCATGGCCTTAGACTTGTGAATCTCTTTGCCGTTCGTCATTTTGCAACCCAGTTTAGATAGCAGATAACTGATCGTAATCCTGTGGTTGGTGTGAGGACCTTTTCCCTTCTTATCATCCAGGAAATCAGCTAAGATGTACCATACTATGATGGACCAGTTGACTTCCATTCCATAGTAAATGGCAGCCATGATGCTGAACCTCTTCATTGTAACAGCATCCAATGAGAAAGTGCAATTTTCAATCAATTTTGATACCATATCAGCCATCCGCTGATATTCATCCCTCAGTTGCTTCTTCCTTATGTTTCCAGAAAACACTTCTCCCTCTTTGGCGCAGATCGCCCAGAACTGTTGGTGCTTGTCCTCCGTCAGTATAGTGACGTCATGCCTTCCATGGTTAGGAAGCCCAAACGTTTCATGAAGAACAGCAGGGGTGATGATGATAGATTTGTCTCCCACTGTAGCCTTAATCTCCAGTGAGTTGTAGTCAGCTTTCGCCGTGTTGTAATACTCCATCACCTGGTCAGTCCAGATAACTCCTTCATGATTTTCCATGAAATTCACCAGCGAAGCAGCTTTGAACTTTTCCAGCAGTTCTTTCATCAGATCCGTACCGGATTGGTAGTAGGAACCATACACGAGATACATGCCTTCAGCAGCCATTTCAGATCTGTAGGAGTTGGAAAGAAAACAGAGAGAGTTTTTGCAGAAAGATTGCTCAAAATTCTCACAAGTACTTTTGAAATTTTAGGGTGCGTAAAGAATGACTCGACTGATCAGATGAGAATTTATAGAGTTGGGGTATGTCGGTTTCCGTGATAACCGCCAACCGTTAGATTCATTTTTCTGTCAGTGATGATCGTGTGGCTTCTGTTGCGACCTTTCAAATTCAAAAGATATTTAATGAAGAGCGGGAATATGTACCGCCCGACATTTATTTATAAAAGCGTGTTTTGAATAAGACGTTTTAAGTAGCTCGCTTTTATTTAAGTAATCAGATGAGTATAATAAACACTTATCTGATGGACTACTGTCCTGATGACAAAGCTGTTATCAGAGAATGCCAATAGCTGATAACCTTCCTCAGCTGTTTGTCAATCCAGCTAGATAAAATAGTCTTGATCTTCGATAGTTAAGTCTTCTGTTGAAAACATAACTTCAACTAACTGTCATTAACAGATTTCATCTTTAATTCAGAAGTACCGCTAGTCTTACACGTTCCCCCTGAGTTTAAGAATTCATAAGTTAACTAGTCTGTTGAAAGTTAATCCTTGAAGATAATAAAGATGAGTAAGCTGTTGAACTCTAGTCTTCTGATGAGTTCCCCCTCAGCTTATGCATCTAATTTTAATAATCCCAGTTCAGCTCTTAGAGTTGAAAACCTTGTCTCGCTTAGAGGTTTTGTGAAGATGTCAGCAATCTGATTTTCAGTAAACACATATTCTATCATGACATTTCCTTTCTCCACATGATCTCTAATAAAATGATGTTTGATCTCAATATGTTTAGTCCTTGAATGACTTGTAGTATTTTGAGTAAGTGAAATTGCACTTGTGTTGTCACAGTAGATTGGAATTCCACTGATTTTGATATTGTAATCTTCAAGTTGATGCTTCAACCATAAGATTTGTGCACAGCAAGCTCCAGCAGCTATATATTCAGCTTCAGCAGTAGATATAGAAACTGAAGTATGTTTCTTACTCATCCATGAGATCAGACGACTACCTAAGAACTGACAGGCACCTGTTGTGCTTTTTCTGTCAATCTTGCAGCCTGCAAGGTCAGAATCTGAATATCCAATTAGCTCAAATCCAGACTCTCTAGGGTACCACAATCCCAATTCTTGAGTGCCCTTAATATATTTCAGTATCCTCTTGGCAGCTAAGAGATGAGATTCTTTGGGGTTTGATTGGAATCTTGCACAGACCCCAACAGAGTACATGATATCAGGTCTGCTGGCTGTTAGATATAACAATGACCCAATAATGCCTCTGTATTTGGTTATGTCTACTGATTTGCCATCTTCATCTTTATCCAAGCGAAGACTTGTAGACATTGGAATTGTAGCAGTAGAGCTAGTTTCCATACCAAATTTCTTGAACAGATCCTTTGTGTATTTTGCTTGGCTGATGAAGATTCCATCAGGCAACTGTCTAACTTGCAAACCAAGAAAATAGTTAAGTTCTCCCATCATGCTCATTTCAAACTTGTTCTGCATCAGCTTTGAGAACTTGTCACACATCTGTTGATTAGTTGAACCGAAAATAATATCGTCCACATAAATTTGCACAAGCAAAATATGTTCTTCCCATTCAATAGTGAACAAGGTTTTGTCAACTTTACCTTTGCGAAATCCTTTAATTAAAAGAAAATCAGATAAAGTATCATACCATGCTCTTGGAGCCTGTTTCAGTCCATAAAGAGCTTTCTTCAGACGATATACTTTGTCCTCTTCTTGATAAACTTCAAATCCCGGAGGTTGTTCAACATAAACTTCTTCTTGCAATTCTCCATTGAGAAAAGCTGATTTCACATCCATCTGATAGACTGTGAAATTCTTGTGAGCAGCGTAGGCAAGAAAGAGTCTGATTGCCTCTAGTCTTGCTACAGGTGCAAAAGTTTCATCAAAGTCAATGCCTTCTTCTTGGCAGTAACCTTTGGCCACTAGTCTTGCTTTGTTTCTGGTGACTTCACCATCTTCATTCATTTTATTCCTGAATACCCACTTAGTGCCAATGACTCTTTGATGACTTGGTCTAGGAACTAAGTACCAGACTTCATTCCTTTCAAATTGATTTAGCTCCTCCTGCATAGCTTCAATCCAGTTGGAGTCACTGAGAGCTTCTTCAATCTGTTTAGGCTCAATTTGAGATAGAAAACTAGCAAACATAGCATCTTGTGCAGCAGCTCTTCTTGTTTTCACTCTGTCTAAAGGATCACCAATCACTAACTCTGGTGGGTGATTTCTGAGCCATCTGAGATCAGGTTGCAAATTTGAATGTTGTCCTTTGTCTTGATCTTGCAACACTACTGTTGGAGATACAGTAGTAGTCTGTTGAACATTCGCCGTCTGTTGAACAGTCTCTGGTCTATCAGCTGTTAGAAACTCGTCTGTTAGACAATCAGCTCTGTGATTTTGAACAGCACTTGAGTTATCAGCTGAGTTGATATCAGGTAGTATGATGGGTACATATTCTTCATTCTTTCCAACATTCATCTTCTGTAAATCAGTAGACAGATCTTGATTAACATTTTGATTCTTTTCAGAAGATTGACTTGGCTCATCAAATACTACATGAATGGATTCTTCTATTAGTAGTGTTCTTTTGTTGAAAACTCTATAAGCCTTACTAACAGATGAGTATCCTACAAAAACAGCTTCATCAGCCTTTTCTGCAAATGCAGTAAGGTGATTTTTACCATTATTTAAAACATAGCATTTACAACCAAAAATCTTAAAGTAATGAATGTTTGGCTTCATGTTGTTCCAAACTTCATATGGAGTCTTGTTTTGGTGCTTGTTGATCATGCATCTGTTCTGGGTAAAACATGCTGTATTTGTTGCTTCTGCCCAAAATCTTTGTGGCAGTTTAGCTTCAGCTATCATGGTTCTGACAGCTTCCTTTAGTGTTCTGTTTCTCCTTTCAGCAACACCATTCTGTTGAGGGGTTCTGGCAGCAGAGTACTCATGATGTATTCCTTTGATACTACAATACTCTTCAACAGTAGAGTTTGTGAACTCTGTCCCTCTATCTGATCTGATCTTCAATATTTTGATACTCTTCTCATTCTGGATCAGTTCCATCAGATTTGTAAGATGTTCCTTGGTTTCACTCTTCTTTTTCATGAAAATCACCCAAGTATATCTTGAATAATCATCCACAACAGCTAGGCAGTATTTCTTTCCACCATTGCTGACTGGATCAATGGGTCCAAATAAGTCCATATGTAATAGCTCCAATATCCTTCCAGAAGATTGGTGCTTCTTGCTTTTGAACGATGACTTGATTTGTTTACCCTTCTGACAGGCGTCACAGAGCTTGTCTTTGCTCATGACTGTTTTAGGAATCCCTTCTACCAAATCATTCTTGATTAATCTGTTGATGGTCTTGAAGTTTAAATGATTCATTCTCTTGTGCCACAGCCAACTGACTTCACTTGGTGCAGATGCAACCAAACAAACACTTGAATTCTTGTCAGCAGAATTCCAGTCGACTATGTAGATATTTCCTTGTCGTCTTCCAGATAAAATTACCTTCTTTGTACCAATCTGTTCAACGTAACACTTATCTGTTGAGAAGATGACTGAATATCCTTTGTCACAAAATTGACTTATGCTCAGCAGATTATATTTGAGGCCTTTGACATATGAGACGTCAGATATCTCTATGTTTCCTCTGATCAATCTTCCTTTAGCTTTAATCTTGCCTTCTTTGCTGTCTCCAAAAGTAACCTTTGGACCATCCACAGCAACTGCATCAGTCAGCTCATGTATGTTTCCACACATGTGTCTTGAACATCCACTGTCCAAGTACCATATCTTCTCTACTTTACTCCTACTCCTAATCCTAACCTACAAAACAAAAATAAAATTGTTTTAGGTACCCTTATTGAGAGGGTCCTGAAGGATTAGTTCCACCTTTGACAACCCAAGATGTTGAACTCTTAGGCTTCTTAGGTTTCTGAGTTTTGACAGGAGCATGAACAGTTTTATTTTCATCATAATTATCAGATAAGTCATGTTGATGATCAGTATGATAAGAATAATGTTCATAAGCAGGGTAAGGTGCATGATATGCAGGATATGCATGCATTGGATGAGCAGGGTAAGGTGCATAGTAACTAGGAAATTGAGGTGCATGATACATAGGATGATATGCAGCAGGTTGCACATAATATGACTCATTTCCATACCAAGCATTTTGATTTTTCTTGTTCTTATGCTTCTTTGGCTTACTAGGTGCTTGCTCAACTTGTTTAGACTTAGCTTTACCAACAGATTGATTCACTTTAGCTTTATCAGCAGACTTCTTAGGACTCTGCTGTTTGGTCTTACTAGTCTGATTTCCTACACTAGGCTCTTTGCTCTTTTTAGCCTTAGGAGATTTCTTCTCCTTTAATACTTTCTCAGGTGAAGTAGGTCTAGCAGTTTGAACATACAGAATGACCTTACTATTGTCAGCTGATATGAATTTTTCAGTATGGTTCAACTCTTGCTTATCCTGTTCTAAAGGCATCTTCTGTTTACTGGATGTATGCGTGGATGCAACAGATGATTTCTCATGAGACTCGATAATCTTTTCAAGCTCCATGATTTTTCCTTTATAAACTTCACATTCAGCTTTCAGAGATTCATGCTCTTGCTCAAGCTGTTTATACTCTGCTGATTCTTTAGGCTTTTCAGCTTTAAGTTTCAGTGAGTTATTTTGCTCTTTTAGCAAGCTCATCTCTTCCTTAAGCTTGACAAATTCTCCAGCAATAGTAGTATTATTTAACATCATTTGCTCTAGAGAATCAAACAATTCATTATTTTGAGGAGTTACCTCATCCTCAGAGTCATCAGAGTCCTTTGCCATCAGGCACAGGAGAGCAGGTTTCTCTTCATCAGAAGATTCTTCATCAGACGTGTCTGAATCTGAATCAGATGAGTAGATAGCAGCAAGCTTTTCTGCTTCAGCCATCGTTGCTTTCCCTCTCTGATACTTTCTTTCTTTTCTTACTTTCTTCTCCTCTTCAGTGTACTTTTCTGCTTTAGGATATGGGCAGTCTTTGATGAAGTGTCCCAATTTCCTGCAGTTGTAACACATTAGTTTTGATTTATAATCATCTTTATCTTGAGAAGAAAAGTTAGGTTTAGAAGTAGAAGCAGCATGATTGTATTTGTTTTTCATCTTTCTCTTATAGAACTTCTTGAAGTTGTTCATCAATAATGCTACGTCTCCAGCAGTGTACTCCTTCTTGTTGAGTAGAGATGCTTCATCAGATGAGTCCACATCTTGACTTCTGTGTGCTGGTCTCCTGGTGTTTTCAGCAGCAACTAAGGCAGCTGTGGGTCCTGAAGTTGAGGTTTCTTCAATACCCATTCTAGGCAGTTTATACTCGAATGCCTTGAGTACAGAAAACAGCTCTGTAAGAGAGATTTTTCCCAAATCCCTTGATTCTTCCATTGCTGTCACTTTCATATTGAACTTGGGGGGCAGGGCCTTTAGAACTCTGACGGTGATCTCCTTGTCAGTAAAGGTCTTTCCCAGCTTTAGAACTTCATTCAACGTTCTGGTAAACCTGGTATCCATCTGATCAATGGTCTCTCCAGATTTCATCTTGAAGTTGTCTAGCTTCTCCAAGGCAACACTGAGCTGATGCTCTTTGATGGCGTCGTTTCCTTCACTCATGTCACGAACCTTGTCCCACATCTCTTTTGCAGTTTTGCAATGTTTGACCTTGTCAAACCGATCATTGTCCAGGGCTTTGGTCATGATGAAACGGCCAACTTTATCCAGGTTGAACAGCTTTATTTCTTCGGTTGTCATCTCTGTCAGATCTTTTTCCACCACCATTTCAGCTTCATCTACTATGATGGTCTTGGTGAATTTGAATGGACCTTTAATGATACATGTGTACATGTTGTCATTATAGGCAGCAAGGAAAATCTCCATTCTGATTTTCCAGTCCTCAAAGGACATACCAGCAATGTGGGGAACATGGCTGATACAATCCATTTTTCAAAAAGTTTTGATTTTTCAAAAATATGCTCTTTTGAAAAAGTTTGAAAACCTTTGAAAAACACTCGGATCAAGCTCGTTGATCAGGCAGCTGATTCAAATGAACCACCCGCTCTGATACCACTTGTTGGTCCCAAGTGGTCAGAAGAGGTTTAGAGGGGGGGGGGGGGGGTGAATAAACCTCTTTAAAATTTTCTTCAAATTTAACTTCAAAACTTTTGCTCTTAACTGAACAGACTAAGCTGATCAGATTAGTTATTAACAGTTCTGTTCGCGAACAAATCTTTGAACAGTCTTGTTGACCACTCGTCTGATTAATACTTAGCTGATTTGCTAAAATCAGTTTTAATACTTAGAGTACTTGCAGCGGATTTTCAAAGTGTTTTTCACAAGTAGTCTTAGTAGTTTGAAAAATGTTTCCCCAGTTTTATAAACTCCTTTTTAATTCTTTTTCAAACAGTTAACTTAAATGTGTTTTTATGCAAACAGACAATATGCAGGTTTTAAAAGCAATGTAAAAACACAAGTAATTTTTATAGTGGTTATATGGATTTGAATATCCTTTAGTCCACTCTTCCAAGTCACACAGATCTTGGGTTATACTATAATCACAAAGTTTACAGTATACTCTGCTTGCGTCGAACAACAAATGAAACGACCACAAGTTCGCAATAGGAAATCACACAGAAGACCTATTCTCTGAAGTTTGATCACTCACAAAGATGGATCACAACTCCGCACAACACTCTTGTTTACAAAATCACTCAGAAGATGTATTTTTCTTGATTCTTCAACTCTGCTTTCGTCAACAAATGACTCAGCTGATGAGTGAGCTGTTCTTGAGACTTAAAGAATTTTGCTTCGGAAATTTCTCTCAGAAAGTGTGTTGCTTTTTTTTTCTTCGTCTCTTTCAGCTATTTATACTTGAGGATTGAAAAATGTCCGTTGAAGAGAAACACAATTCAAATTCCTCGAGTACTGGTCCTTAAAATCCGCGAACGGCTCTTTTGCAGTCTGTCCGTACTATGAACAGTACTATTCTGCAGGCAGCATTAAATGCACCCAGCTGATGCGAAGCATTTCTTCAATCATTTGTCTTTAATAACCTTGTACTTCAGCATTTATTACTCCAAGGGGCATTTATTACCGTTGGGAACACTTCATGATCTTCTTTACTTGACTGACGAAAGTACACGTCTGATGGCGAACTCGGCTGATCTCAAACTTGAACAAATCTGATTTGAGTCGGCTGATCTTCATCAGTCTGATAACTTTACTTCAGCAGATCAGAAGTCTTGGACCTTGAAACTTTTGACTCTTCTGATGTCTTCTTTACTTAGTCAAAATTTCTTCTAAGGGATCATCAGCTAAGTTACTCCATACTTAGCCAATCTTGAAGTTTTGGAATCCTTCAAAACCTCCCTTTACAAATTGTCTTCAGAGCCTTCATCTTCATCCTTGTCCAACACACATAAAACTTTATCACCAAAAATAATTTTTTTTTTTTTTTTTTTGTAGTGGAAACAAATTAATTAATAAAATAAATATATATGACCACGTGAAGCCACAGGTTATTGTTGATGTTATAGTTAATATCATTAAACTAATAATCAAATGTTTCTTTACCAAATCAAACTCTGTACTTTTCACTTCTCATGGTTGACGGCAACAATGGTTGAACAAAATTAAAAAATTCATCAATATTCAAGCTTAGAACTTAGAATTTTCTATCCTCCAAAATCTACGGCTCTACAGTCTACACCAATGACCAGTGTTTTGCAGGTAATTACTTGATTCAATTCAACCCATAATCATTTTTCACTGTTATAATTTTCACCCCTCATGGGTTCACTGCTTTGGTCATTTTTAGTAAAACTGCACGTACGTTGTACGTGTCTAGTTTTAATTTCATGTTTATTTTTCATAAATTAGAGTAAAATTAGCTATTTTTATGTCATGAATATCATATATTTATGAATGATCAATTTATTTTTTAAGAAATTTATTTTTATTAATTATTATTGGTTAATAAAAAAAGTATTGCTTTGAATAGTTGTAATAAAATATAAAAGAAGGACTGATTTAGTTATTAACTCTTATAAAATTGGTTCTAATATAAGATCATAAGAACATTAGTTAGTTCATTCCATCATATTAGTTTTCATGTCAAGTTTATCCGTTATTCATCGATGCCCGAACTTTCATCTATTTCACGAACATTTTTTCTTACTGGTTTCACAGTTTTTTAACCAACTTCACCAGTGTTTACCAATTTCTCCCGAATTTTCATCGATTCATATGTTTTCACTGTTTAATATTTTTTTTAATCTATTTTCTCGCTTTTTAATCGATTATAATATTTTTCATTGTTTTTCCATTTTTCGTCGATCTTTTTTTCAATTTAAACCATTTTCTTCCATTTCACCTTGTTTTTCAGTTAAAGTTTAACTCATTTCCACCTATTGCACTGATTTCACATGTTATTCACCTAAATTTTTCTTTGATTAAACATGTTTTCATTGTCTTCAAGCTTTTTTCACGGATTTTATTTCTTCACAAATTTAACCAAAACTTTCATCGATTCATATGTTCTTACTGCTTAAACTTTTTTTACCGATTTATTTTATTTAGCAATTTTTCCCTTTTTTTTATCGGTTAATATTTTTCATTATTTTCTCGTTTTTGGTTGATTTATTATGTTCTTTTCTTCAGTTTAAACTTTTTTTCTACCGATTCACCAATTAAACTTTTTTTTAATCGATTTCATTTGTTTTTACCATTTTAACCCCTTTTACCTATCTTTCATGTTTTTAAACTAATTTCACATGTTATTCACCTGAATTTTTTATTGATTAAATATGTTCATTTTTGACCGATTTTACCGACTTTTTATCGATTTCAAATGTATTTAAGATTTCACATGCTTTTTTCACCGGTTTAAAGTGTACATACATTGTACGTGTTTATTTAATTTCAATGGTATTTTGTTGTAAAATCAGAGTAAAATTAATTCCATCATGTCATAAAATATCATATTAATGAATGTAATTCAATTTATTGACTTCATCATGTATATTTTCATCGATTTCTATACTTTTTTTTCTGTTTAAAACCACTTTTCTAATGGTTTGACTTTGTTTTTGTTGATTGAACTTTTTTCATTTTATTGATTTCACTCATTTTAATTAATTTTCACATGTTTTCACCCAATTTTCACATGCTTTCACTCATTGATTTCACTTGTATTTACCGAATTTTCAACTCAATAATTATACATCTTCAATAACTTTTAAGTATATCTCAAATTATTTCACTTACCTTATCATTTGGTTTTAATGCTTGTGCCTGTCTCGTGATAATACTCCATTATTTGTCCGTCAAATGTCATAGAGTTGGTAATGAGTGATGCTCTTAAATGTAACTTGAGTGACTATATAATATATATATATATATATATATATATTATTCCTGAAAGTTGAGTGACCATTGTGTGTCTAGAGTTAAACTTGGGGGACTAAATATGCATTTTTCCCTCGAATTTGAATACACTTTTGTTTTTTCCATATTCATGGTGCTTGATTAGGAAGAAAAGAAATAAAAAAATTTCTTAAAATATTTCTTACCAAAATTTTGATGAAAAACTTTAAGGAAAATTCATGTCTAATTACATTTAATTAATATACTTAACAACTTGAATAAGGGTATTTTTGTCTTCATATAAAAAAAAAAAACTTAAATTATTCACACTTTTAGTAGTAGTATAGAAATAAATTGTTATACAATTATACTTGTGTTGGCATTTGTTGGTTGCTTGGTGTTTGTTCTTTAATGTTAGAGTTATTTTAAGTAACTTGTCTAATTTAAGTGTTTTCCACATTTTCACCATCTAAAATATGTGTTGTCTCTAGTCTCTACTATGTATAATGTAATATGTTAATTAATTATTTTATATCTCTTAAAAAGTATTTTTTGTAGGCGTTTTAGTGACACTCTCATACTTGAAATTTACAGTCATTCACGCTTTCGCGCACACGCTCATGCACACGCACTCTCACATGCTCTACGACTTAGTTAAGTGCGTGCACATTAATTAACTCATTTTTATATACATAAAAATAAAATAATAATTGTATTACTAATTCTTTTGTTTACCCTAACAATAATTGATTAGTTTGAGATTTGTATTCCTGCCCCCCATTGACACTTGTTCAATTTTACAATATGCACCCAAAAAATTGAGGCACACATCTGGAAGTAAAACCATTCATCTTCCCCAAAACACCCTTCAATTCTCCTCGTTTTCTTAGAAGAAGCTTTACAGAAGACCACCTTTGCAAAAAAAAAAAATCTCACACAATGCTTTTCATACAGCTTAAAGCTCCCACCTTTGCACAACCCTTTCCATCTTCATCTCCTCACACAAAACGACAACATTGTTTTTAATTTAAATTGTTAAAAAGAAAAAAGAAAACAAGAAACACTCTTCAACCTTTATCATTTATGTAACTGGTAAACAAAGTTAATAAATATCAGCGTTAATTTAACCAAAGGCTCTCCGGTTGATCTTCAACAATTTTCTTTCAGCAGGTGATTTTCGTTCTCCAAGAATCTTACTCTTAAATTTTTTTTTTTCTTTTTGTGTTTAATAGAAAAGAAGAAGAAACCATTTGGTGCATTTGTTTAATGAGTAAGTTATGATTTGCAGAATTGGGTTATTCTTCTCCGTTTTCAGGTGTTTTTGTTTGTTGTTGCACGCAAGTGAAACGTCAAAATGAGTTCATCTGAAAATTAAATCTCAGAATCACACCTATGCCAGACCTCTTAAAACTCTTTAAACCCTTGCTCCGTCAGATGAGTTTGTCCAGTTAGTTAACATGTTAGTGGACCGTGAAAAGGAAATTAAAATCGAATGGAGAAATCTCGAAAGGATCTAGTTTCCATGAAAGAACAGTGCGGATTATTAAAGAACTGGCAAAGTTCAGCAGAGCTTGAAAAGATGGAATTGGAGGAAAAGATGTTAACAACTGAAAGAGAATGTGAAGAATTAAAGGAGAAAATCATTAGGCTGGGAGAGGATGAGAAAGTGTTAAGTGAAAGAAAGAAGAGGGCCGAAGAGGGATATGCCAAAGTTTCTAAGGAGCTATCCTAGAAATAAGTGAAAAGAATAAGATGATTTCTGAGTTGAATAAGAAGATTGGCATTTTTTTGAAAATTCAAATAGTAGAAAGAGATCAGAGTATAGGAATTCTCAAAGAGAAGTTGATGCGTTTTTGAGGAGAAGGTGGCAGGACTCGAAAGAGAAATTCATGATTTGAAAGGACTAAAACTGAAAGGTGATCGAAAAAATGAGGATATGAGTTGTGAAAAATCTGAAGCTGATATGAAAGTAGAGGAATTACGGCGCCGAAATAGTGAGGTTGTTGGAGACTATCGAGGGGCTTAGGCGCGAAAAATCAGAAGCCGATCAGACAGTTAGAGCAATTAAGGCGCCAAATTGGTGAGGATGTTGAGACTATCGAGGGGCTGAGGCGCGAAATTTTGACTGTTATTAGGAGAAAATGAGTTCCGATCAAAACTAGGGCGGAAACGAGTAGCAAAATTCAGAAGAAGCTGATGAGGAAATGGAACAACTAAGGAAACGAAATTTTGAGGCTTCTGAGATTATTGGTCAGTTGAGGCGCAAAGTAATCGCAGCTGAAATGGGAAAAATGAGTTCTGATCAAACCGTAAAGGAAATGAGACACAAATTGTCCGAAGTCAAGAAAAGGGCGGAGGATTTGAAACCGCCAAATATTGGCTGCTGAAACTGAAAAAACGAAATCAGATAAAACCCTAAAGGAAACGACAAACAACAATCTGAAGTTGATCAGGACTGTGGATCAACTAAGGTGTGGAAACTTGGACGCTTCACAGATTATAGTGGAATTGAAGAACCAAATACTGGCGGCTGAAGGTGACAAAAGAAGTATGATCAAACCTTGGACGAAATGAAAAAAAAAAAACAATCGGAAGTTGACCATATCATGAAGGACCTAAATTGCAAATATTCGGAGGCTCTTCGAAGAATTGAGGAGTTAAACCGCCAAAAGTTGGAGGCAGAAGAGGCTGGTGATTTAACCGGATTTCGTCGGGTTAATTGTATATCAGTGAATTTGTGATATCGGTGGGGTTTACGATATTGGTGTATATATTTAGTAGGGCTCTGTTACTTTATTCCGGATGGATCAATCAAAGAAA